>CM061537.1:40944510-41128351 GCA_030545055.2 Neoaliturus tenellus
CAAGGAAATAAAATATATTTAATAGCATTATATTTCTGAGTAAATTATTTTTATTTAATAATTTATGTATTAATATTTATATTGCAATAAATGACTTTTTTAACAGTAATAAAAGTGGAAATCCAAAGCTTCAATGCAAAAGGAATGATTTGTTCACAAATAACAAAACATAAACATTTCAAATTTGACAAATATGCAGAAGACAGCTGATCAGCTGATTAGGAACAGATGCCTTATTATCTTCATCTCTCTTGCTCCCATTATACACTTATTTTCCATGAGAATACCGTGGGATTTAGCATGTAGGTTTGCTGCCATGTGGGTTTTTGATCAAATCTTAATTACTCACCACCTAGTGAAGGTTCATACAAATTTTTATTAAGATATGTTGATAAATAAGCGATATATTACATTTTAAAGATTTACCCATAAGAATAACATGGGAAACTTGATTTGAATTTTCTCTATAACCAGTTAAACTATTTTAAAGATTCAAAATACTAAATTGTTTGTTTTTTTAAGCTCTTTTAAATGGTTTTTGTTAAAGTTGATGAATTTTGAAAATTTAGGTCCAAAAATGCCCAAAACCATTAAAAACCCTGTTTCAATAACCCGACAATGCTGGTTCGCGAACTCATGAAAATAGACCTGGTCTTACACCTTCATACCAAATTTCATCAAAATCGGAGGTCCCCTTCAAAAGTTATCAGTACCACGGACACATGAAGACCTTGGTGCAAAAACCAGACAACTCACATTTTACAAAATTTTCAGGAAATAAAAAAAACTTTTCAAAAATTTATATTAGCAAATATTGATTTGAAACCATTGAAACAAATTATTCTTTACCTTATTATATATATTACACTTATGTACTTCAAAATAGTTTTATATTTTTTATGTTAATAACAATAAAAAAATGGAGATGTCTTGTTTTTTGCACTAATCCTAGTGTTTCATTAGGAAATTAGCAGGAAATTAAACACCACTTATTAAATTACACTTAAATTACACCTTATTAAATTACACTTATGTACTTCAAAATAGTTTTATATTTTTTACGTTAATAACAATAAAAAAATGGAGATGTCTTGTTTTTTGCACCAATCCTAGTGTTTCATTAGGAAATTAGCAGGAAATTAAACACCAATCTTAGTGTTTAATTAGCAATAATTTATTGAATAGCAATAAATCACACACATAACCTAAAACCACAATGTTTTCATCAACCAACCAACTGTTGCTATGCAGACAGCGCTAGAGCGGCAAAATAGTAAACTACAGTTGTTGATGCAATAACAAGACAGCTCCTGGAGTTCCAGTTTTGCTCCAAATTCAGCAGCAAGACAGCTCCTTTCCCCTTATATCTCTGCTTGTAAAGTTTGGAGGAATACTGTTTTTGCACCAAGGTCTTCATATATATATATATATATATATATATATATATATATATATATATATATATATATATCTATATATATAATTCCGTAAGCGAATCGGTCCCCACGAAATATCTCGAGTTAGGAGAAAGATAGGGCAACGTATTATGGCTCATTTTAAAGCTTGAGGGCCAAGGACGCAAGGAAAAATACCAGAATTATCAAAAGTTACCTGGGCTTTGCCCCATTGGTCCGTGAAGTTCCAATGTTAATCTTATGGGGAGGAGATTTTTAGATCTACACGTGTGATTAAGCAGATGTTCCAGTGAATATTTTATATTAACTGAACAACTCAGCTGTTTACTTTGAGTTAAGATAACCTTAATTATAACTTTTTAAAATCGGCAATGCACTATATAAAAGGTAAACACCAATAGTAATCGAAAAATTACGAATCTACAGTGTATTTCTTCTTCGTGGCCGCATCTATTACATTTATTATATAATCAGGACTGAGGACTAAAATGATTTTTTATATTGAATAGACCAAAAGATGCTTAACCTTGATACAGTTAGTATAATAGTTAATATACTGTCTTTACTCAGTGAATTGCGTTTAGTTATTATGTTACTGTTTTAAATTTTGGCTATATTTAGTGGTTAGAATTAAAATTGTTTTACTAAAGTGTTTGTTTATTTTCGACTGAATGTTGTAAACTACAAACATTGAAAAACCTCTGCGTGAGGGATATTTCGTTTTATTCATTTTCTACTTCTTTCCTTACGTAGGTAGTATGGAGACAACCAATGCCCGTTAACCCATACAGACGGGGGGCTAGGCCCTATTCATGTAAATGACAGTGTGCAAAAACAAACAATATATAAATCAATGTTTTTCATTAAACAAACAGACAAAACGTACTACAGTCATAGCACGAGGGACGTCGATGAAACATGGGGTATTAGGCATTTGGGTACATGTACATTGGGGGCATGTTGGGGCATGGGTGGATATAAAGGTAATGGGGGTACGTGGAATAATAGGGGAGGCATGGAGGACAGGGGACAAGGGGACTCGGGGAGGAACGGTGATCAAGGGGGTATAGTAGTATGGGGGAAACGGGGGCCAAGGGGGAATGGGAGAACGGGGGAGCGGGAGCATGGGAGGGTACAAGGGGCAAGATGGGCTTTAGTGGTATAGGGGTAGTTGGGCTTGGGGGGCATGGAGGCACAGGGAAGAACGGCGGGCATGGGGGCACGGGAGAGTGTGGGACAGAGGAGACACAGGGCATAGGGGTACGGGTGTCTGGGACATCGGGGGAGGGTACAAGGGGCAAGATGGGCTTATGTGGTATAGGGGTAGTTGGGCTTGGGGGGCATGGAGGCTCAGGGAAGAACGGCGGGCATGGGGGTACGGGAGAGTGGGGGGCAGAGGATGCACGGGGAATAGGGGTAAGGGTGTATAGGACGTAGGGTTGGCGAGGGGTATGGGAGGGTACCAGGGGCACGAAGGGCTTTGGTGGCACAGGGGTAATTGGACATGGGGGAGGCTTGAGAGCGAAAGGGGACATGGGGGAGGCATGGGAGACATAGGGGCACTAGGAATAACGGCGGGCATGGTGGTACTGGAGCATGGGGGGAACGGGGGCCAAGGGGAGGCATGGGGGACTGGGGCATGGGAGGGTACAATAGTCAAGAGAACCTTTGGTAGCATGGGGACACGGAGAAGAACGGTTTTAAATGTAAGGAGGACGGGGGACAGAGTGGAACCACGGGCATGAGGGTACGAGAACATGGAGGGAACAGGAGCTTGATGGTGAGGGGGTGGGGGGCATGGGAGGGTACCAGGAAATGAGGGGCTTTGGTGGCACATGGGTAGTTAGAAAAGGGGGCATGGGAGAGACATGGAAAAGGCTTGCTGGACAAAGGGGGCATGGGGATGAACGGCGGATATGGGGGCACAGGAGCATAGAGGCGGGAGGGGCACAAAGTGGTACGGGTGGTGCGGGGGAATGGGAGGCACGCGGGTCCCTGGCACATATGGGGGTACTAAGCACGGGTCATGCGGGGGAACAAGGGACATGGGGGAGGCATGGGGAACACGAGGAGCTGGGGAGGGGGCACAGGGGTTCAGATCATAGTGTTGTACAGTATTAATAGGCTATAATAACCATTTTGTCACGTTGTATTGAAGTATTTTATTTATTTGAGTTACGAACTCATCACGTGCATGGTTAAGGTTAAAACCATTTTTATTGCGTTCGGCAGTTTAGTAGTGTAATGAATTTTCATTTTTCCACCAAATAGACTACTACAAGGAAAATTATTGTTCCATTGCTGATGTTATACCACCAATAAGTTATATCAAGATGAAGGTAATATTTTAAAAGAAAATTCAAGAGTGTAAATTCACAGTATAGCTTGAGAAGAATTACATTAACTGTGCAAGGAGGTGATGAATTAAAACTTACTTTTGGAGATAGCAGCACCATTTAGATTTTTAGGGGCCTTTGCCCCTACAAGCCCCTAGTATATATATATATATATATATATATATATATATATATATATATATATATTTACTAGCTGTTTCCTGTCACGGCTTCGCCCGTGACTGAATTTATTTTTTAGGTGATAAAATCTTTAAAAGAGCAACAAAATCTTCTTCCTTAAGAATGACATTGAAACAAAACATTACTGTGTGTGTTGAGCTCTGAAGGAATTTTGCAAAACTTTTTCTATTAAGGGGAGTTATGAGGTTGAATTTTGAAAAAAAATCATTTTTTAGTTTATTTCATATTTTTGTTCCCTGATTAATTACGAATTATTTCCTGCAAATTTCATAAAAATAGGTTAAAGCAAACAGTTTTTATTTAATAGTAGATTTCAAGGCAAGTTCAATACTCTTCCACAAAATGCCATTGTATCTTTCTACTTGCCCATTCCCTTGTGGGTTATAAGCCGTCGTTCTACTAGTGGCGATACCAAGAGTATTCAAAAACTCCTTTAATTCTTGCGACATGAAAGAACTTCCGCGGTCAGAATGTAAATAAGTTGGTATGCCAAATAAGTAGAAAAGATTCTTTAGATGATTGATTACAGTTGAAGATGACAGATCAGAACAAGGGAAGGCAAACGGAAACCTCGAATACTCATCTATCACCACTAAAAGATAACGATTCCTACTCACTGTCGGCAATGGCCCTTTGAAATCTATGTTGAGTCGTTCAAAAGGCGAAGTCGCTTTAATGAGTGTTCCATTATGTTTGAAAAACCGTGGTTTAATAGCAGCGCAAACATCACATGCAGCAATTACACGACGCACCTCTTCCAAAGAATACGGTAAATTTTTGCTTCTTATGTAATGGTATAAACGAGTAACTCCTGGATGACAAAGTGCTCTATGAATTTCTTTCAGATTCTTTGTTGGATCTAAGATGGCTGAACAAATTCGTGAAAAAGCATCTGCAGTGACATTGTCTTTACCAGGCCGATAGATTATGTCATAGTGAAAACAGGATAACTCCATCCGCCATCGCATTATTTTTTCATTCTTCACCAGGCCCGGCGACAGGATTCTCGGGCCCCTATGCAATTATGAAGTCCGGGCCCCTAGATTCAGGCAACCAACCTACTTACCTTGAAAATTCACTTCCCATCAACACATCAAAAGTCGGCAGAAATGTTTATTTTACTGTTTTCTGAAGAAGAAAAAACAAATAATATTTGCTTACTTAGGCCTACCTTTAAGTTTTATAAATTTAGAGTCTTAATCATAGGTATTTATTAATCTTTTCTTACAACAACGCAGAAGTGTTACAAAACCAATCCAATTAGAACATAAAAACATCTACACCGCCGAAATGCGAGCTTGAAAGAAACATACGCTTAGTATCGTGTTGGTGTTGTTTGGCGCTCAGGTCGCAACCTGATCTGATGTAGGCCCTATAATAAGGTTTTAATATTATAGGCTCTGTGTGAACGGGGCATACGAAAACTACGTTAGTTTTCGTAGGCCCCGAGTCATGTCGTGCCTGCGACGGGCCCGTGAGTGCGTGTGCGACCAGCGCTAGGCAGGCACAACGGTTCTTGTTCCAGGGAATTTCTCACAGTAGCGCCACCACCCTCAGTGTTAACAATTATTGGTTTGTTTAGAATGAAGCTAAACTAATCATTTTCTGCTCATTTAGATTAAGCTCGTAAATAAAAAAAGCAGCCGTAAAACATTCAAACTTAATCTGTCATTTTTATTTTAACAATGAATGTTCATTGTATACTTTCGGATGTTTTAAATCTAAAAAATGTTTTTCGTCGGCCCGGGCCCCCTATGAGCCCGGGCCCCTATGCATTTGCCCCCTCTGCCCCCCCTTGTCGCCGGCCCTGTTCTTCACTTTTCCATGTTTTGTATTATCGTACATAAATGACACTGACCTTTGATCTGTGATAAGTTTGAAATGATTGCCAACAAGAAAATGTCTCCATTTATGAAGAGCTTCAACAATTGCTTGAGCTTCCTTCTCAACTGATGAGTGTTTTAGTTCAGAACCTGATAAAATCCTTGAGAAGAATGCTACGGGACGACCAGATTGAGATAAAGTTGCCGCAAGAGCAGTTTCAGAAGCATCTGTTTCAACTGTGAAAGGTGTTTCTGGATCAATACTTGTTAAAACTGCATTTTCAATCTCCTTTTTTAAAGTTTCAAATGCATTAAGTGCTTCTCGTTCCAGAGGAAATGAACATCTCGCTAGTGGGGCTACCTTGTCTGAAAACTGAGGGATATGCGAAGAATAGTGTGAAAACATCCCCAAAGTCCTTCTTAATGATGCAACATCTCTAGGCGGAGGTAGTTTTCTTAAAGGATCCAGTCTAGCAGGGTCTGGCCTTATGGTCTTATTTGTAATCAAATATCCTAGGAGGTTGATAGAGGTAGTAGAGAATGATGACTTGTCGCTGTTAATTGTTAAATTATACTTTTTAGCTGCTTCCATGAATCTTCTGAGATTGCCATCATGTTCAGCTTGAGATTTTCCACAAACGGTTACATCATCTAAGTATGTGTATGTATCTTTGAGATTTTCCGTGCGAATAATTTCATCAATAACTCGTTGAAATGCAGCAACACCATTTGTTACCCCAAATGGAATACGCTTGAACTGGAAAAGCTGACCGCAAGCCTCAAAAGCTGTGTATGGTTTATCTTCATCTCGGATTGGAATTTGATGGTAAGCGCTTTTCAAATCTATTGTACTAAAGACCTCATTATTTGCAACGTTATTTACAATTCCCTCTATTCTTGGTAATGGATATGCATCCAATAGTGTGAAACGGTTAATGGTTCTAGAATAGTCTATAACCATTCTTTTCTTGTGATTGTCACTAGACACAACTAGTGGCTGGGCCCTCCACGGAGAAATACTGGGCTCGATTATACCTGCACGAAGAAGTTGTGTTATCTCGTTTTCAATGAACTTTAAATCTTCTACTGAGTGTCGACGAGATTTTATTGCAATGGGCTTACATTCTGGCTTAAGATTAGAAAATAAAGAAGCAGGTTGAACGCATGCTGCAGCAACACTACATACTTTCAAGGGGTCTTTGATTCCACCAAATTTTAACTGTACACTTTCATGCTGTTTTAGTATATCATGTCCTATGATTATATCTGCACACAGGTCCGAGAGAATGAAAAGATTAACGTTATCATAGGAATGACCCAAAACTTTGAGATTAACTTTACATTGTCCTTTAATGCTAGATGTCATAGACATTGCGGCCATAGAAACCTTACCCGTTGAAGGACCAATACTTAAAAGAAGTTTATTGGCGGTATTTTCATTTATGAAACTTAACGTGCTACCTGTATCTATAAGAGCAAACACATTTTTGTCATTAATGGTAGCAGGAACAGTACTCCTAGCTAGATGAAGGTAATATTTTAAAAGAAAATTCAAGAGTGTAAATTCACAGTATAGCTTGAGAAGAATTACATTAACTGTGCAAGGAGGTGATGAATTAAAACTTACTTTTGGAGATAGCAGCACCATTTAGATTTTTAGGGGCCTTTGCCCCTACAAGCCCCTAGTATATATATATATACTAGGGGCCTTATATATATATACTAGGCCTAGTATATATATATATATATATATATATATATATATATATATATATATATATATATATATATATATATATATATATATATATATATATATATATATATACTAGCTGTTTCCTGTCACGGCTTCGCCCGTGACTGAATTTATTTTTTAGGTGATAAAATCTTTAAAAGAGCAACAAAATCTTCTTCCTTAAGAATGACATTGAAACAAAACATTACTGTGTGTGTTGAGCTCTGAAGGAATTTTGCAAAACTTTTTCTATTAAAACCATTGAGCAAAAAAGAACAACCACGTCAAATTTCAACCCCGTAGGCCCTACAGTCATTTTAAAATGATGTAGGAGCCCTAAAGAACATAAAAACTATATTTCTAAACCTGTTTCTTAATGAACACCTATTAGCAAAACGGAACATAAACGTTAAATTTCAACACCTTAGGATATATGGTAATTTTGAGGATTTGTGGGGAGAAGCCCCTGGAATAATTTTGAAGCCCTATGGGGCGGAAAAGAACTTCGAAAACTATATTTGCAAACCCGTTTTTAAGTGAGTGCCTATTCGGAAAACGGAGCATCCACGTTAGTTTAGTCCCTTAGCATATATGGTAATTTTTATGTTCTTTGGGGTGGAGGCCTAAAGTAAATTTGCTAAATTGTTTCTTAGTGAGCAACAATGAGCAAAGAGAAACGTCCATGTCAACTTTCAACCCCGCGGGCCCAAAGTAATTTTTTAGACTTGTGGGACGAAGCCCTAAAGAATTTCAAAATATACACTTTTTTTTAAATTCTTAAGCTAAGGGGAACGTCCATGTCAAATTTCAACCCCGGAGGCCCTAAAATGTTTTTGAAGTCCTGTTGGGCAGAGCCCTAAAGAACTTCGAAAACTATATTTGCAAAACCGTTTCTTAGTAAGCACCCATGAGCAAAGAGAAATTTCCATGTCAAATTTCAACCCCGTGAAGGCCCTAATGTAATTCTGAAATCCAGTGGGGTAGGGCCCTAAAGTGCTTTAAAAACTATATTTGCAAACCCTTTTCTTAGTGAGTACCCATGAGCAAAGGGAATCCTCCATCATATTTCAACCCCATGGGCCCTAATTTGAGTCTAGTGGGGTGCAGACCTAAAGGGCTTCAAAACTATATTTGCAAAACGTTTCTTGGATTCGAAAACTATAATGGTAAAACAGCTTCTTAGTGAGCACCCATGAGCATGTCTAGCTTGTCCATGTCGAAAATTTCAACCCCGTGAATGCCGTAAAGTAATTTTGAAATCCAATGTGGCGGAGCCCTTAAGTGCTTCAAAAACTATATTTGCAAAACAGTTTGTTAGTACCTATGAACAGTAAAAAAGTATATAGTAATAAAATACGAAATAAAGTAAACTGCACTTAATACAACCAAATTACACCAGACTAAAAGTAATAGTACATCACTATACTCTTGACAATGTCAAACATAAATGAACATTATATCTCACACCTGGTTACTTCTATGCTTATAAGCATTTTCTTGCAGGAATCATCATGTGGCAGATGTAAACAAACCTAATTCACTTTTCCATAATTATATGTTAGAATACAAAAATGTTGCTTCCATAAGAATAACATGGTAACTTTGAGGACGTCTAGGGCGTAGCCCTTTGTGAATATTAATATGAAAATAGTCAGACTTTCCTATTTTGAGCCTAAAGAATTGTAATGAGGGATTATGACAAAACAAAATGTAAACTCACATATTAAGATGAATACCTTTAGAAAGGTTTTATTTAACTAGAAATACACACATCACTTTATAAGAACAAGGAAAAGAACTAGTAATAAACAAACATTATAAATTAACCATCTGATTGGATAAACAAAATATACAAATAATATAACATTCTTCCCTCCAGGGGTTTTCTTTACGTCTCATAATCCTCAAGGTACCTTGGGGTACGTCTTCGTCTATAGCTTCGTCGAGGACTGCCTTGAACATTTCTAGTGTCATTGTGCTCACGTAACATTTCTTTATTTGTAACTTGAGACATATTACTTTCTTGCACATCTTGACTTATTTCTTCATTATTGTTGTCAGGTTGCTCACTTGGATTGGTAGGACTGTCTAAAGTTTCGTGGTTTTCTTTTGCAAACGCAGGAATATCTACTCTGGATCTCCCTATAGGGGCTAGATGTCGTGTAGAAACAGTTGCCTCTCTGCCATCAGCGTATTGAACATGGGCATACTCAGCATTTCCATGGAGTAACGTAACTTCTTCTACAAGTGGTTCGTATTTTGATGCTCTGACATGTTTCTTCAAATATACAGGTCCAGGTGTAAGCAACCATGAAGGAGCCGATTGGCCATTCCCGGTTCGTCTTGGATGAATGAACATCCGTTCATGCGGGGTGGCATTAGTGCTTGTACACAATAGGGAGCGAACAGAATGTAGGGCACTTTGCAACACAGATTCCCAACGCGTTGTATCTAGATTGGCTGATTTCAAGGCAAGTTCAATACTCTTCCACAAAATGCCATTGTATCTTTCTACTTGCCCATTCCCTTGTGGGTTATAAGCCGTCGTTCTACTAGTGGCGATACCAAGAGTATTCAAAAACTCCTTTAATTCTTGCGACATGAAAGAACTTCCGCGGTCAGAATGTAAATAAGTTGGTATGCCAAATAAGTAGAAAAGATTCTTTAGATGATTAATTACAGTTGAAGATGACAGATCAGAACAAGGGAAGGCAAACGGAAACCTCGTATACTCATCTATCACCACTAAAAGATAACGATTCCTACTCACTGTCGGCAATGGCCCTTTGAAATCTATGTTGAGTCGTTCAAAAGGCGAAGTCGCTTTAATGAGTGTTCCATTATGTTTGAAAAACCGTGGTTTAATAGCAGCGCAAACATCACATGCAGCAATTACATGACGCACCTCTTCCAAAGAATACGGTAAATTTTTGCTTCTTATGTAATGGTATAAACGAGTAACTCCTGGATGACAAAGTGCTCTATGAATTTCTTTCAGATTCTTTGTTGGATCTAAGATGGCTGAACAAATTCGTGAAAAAGCATCTGCAGTGACATTGTCTTTACCAGGCCGATAGATTATGTCATAGTGAAAACAGGATAACTCCATCCGCCATCGCATTATTTTTTCATTCTTCACTTTTCCATGTTTTGTATTATCGAACATAAATGACACTGACCTTTGATCTGTGATAAGTTTGAAATGATTGCCAACAAGAAAATGTCTCCATTTGTGAAGAGCTTCAACAATTGCTTGAGCTTCCTTCTCAACTGATGAGTGTTTTAGTTCAGAACCTGATAAAATCCTTGAGAAGAATGCTACGGGACGACCAGATTGAGATAAAGTTGCCGCAAGAGCAGTTTCAGAAGCATCTGTTTCAACTGTGAAAGGTGTTTCTGGATCAATACTTGTTAAAACTGCATTTTCAATCTCCTTTTTTAAAGTTTCAAATGCATTAAGTGCTTCTCGTTCCAGAGGAAATGAACATCTCGCTAGTGGGGCTACCTTGTCTGAAAACTGAGGGATATGCGAAGAATAGTGTGAAAACATCCCCAAAGTCCTTCTTAATGATGCAACATCTCTAGGCGGAGGTAGTTTTCTTAAAGGATCCAGTCTAGCAGGGTCTGGCCTTATGGTCTTATTTGTAATCAAATATCCTAGGAGGTTGATAGAGGTAGTAGAGAATGATGACTTGTCGCTGTTAATTGTTAAATTATACTTTTTAGCTGCTTCCATGAATCTTCTGAGATTGCCATCATGTTCAGCTTGGGATTTTCCACAAACGGTTACATCATCTAAGTATGTGTATGTATCTTTGAGATTTTCCGTGCGAATAATTTCATCAATAACTCGTTGAAATGCAGCAACACCATTTGTTACCCCAAATGGAATACGCTTGAACTGGAAAAGCTGACCGCAAGCCTCAAAAGCTGTGTATGGTTTATCTTCATCTCGGATTGGAATTTGATGGTAAGCGCTTTTCAAATCTATTGTACTAAAGACCTCATTATTTGCAACGTTATTTACAATTTCCTCTATTCTTGGTAATGGATATGCATCCAATAGTGTGAAACGGTTAATGGTTCTAGAATAGTCTATAACCATTCTTTTCTTGTGATTGTCACTAGACACAACTAGTGGCTGGGCCCTCCACGGAGAAATACTGGGCTCGATTATACCTGCACGAAGAAGTTGTGTTATCTCGTTTTCAATGAACTTTAAATCTTCTACTGAGTGTCGACGAGATTTTATTGCAATGGGCTTACATTCTGGCTTAAGATTAGAAAATAAAGAAGCAGGTTGAACGCATGCTGCAGCAACACTACATACTTTCAAGGGGTCTTTGATTCCACCAAATTTTAACTGTACACTTTCATGCTGTTTTAGTATATCATGTCCTATGATTATATCTGCACACAGGTCCGAGAGAATGAAAAGATTAACGTTATCATAGGAATGACCCAAAACTTTGAGATTAACTTTACATTGTCCTTTAATGCTAGATGTCATAGACATTGCGGCCATAGAAACCTTACCCGTTGAAGGACCAATACTTAAAAGAAGTTTATTGGCGGTATTTTCATTTATGAAACTTAACGTGCTACCTGTATCAATAAGAGCAAACACATTTTTGTCATTAATGGTAGCAGGAACAGTACTCCTAGCTAACCCCCCAGCAGTGGCAACAAGATCAACAGAGCCATTTATTTCTCTTCGTTCATTGATTTTCGTCTTAGAGGTCTGTTTGGACACGGATTTGCATACCTTAGCGAAATGACCCAGTTTACCACATAAATGGCAAGTAATATCCTTAGCAGGGCATTTCATGCGTGGGTGTTTGAAATTGCCACAGTAAAAACACTTCTGATGGACAGCAGCCAGAGTCGTGCTGTCTGTATTACACACTGAACTAGGTGGACTAGATGTTTGAAAATGAGATGAAATATTATCTTTAGATGAAACAGCATTTACAGGTACCGTCGAGGAAAATGACAAAGACTGATTGTATGCTAATTCTAGGGACCTGGCTTGTTCATAGGCATCTTCTAATGTTAAACTATACTTTTCCAAAAGCCGTTGACGTATTTCAGTAGACTTAAGGCCCGAAATGAAGGCATCACGGATGAAACTATATGTTCCTCTGCTGTTACAGCTTTAAACTGACAATTTTTACTTAATACTTTAAGCGCCTGAAGATACTGATCGACTGATTCATCAGGTAATTGACATCGAGTAGCCAATTTATGCCTGGCAAAAATTTCATTGACTGGTTTATTGTAGATACTGTCTAACGTTTTAATAGCACTGTTATAGGTTTTACAATTACTAATAAACTCATCTATATCTGAAGAAATGAAATTTACAAGTATTTTCAACTTATCATCATCAGAAACGGCTGGTTCAATACTAATAATGAAGTTATGAAATGTCCTAAACCAATGATTCCATTCTTTACTAGCTGAGGCTGAATTGGGATCTACTTTGAATACTTCAGGTTTTAGAATCTTTTCCATTTTCTAGTTAAATAAATTGTAATGAGGGATTATGACAAAACAAAATGTAAACTCACATATTAAGATGAATACCTTTAGAAAGGTTTTATTTAACTAGAAATACACACATCACTTTATAAGAACAAGGAAAAGAACTAGTAATAAACAAACATTATAAATTAACCATCTGATTGGATAAACAAAATATACAAATAATATAACAAGAATGAGTATACCAAATTTCAGCACTCTAGCTAGTCGGGAAGTTGGAGAATTAGTGATGAGTGAGTGAGTGAGGGCTTTGCCTTTTATAGATATAGATATGAGTCTATAGGCAACATACATATATATATTTATATATATATAAATATATATACATACTTCCTCTTATATATATATATATATATATATATATATATGTATATAAAAGAGGAAGTATGTATATATATTTATATATATAAATATATATGTATGTTGCCTATAGACTCAGAAACTGCTCAACAGATTGCAACGAAACTTTCATACACTATTAAGCATTATTCAAGGATGGTTTGTGTGAAGTTTAGTGCGAATCTGTCCAAAGGGCTCTGACCCAGAGGGCATACAATGGTGCAGTGTCAGGTTTTAGAAATTTAGTGTTTACAAAATGAACTGCTGTAATTACAAAATTTGAAAGTTTCATTCAAGCAGATGCTTATAATCATAGAAGTAACCAGGTGTGAGGTATAATGTTGATGTTTCTGTTGTCTTTATGGCTCCGCCCTACGGAAGTTCACAATTACACTAAAATCCTATGGTGGTGAAATTTGACATGGACGATTCTCTTTGTCCATAGGTGCACCATAGGTCCATAGGTTTTGCAAATATAGTTTTTTAAGCTCTTTAGGGCTCCACCCCACTGGACTTCAAAATTACTATAGGGCCACCGGGGTTGAAAATTGATGGACGATTCTCTTTACCCATAGGTACACACTAAGAAACGATTTTGCAAATATAGTTTTTTAAGCACTTTAGGGCTCCGCCCCACTGGACATTGAAATTACTTTAGGACCTCCGGAGCTGAAATTTGACATGGACGATTCTCTTTGCTCATAGGTGCTCACTAGGAAACGGTTTTGCAAATATAGTTTTTTAAGCTCTTTAGGGCTCCCACCCACTGGAATTCAAAATTACTTTAGGACCACTGGGGTTGAAATTTGATGGACGATGCTCTTTACCCATAGGTACTCACTAAGAAACGATTTTGCGAATATAGTTTTTTAAGCACTTTAGGGCTCCGCCTCACTGGACATTTAAATGGCTTTAGGACCTCCAGAGCTGAAATTTGACATGGACGATTCTCTTTGCTCATAGGTACTCACTAGGAAACGGTTTTGCAAATAAAGTTTTTTAAGCTCTTTAGGGCTCCACCCCACTGGACTTCAAAATTACTTTAGGGCCACCGGGGTTGAAATTTGATGCTCTTTACCCATAGGTACACACTAAGAAACGATTTTGCAAATAAATATAGTTTTTTAAGCACTTTAGGGCTCCGCCTCACTGGACATTTAAATTACTTTAGGACCTGCGGAGCTGAAATTTGACATGGACTGGACGATTCTGTTTGCTCATAGGTGCTCACTAGGAAACGGTTTTGCAAATATAGTTTTTTAAGCTCTTTAGGGCTCCACCCCACTGGACTTCAAAATTACTTTAGGGCCACTGGGGTTGAAATTTGATGGACGATGCTCTTTACCCATAGGTACTCACTAAGAAACGATTTTGCGAATATAGTTTTTTAAGCACTTTAGGACTCCGCCTCACTGGACATTTAAATGGCTTTAGGACCTCCAGAGCTGAAATTTGACATGGACGATTCTCTTTGCTCATAGGTACTCACTAGGAAACGGTTTTGCAAATAAAGTTTTTTAAGCTCTTTAGGGCTCCACCCCACTGGACTTCAAAATTACTTTAGGGCCACCGGGGTTGAAATTTGATGCTCTTTACCCATGGGTACTCACTAAGAAACGATTTTGCAAATAAATATAGTTTTTAAGCACTTTAGGGCTCCGCCTCACTGGACATTTAAATTACTTTAGGACCTGCGGAGCTGAAATTTGACATGGACGATTCTGTTTGCTCATAGGTGCTCACTAGGAAACGGTTTTGCAAATATAGTTTTTTAAGCTCTTTAGGGCTCCACCCCACTGGACTTCAAAATTACCTTAGGGCCACTGGGGTTGAAATTTGATGGACGATGCTCTTTATCCATAGGTACTCACTAAGAAACGATTTTGCAAATATAGTTTTTTAAGCACTTTAGGGCTCCGCCTCACTGGACATTTAAATTACTTTAGGACCTTCGGAACTGAAATTTGACATTGACGATTCTCTTTGCTCATAGGTATTCACCAAGAAACGGTTTTGCAAATATATATTTTTAGTGGGGCTGTGCTCCACTGGACTTTAAAATTAATTTAGGGCCTCCGGGGTTGAAATTTGACATGGACGTGCCTCTTTGCTCATAGGTGCTCTTGCATTTGCAATTACGATCAATAAGATTCAAGGCAAACTTTGACTATTCTGGGTTTAAATTTGCAAAATGCCTGTTTATCCTTTGGCCTTACAGTAATATTAATATACTTACTTTCTATGCCATTGACTCTTTTTTGTTATATTAAAAAACTTAAAACTAAACTTATCTTTTTTTTATATATTAAAATAGCTTTATTTATGTAAACATCTTAATTTGAGCGCAGCAACGCGTGCCGTGTAACTGCTAGTATATATATATATATATATATATATATATATATATATATATATATATATATGAAAACGAACGAATGGTGTTTTTGGCTTCTGGGGACCTCAACATGAAAAAGTAAAGTGGTCCCGGGCTTAGGTCTTACCATGGCTACTACGGTAATAGCGTATTCCCTATAGGGAAATTCGCTAAAAAGTACACAGATATTGGATCTACACATGCTTGCATATACTATATACTATAGACTATAAGACCGGGGGAAGAAATCTATATGTATAATTCCGTAAGCGAATCGGTCCCAACAAAATATCTCGAGTTAGGAGAAAGATAGGGTAACGTATGATTGCTCATTTTAAAGCTCATTTTAAGGCCAAGGACGCAAGGAAAAATACCAGAGTTATCAAAAGTTACCTGGGCTTCGCCCCAGGAACCATTCCATCCTGAAGTTCCAAATGAACTAAAGACTCCATGAACTCATGAACTTCTCATGAACTTCTGTTTCCATTGAAGTTTCAATGGTAATCTAATGGGAGGAAGAGTTTTCGATCTACATGTGTGATTAATCAGATGTTTCAGTGAATATTTTTTATCTTTATCATTCATTCAGCTGGTTATTGAGGAGATATTTTGAGTTAAGATGACTTAATTATAACTTTTTTTAAATATGCAATTCACTGTAAAAAAGGAGAACACCAATAGCCATGGAAAAATTACAGATCCACAGTAGATTTCTTCTTTGTAACCTTATCTATTTTGTGTGCTGAATATACCACAAAAGGTTAAAGGGTTAATATACCAAGGTGGTATGGGTGATATAAAAATTAATATTTTGTCTTTACTCAGTGAATTGTTGTTTGGTAATTATGTTACTGCTTTAAATGTTGGATATCTATTGGTTGGAGTTGAATTAAGTGTTTATTTTCGACTAAATTATATTATGCAAACTTCTAACAATAGTTGTATTCATTCTCTGCTTATTTCTTTACGTAGGTAGTACGGAAACAATTAACGCCTGTTAATCCATAAGAGGGAGAGCTGTCCATAATAATGACAGTGTGCGAAAATGAACAATATATGAATCAATCTTTTACTTCATTTCACGAACAGACAAACTAGACTACAATAATAGCACGAGGATTGTCGGTGGCACGAGGGGTTAGGGGAATTGGGGCACGTTTGAGGGAGGAACGACTGGCCTGGGGGCACGGGAGCAACGAAGGGAACGGTGAAAAATGGTGGTATAGGGGCACGGGAGCATGAGGGAAACAGGTGGCATGGGAGAGGCTAGAGGAACAGAGAGGGAAGGGGGTACGAGGAGGAACGACAAGCACAGAGGCATGGGAGAATGGGGCCACAGAAGGAATGGGGGCGCTGGGCATGGGGTTGCAAGGGGCACGAGGGACTTGGATGGCATGAAGGCACGGGCGAGGTATGCGAAACATAGGTTACACAGCTAAGAAATGTGGGCATGAGGCACGGGAACATGGAGGGTAAAGGTGTAAGGGGACATGGGAGGCATGTGGGGACCGGGTAAACGAGGGGGGCATTTGGGGATAGCAAGGCACGTGGGACACTTGGAAATTAGCATGGATGGGGGCACGGGAGCATGGGGGTAACGAGGGAACGAAGGAAGTATGGGGCTCCACGGGGGTACGAAGAAGATCGAAGGTCATGGGGGCTTAGGAGTGTAGGAGGGTAGGCCTAGAAGGGGCACGAAGGGCCTTTGGTGGCACGGGGATGCGGGGGGCATGGGGGACCAGGGAAGGCATGTTGGACATAATGGCTTAAGAACTGTGGGCAAGGGAACACAAGAGCATGAGGGCCACACGTGCACAGTGGGTGTACGGGGGTGCGGGGGTATAGGAGGCACGTGGGCCCCGCGGGCATAGGAGTGCGCATGAGGATCGCGGGGAACGGGAAGGCATGGAGGTACTCCGGGAGCATAGGGGGCACAGTTGGCTGGATGAATGGGGTGCACAGGGATCCCTGTGTGATATAGGAATGTACAGTATATTTGGGCTAATAACCATTTTCATGTTGTATTGAACTATTTTAATTATTTGAGTTACAAATTAATCATGTACGGTACATTTTTAACGTTAAATATATTTTTATTGCGTCCGGCACTTCTTTTTCCACAAAATAGACTACTGTATTTTAATACAGAAGAGGTTATTGGTTTATTGCTGATTTGATACCGAACAAAAGTTTAATCAATATTAGGTAATATTTTATAAGAAAATCCAAGGTTATAAATTTATTGTACAGCTTGATAAGAAATACAATAATTAATTGTACAAGAAGTTTATGAATTGAAATTTACTTTTGGAGATAACATCCCCAGTTTGATTTTTAGGGGCCTTTGCCCCTACAATCCCCTAGTAAATATTTAATTTAAACTCCCTGATCATGTGTAACTTTATACAGCACTCATTGCAGCTGTTTTTGTAGTACTGTATGGTGAGATAGTGTATTGAATGATCTCACAATAATATATTTTACAATTTAAATAACTAGGGGCACCTGTTCAGCGCAATGCGCTGAATATACCCAGGTACTTTTGTCATAAAACCCTGCCTCTTTGCATAAAAATTCAAAGTTTTATTTAGGCCTAGCTTTTAATATTTGTTTTTATGATTTAACTATGAACAGCTGTTTTATTTGAAATTAAAAAAAAGTTGTTCCCCATGTTAATCTTATGGGCGAAAAGCGAACTTTAAGGGCTTCCCATACCCTTCAGAATACAAATATGAAAAATCTAAAACCTTATTGCAAAACTACGAACTGTGACGAATCTCATGACATCTCAAACATTGAATTTCGTCCAGAAATAATGGAGGAGTAGTGTAGTACAAAAAACAGCTTCGCGTATTTTATATATATATGCTAGGGGGCCTGTGCAGCGCAATGCGATGCATTTATTAGGGTGCCTGGTGATCAAACTTAGCTCCATGGTAATACTTTGAAAACAAATTTCATTATAGTGAAAATCAGATAGAACATTATTGGGGTTTCATCGATCGATCTTCATTACCAATTTTCCAACTTCCCAAATGTGATAGTGTTGAGATGTGATGCTCGTTCTTTTAGGTCTGAATTAGTTAAGATTACATAGTTGTTCTTTTGCCGATACGTCTTAAAGCCATTGTCTAAACCCTCCCATAAAATTTAGAATAAATTCACAGATGTTGGATCCACATAGTTCATCAAACATAAAACGTAAATGACAACAGAATAAAAATCAACATTCCATTACTCCCCGGTCCAGTATGAGTTATGCAGCACTCACTGCGGGTGTTTTTGTAGGTTTGTTTACATCTGCCACATGATGATTCCTGCAAGAAAATGCTTATAAGCATAGAAGTAACCAGGTGTGAGATATAATGTTCATTTATGTTTGACATTGTCAAGAGTATAGTGATGTTGTTGTTATAATATACTTTCTAAGTGTGTATAATCTGTAACTATTGCTAAGGCACTGTTATGCTTTTAACAGGTGATAAGGTTGATAAATTATTATTAATGGTTTCTAATAAAATACTCTTGTTAACACTGCGTTTTTAACTTAATTTATTCTAATAAAACGACAGGTCATGGGCCCAGAGGGTCGGAAAAATCAGGATTAGAAACCAAGGAATCTTATCTTTTGAATAATAGCATTTTGTTCAGCTATAAACATGACTGAAGATAAGGGTGGTATGGGATCATTACCAAGCATTGAAAAGCTTAATGGAATGGCAAATTATTCAAGCTGGAAGTTTTCAATGGAAATGTATCTTATGCATGAAGATTTATGGGACTGTATAGAACGTGCTGATGATGAAGAACTTTCTGATATAGAGAAAAGGAAGGATATAAAGGCAAGAACCAAAATTTGTCTAATGGTTAAGCCAACAGCATTTGCACATGTTCGTAATGCTAAAACTGCAAAAGAAGCATGGTACAACCTTCAACGGGCATATCAAGATCGAGGTTTAAATTCAAGGATTGATCTTCTTCAAGTTCTTATGAATACCAAGTTAGAAAACTGTAAGAATATGGAAGCCTACATTACGAAGATCATGGATGTAGCTCAGGGACTGGCGGAGTGCAACTCACCTCTAGACGATGACTTCATGGCTGCGTTTATGCTAGCAGGACTTCCAGATGAGTACAAACCAATGAGGATGGCTATGGAGAATTCAGGTATCAAACTTACAACTGAATATGTAAAATCTAGACTTCTTCAAGAGGACGTGAAACGAGACAAGTCAGTAAGTAAGTCTACAGCTTTATTTTCCAAGGATAAAAGGTTAAGTAAAGCTCCAGGTATAAAATGTTTCAAATGTAACAAATTGGGACATATTGCCAAACATTGTAATGTGAAAGTATGTTTTTCAGGAAACTCGGAAACTGATAAACGTTTACTTAATGAAAATAGTCACAAATGGCATGATAAAAGTGTCATGACTAGTAAATCTCAGGGGACGGTGGCGACGTCCTGTAATCCAGCTACTTGGAGGTCACGAATTGTGGATAGTTATGAGCGATGGCTTGTGGATGCGATATTCCCTGGTGGGGATTAACGTCCGCACTAGTGAATACTAGTTCATCCATAAGTACCATCCTCATAATTAGACCAATTCGTATATGGGAGGTTGAAATTGTGGTTCGGATCCCACGTTAAACTGTAGGTCCCTAGATACCATTGGCTGTTGGGCTATGAATTAACAGTCCTGTCTAAGGAGAATGTCGGCCTTAGTCAGTAACAAGACTACAAGATCGCGCCACAATCATCCTACACTCATCCCTCATTCATACTTGGCTTTAAACTACCTATTGAGTTAGGTCGCCATTTCAATAAAGGTATTAAAAGGTATTAAAGGGAATGGCAATAACGGCCAAACTTTATTAACAGCTTTAGCAGTAAATGTATCGTCAACTGATTGGTACATAGATTCGGGAGCAAGTACTCATATGACTAATTGTAAAGATTGGTTAGTAGATTTCAATCCTAATGTGAGAAAGGAAGTCACAGTTGCAAATAATCAAAAGATCTTAAGTGAAGGTATTGGTAATGTAGTGGTAATGATTTCCAATAACGAGGAGAAAGTAATTTCTAATGCATTGTATGTACCAAACCTTAACACAAGTTTGCTTTCTGTTCATAGAATGGTACAGAATGGGTTAGCTGTAGTATTCACTTCTACAGGTTGTAGCATTTATTTAGAAGACAACTGCAATATTAATGGCAAGGTGCTAGCTTCAGCATCTGATGTAGGAGGTCTTTTCAAACTGGACTGTGTTCATCAAGGAGAGACAAGCACCCAGATTGAACAGGTAAACACTGCGAAAGCCAGAACAGACGCTGAACTTTGGCATGAGCGTCTAGGTCACCTCAACTGGCTGAGCATGAATGTATTGCGTAAACACTTGGCCATAGGATTAAATTTTTCAGGCAGCGAGAAATTGGATCCTTGTGTGGCGTGTATTGAAGGTAAGCTTAGTAGATTACCATTTCCAGAAAAGGCATCGCACAGAGCATCTCACAAGCTTGAACTCGTGCATTCTGATTTGTGTGGACCAATCAATGAAATGTCCATAAGTGGATGCAGGTATATTTTAACGTTTATTGATGATTTTACTAGAATGACGTTTGGATTCTTCTTAAAATCAAAGGACCAAGTATTTGAAACTTTTAAAGTTTTTAAAGCTATGGTTGAGAATGAAACGGACTTGCGGATTAAATGTCTAAGGAGTGATAACGGAACGGAATATATTAATCACAATTTTGATCATTATCTTTCTGAAAATGGAATCAGGCATCAGAAAACTGTAAAGTACACTCCAGAACAGAATGGTGTTGCTGAAAGAGCAAATAGGACTATCATTGAAAAGGTACGCTGTATGCTTCAGAGCAGTGGATTAAGTAGCTGCTACTGGGCAGAAGCAGCAAATACCGCAATATACCTAAAGAATCTATGTCCATCCAGAGCAGTTAAAGGATTTACACCACAAGAATTATGGACTGGTGAGAAAGTTAATCTTTCACATTTAAAGGTATTTGGTTGCGTCGCTTACGCACACGTACCTAAACAATGTAGAAAGAAACTTGATCCGAAAGCAAAGAAATATGTATTTGTTGGATACTGTGAAGATACAAAGGGATATCGACTAATAGATCCTGATAATCCTACAAGACTTGAAATCGCCAGAGATGTTGTTTTTATAGAGAATATGTTTTTGAAACACACTGATGAGAATAAGAACACTGAAACTGAAAATGTTCCACTCATTGAGATCCTGTCTAACTCAATGAAAGCAAGTGAGGAATTGGAAACATCAGCTGATCTGGACGAATCATTAGATTCAACTGAAAGTCAAAACAGTGGTATGTGTGAGCAGTTGTCAGATTCTGTTGACACAAGTGATTTGTCAAATGGTTCAGATACGACAATTGCAGATCAACCTGAACATCAAGAATCAAATAGGTATCCAGTTAGAAATAGGAAACCTAAAGAATTCCCTGAATTTTTAATGTTCCAAAGTGTTTCTCCTGACGAACCTACATCTGTGAAAGATGCGCTTCAGGGGAAGGATATAGGTAAATGGCAGGAAGCTATGAAATGTATGATTCTCTAATGCAAAACAAATCGTGGGAACTAGTAAATTTACCTAAAGGTAAGAAAGCTATTAATAGTAAATGGATTTTTAAAATTAAAACCGATGCAGAAGGTAACATTGAGCGATACAAAGCTCGACTCGTAGCCAAAGGTTGTAGTCAACAAGCAGGAATTGACTACGATGAGACATTTTCTCCTGTTGTGAGACACTCTAGTATGAGGGTTTTATTTGCATTAGCGGCTGAATTGAATTTATCAATTGATCATTTAGACGTGACTACCGCTTTTCTAAATGGAGACTTGGATGAAGAGGTTTATATGAATCAACCTGAGGGATTTATTCAAAGAGGCAATGAGGATAAAGTTTGTTTGTTGAAGAAAGCTTTGTATGGCTTAAAACAATCTTCCCGGGCATGGTATATGAAAATTGACAAAGTTTTATCCTCTTTTAGTTTTAAAAGATGTGACTCTGAACCTTGTATATATTTGAGGAAAACAAGTATTTCGATTGTAATCATTGCATTGTATGTTGATGATTTTCTTGTATTTTCTAATAACTTTACAGAAAAGGAAGACTTAAAGAAGAAACTAATGAGTATTTTTCAGATGAAGGATCTTGGAGAAGCAAAATATGTCATTGGTTACAAGGTTACTAGGAGTGGTAATGCTGTACTTATCAACCAGAAGAAGTACATTGAAACTCTACTGGATAACTTTCGCATGAGTGACTGTCATCCTATTGCTACTCCACTTGAACCAGGGCAAAAGTTTACTAAAGTCAAAGACAATCACATTCCTGATCCTCGCATTCCTTATCAGAGATTGATAGGTTCTCTAATGTATCTGTCTGTTAGTTCCAGGCCTGATATTAGTCATGCTGTAAGTGTTCTCAGTCAATTCAACACGTGTTACACAAAGGAACACTGGGAAGCAGCCAAGCGAATTTTGCGATATCTTAAGGGTACTATGGACTATTGTATACAGTACAAGAAAACTGGTGTGCCTGTATATGGTTTAGTTTGGGTAGGATTGTAGGACTGTAGATTGGGCAGGAGATACTGGTGATCGGAAGTCATACTCAGGTCTTGCATTTATTATAGCAGGAGGAGTTGTTTCTTGGGAAAGTAAGAAACAGCCAACAGTGGCTTTATCCAGCACTGAGGCAGAGTATATGGCACTTACTCAAGCAGCTAAAGAAGCGATGTATTTGAGAAATCTCTTACAAGAACTTTGTGGATCTTATCAAGAAATCAAGATTTTTAATGATAACCAGTCAGCACAGAAGCTATGTGTGAATCAAGTTTTCCACAACCGAACTAAACATATTGATGTTAGACATCACTTTATTCGAGAGGCAATTAACTCAAAGAAGATTTCGGTACACTACTCACCAACTAAAGAGATGTGGGCGGACGTGCTAACAAAAGGTCTCAATAAACAAAAACATAATGCTTGCTTGGAAGGACTTGGACTAATTAAACTCAAGCAATAGTGTACAGATTAAGGGGAAGTGTTGTTATAATATACTTTCTAAGTGTTTATAATCTGTAACTATTGCTAAGGCACTGTTATGCTTTTAACAGGTGATAAGGTTGATAAATTATTATTAATGGTTTCTAATAAAATACTCTTGTTAACACTGCGTTTTTAACTTAATTTATTCTAATAAAACGACAGATGTACTATTACTTTTAGTCTGGTGTAATTTGGTTGTATTAAGTGCAGTTTACTTTATTTCGTATTTTATTACTATATACTTTTTTACTGTTCATAGGTACTAACAAACTGTTTTGCAAATATAGTTTTTGAAGCACTTAAGGGCTCCGCCACATTGGATTTCAAAATTACTTTACGGCATTCACGGGGTTGAAATTTTCGACATGGACAAGCTAGACATGCTCATGGGTGCTCACTAAGAAGCTGTTTTACCATTATAGTTTTTGAATCCAAGAAACGTTTTGCAAATATAGTTTTGAAGCCCTTTAGGTCTGCACCCCACTAGACTCAAATTAGATCACACGAGGTTGAAATATGATGGAGGATTCCCTTTGCTCATGGGTACTCACTAAGAAAAGGGTTTGCAAATATAGTTTTTAAAGCACTTTAGGGCTCTACCACACTGGATTTCAGAATTACATTAGGGCCTTCACGGGGTTGAAATTTGACATGGAAATTCCTCTTTGCTCATGGGTGCTTACTAATAAACGGTTTTGCAAATATAGTTTTTGAAGTTCTTTAGGGCTCTGCCCAACAGGACTTCAAAAATATTTTAGGGCCTCCGGGGTTGAAATTTGACATGGACGTTCCCCTTAGCTTAAGAATTTTAAAAAAGTGTATATTTTGAAATTCTTTAGGGCTCCGTCCCACAAGTCTTAAAAATTACTTTGGGCCCGCGGGGTTGAAAGTTGACATGGACGTTTCTCTTTGCTCATTGTTGCTCACTAAGAAACAATTTAGCAAATTTACTTTAGGCCTCCACCCCCAAAGAACATAAAAACCATATATGCTAAGGGATTAAACTAACGTGGATGCTCCGTTTTCCAAATAGGCACTCACTTAAAAACGGCTTTGCAAATATAGTTTTCGAAGTTCTTCTCCGCCCCATAGGGCTTCAAAATTATTCCAGGGGCTTCTCCCCACAAATCCTCAAAATTACCATATATCCTAAGGTGTTGAAATTTAACGTTTATGTTCCGTTTTGCTAATAGGTGTTTATTAAGAAACAGGTTTAGAAATATAGTTTTTATGTTCTTTAGGGCTCCTACATCATTTTAAAATGACTGTAGGGCCTACGGGGTTGAAATTTGACGTGGTTGTTCTTTTTTGCTCAATGGTTTTAATAAAAAAAGTTTTGCAAAATTCCTTCAGAGCTCAACACACACAGTAATTTTTTGTTTCAATGTCATTCTTAAAGGAAGAAGATTTTGTTGCTCTTTTAAAGATTTTATCACCTAAAAAATAAATTCAGTCACGGGCGAAGCCGTGACAGGTAACCACTAGTTCAATATAAATTGTTCAACATGTTAATCTTATGGACAAAAAATGAACTTTGAGGGCTTCCCGTGAGCTTCAGAATTAAAATATCAAAAACCTAAAACCTTATTGCAAAACTACTAACTGAGACCGTTCTTTTGACACCTCAAACTTTAAAATTGGTCCAGGAGTAGTGTTAAAAAAAAGGGCATCATGTATTATATATATAGATATATATACATGTATAGAATAGATAGATAGATAGTACCATAGATGTAGTAGTTTTAGGTCGAAACTAGTCATTGTTGTTAACCGAGCCTTGCTCGTTGGTTTTAATTCACTTTTGTTATAGTGTCATGGTAATCAAGCTAATAAATCTACAACAGACTCTTCACAGATAACAGCTATTAAAAAACTGCTTAAAATTAATGTTCCTTTATTTTTGTTTACTTTTAGTTGTTATTTCGTTACCGTACTAAAATAGCAACCTGTAAGACCAATATTAAAAATTACGATTTTTAAACTTAAATTTAGACAAAATTCGATTTTTCCTGGCTTTGAGGCTGTTTCTAAACTTCTTTTTGGGCCAAAACACTCTTAAATGCAAAGTTTAAGAAAAATATACCCGCTAGATTTCGAGATCGTAGAACACACATCCCTTCAGACATTGCTCATATTATAGTATAGGATTAAACTTCATTAGACTTGGAAAAGCAAAATACTATGCTTTCAATACAGTAACTGAGTATTGTTCTTTCTAAAAATGGACTTCCAAATCGAAGAAACTAAAAATGGAAAACCTCATAGTATATATAACAATTTTAAGTATAGATTGAATTACGTAGCTAAAAGTGGAGAACTAACATGGCGCTGCCTTGGAAGGAATTGTAATTCTACTATAAAAACTGACTCAAACAAATCTACTATAACTGGAAGCAATATTAAACACTCAGGACCGCACCCTGTCACCATGAGATCTTTGTTACCTCCAAGATTTTCAGGCAATCATCAAGCATCATCACAGTCTTTAGCAGATGACATGTGTGATTCCTGTGAAATATCCACACCTCCATCTTGTGATCAAACGTCTGACACTTCTTTGGATGTTTCTCTTAACTCATCTTTACAGTCAAGAGAGCTGTTACCACCCTCATTTTTTGAAATTGAAGAAGAAAACCGGCGATTAAAGGAGCTCAATGTGACTCTTGAAGGGCAACTGAAATGTGTCCTCGATCATTCTATTGAATCTGACACTCGCTTGATGGAGTACACAAAAGAAATTTTTCCCTTCCCTAACTATGGACCTCAAATGATAGACTCTTCTGTTCAATGCGAACTCTCAACAAATATTATTGAAACCCTAAAAAACGAGCTACAGAAAAAAGAGGAGTTTGCAAAAACTCTCATTGATAAACTGGATAGTGAGAAGTTGAAATTCACTAATCAAATAGAGGACCTTCTTAGAACAAAGTTTTACTTGGAGTCTAGGATAGTTGAACTTGAGAAGAAAGTGGTGAAAACTGATAATGTGGACTCAGTCTCTCAAGTATCCAAGTTACTTAGAGCAGATGAAGCAGCCTGGTCTAGGGCCCGGTGGCTGGATGACACAATCCTTCAATCATATTTTCATTCTTTTAGTCAGGACAAAAAACTAGAATCTTCAGTTCTCATTTTGGGCCCCTCAACTACACAAATTTTGAAACACGGCACTTATGAAGATGCGCAGACTGAAATGATAACTTTAAAGTTCAAAAGCTTCAAATATGTATTATGCTGTTTGAACAATTGTGTAAATCCATCAAAGGAGGATTCAGGCTCACATTGGAGCCTTCTTGTTTTTGACAATACCTTGAACATGGTTTATCATTTTGACACAAACTCTAACATGAACAAACCCAGTGCATTGTCACTTATGGCAAACCTGAATTTTAATGCTGCAAATCTGGTGGATATGCCTTGTACCCAACAAGAAAATAGTTTTGAGTGTGGTCTAAATGTTCTAATGTATACAAAGATAATTATAGAATGCTTTTGTAAAAATCCACTCAACATAAGCTATCAATGCAAGAGTGGTACAACACCCACATGATTAATACAGGTGATGAGTACGAAAATCACTTCTCAGATATCACTCAGGCTATTAGTGAAAAATCTATTAACATTATTCAATCTAACAATGAAACCTGTAATAAAAGAGTCACTCCAGTAACAATTGTGAAAAGTAACAAGGATTATGAATGGCAAAAAGTAAATAAGAAGAAAAGAACTAATAACAAAGAAGTTAAAAGAAGTACTAAATCTAGGGACAAGACTGAAGTTAGTAATAGATTTAACCTTCTAGAAGAAACACAATCCTCGGATACTATACATAGTTTGGAGAGCTCTTCTGGTAATTTGAAGACTCCAAAAGTCCTCCCAAAATCTCAGCCTTGCAGCAAGGCAAAACGACAAAAAACTAAACTAAAACAATTAGTGAAAAATAACTTTGATATCACGGAGGCAAGACACACAAGTTTTTCTGTTTATAGCGAAAGAGAATCAAGCACAAATAATAATAGCAAACATGCAAATGTTACATCAATATCTTTGAATCCAGAAACACCTAAGTTGTATATAACAGGCGACAGTCATGCAAGGGATTTAGCAGGAATACTAGCACCTCTTATGCACCATTATGCAGTCACATCAACATGTTACCCTGGAGCCTCATTTTTATTTGTATTGGAACAACTGGAAAAGAAAAAAGAAAGTTTTAGAAAAGATGACCTTATTCTGCTAATTGGAGGAACAAATAGAACAGAACCAAGTCACTTCCAAAATGCTGCCAGGAAGATTAAAAGAGCTTAATAAAATTGTTTCCGCTGAATTTATACTAACACAGCTACCATATCTATACCATCAACCTGAAGATGGATTTAAGTTCTTTGAGATTGAACAATGCAATTCCACTCTGTTGGCACTATCAATGGAGTTAAATATTAAGTACTTAATGTTCAATCATTTATTAAATTCCACCAAGCATTATAAAGAAAACGGGCTTCATCTAAACCAGAACGGGGAAAAAACAGTGTGAAGGAGCATATCTAACTGGCTTTCTAGAACCTCAGGTACCTCGTCAAATGAAGCAAGCAAGTTGAGTCCCATCCCCCCTCCAGATAGTCGTTTTACTTACAAAGACTTCTTACCTAATACAATCAACAAAAACATCAAGATTATTGAGGCTAACATGACGGAGGCGATTAAACATTTTTCCAGTCACCAAAATACAGCATTTTCCCATTGTATTTCAGCTGATATAGAAGATAAAAAGAACATGTCTGCAGGAGTAGCAGTGGTGTTTAAAAAGTATTGTGGTAAACCAGCAACCAACAATTTCATCACCAGGAACCTAGCGTATCAGCAAATTCATCGTGTACCTTCTATATACAGCCTGGTTACTAAACCTAAGTACTTCGACAAACCTACAAAATTTGACTATGGAGAGGCCTTTAAAAGTCTTACAGAGGATTTTAAAAGAAAGGGTTTTACACAACTCATTTGTCCTCCAATGGGATGTGTGAGGGATAAGTTACCACCTGAACTGTTTATCAGAAATCTCCTAAAATTTCAAGAAGAAACACAAGCAAAGATAACTATTGTTATTTTGAGAACCAGACCGTCGCACCAATTCCTGGCAGAAAGAATTTCAGAGCTCTTGACACCAAACCAACCTTATTCTGTGGAGATGAGACATCAAGAAGCTGCAGAGCCCAGTACAGATGACAACGACAACCAACCGGAAGAACAGCGGTCCAGTCACAGCATTTGCGGTGGGGCAGTGTCAAGTGGGGAGAAGTCCAATGAGAGTGAAAAAAGTTCAAGTTGTTGTGATGCAGTGAGAAATGAAGCACGTGTCACTCCTGGCTTTCTCTTGTTCTCAGATAGTGTAAAGCAGAATAATGTAATTAATCCCATAGTTTTAGAGTCTCAACATGTAAAAGCAGGATGTAAAAATGTATCACATTTTTAGCGAATTTCCCATAGGGAATAAGCTATTACTGTAGGTCTCATGGAAAGACCTAAGCCCGGGACCATGTTACTTTTTCGTTTTGAGGTGCCCAGAGACCAAAAATAATAGTCATTAAAATTTTTATATATATATATATATGTATATATATATATATATGTTTATATATATGTATATATATATATATATATATATATATATATATATATGTATATATATATATATATATATGTATGTGTCCCTAGACACGATAACTCTCGTAAAAATGGTCCGATCGACACCAAATTTGGTAGAGATGTGTAATCCTACGTTTATTCGGATGAGTTCGAAAACCAGACATATCGACCTACCGGAAGGGGTAGTTTTGGGGGGTTTTGTACCCCAAAAATGGGTTTTTTGCATTTTTCATATGTAAATTTTAAAAATTTTAAATTTTTATTTTGACCATTGGATTTAGCTCAAAAAAACACACAATTTAGTATTTTGAAGCTTTGCTCTATCTCCATTGGTTACCGAGATATTACAAAGTCTAAAGACAGTACATTGTCTTTTGGGGCTCCAATGTTAATCTTATGGAGAATAAGGATGTGTTAATATTTCACTTATTAACCAATATTTTTGGATGAAACTTAGTATTTAGCTTCATTTGGTTGAGATTGATCCATTTAAGGTAAAAAATCTTGGTTTTTGTACTTATCATGGCAGCAAACCTGCATACTCTTTTCCCATGTTAATCATATGGAGAATAGGCAAACTCTTTTATTTATGGACAGATATTGATGAAACTTACTATATGGCTTTATATGGTCGAAATAAATTTTTTCTATGCTAAAAACCTACTTTTAGTGTCCCCCATGGCAGCATACCTGCATACTCTTTCCCTATATCTTAAGGAGAATAGACATTTATTTCCCTATTTATGAGCACGTGATGAAAGTTTGTTTACAAGTTTAGCTGGTCAAAATTAATATTACTAATTTGGAAATTCGCTGAGTACGCAGGTCTGCTGCGACGGGGGGTATTTAGAGATAGGTCAGGCAATGCTCCCAGAGGTTTAATAGATGGAGGTAGGAGGTATAAGTGTATTACATAATAAATCACCTTTAATTTTAAACATTAATATACAAGGTCTTAAGAGCTCAAAGAATGATCTGGAACTAGCTCTAGAATCTAATAAAATAAGTCCAGCAATAATAACCCTCTGTGAGCATTGGCTGAATGAATCAAATTACTTTATAGCAAATTCAATAAATAACTATAAACTTGTCTCAATCAATATGAGGAGTGAAAAACAGAGAGGAGGAGCTTGTATACTAGCTAGAAACAACATTAAAGCAACCGCTTGTTCAGACATAAATAAATTCTATATTGAATCGGTTTTCGAGTGTGTAGGGACAAATCTTGAGTATAACAGCAATAGCCACATTACCAACAATTGTTTGATAATTGCTGTGTACAGAACTCCCAGTAGTAAGTTTTTTCAATTCATAGATCAACTGAAGAATATTCTCAACTTTTTAGAAAAATCTGCAAGAAAAAGGAATATATTTATTTGTGGCGATTTTAATATTGACCAGATGATTGATGACAATGAAAAACAAACTTTTAATTCAGTTCTTGAATCTTTCAATTTTAGAGCAGCTATTTTTGAGCCCACAAGAATAACTGAATCAGTGTTTTTTAAAAGGGCGTATGTCAACAAAGTAAAACTTTTCAGATATCAAGAAAAACTATAAAATTTAATAATTTAAAAACATTTTTACATTTTATATATACTATGAAATAGTACTAATGCACTGTAATAGGATATTCAAATTTTATATCAAATATACAATTAGTTATAATTTTATCTGGTAATTAAAAACTGTAAATATCGCCCTTTTTAAAAAAATCAACTTTTTAGGAAATAAAAACAACCAAAATGAAGCCAAAATTAACATATTATTGAACAAAGAGTTATTAATTATATTTTAAAATAAATATTAATGATAAGGTTATATTTTCATTTTTTGTTTTCAGTCTACTCCCTCAAATTGGAAAAGATTACTAATTTGAAAGTGAACTTTATCTTCTTCGCGCAAAAGTTTTTCCTTTGGTTTCCTTAGAAACGCAAGATGTTTTGTAGTACAGGCAATGCCATTCATTAAGTCCAACACATCATCAGATGTGACTTCTTGTACAGTAAATTTGCCAGGTTTAGAGGAGCTGTTTATAATGTGTTGTGTTATTTCGTGAACTATTATTTTATGAAAATCCAATCATAATGTTTAAGGGATTTGGAAATGAGACCAAAATCCCTTTCACACGGTAAAAAACTGTGCCCACGAAGAGGAAAATAATGAACAACTTTATTGAAGCGTCCAGAGTCTGTCAAGTATAAACAAAACCGAGAAAGAACTTGATTTTTTTCTATGGGCCCCACAGTTGTCGCAAAAGAGGCGTAACTCAGTGTAATGATCGGGAACTGATTTAAGATATTCATTTAGAAATAAACACACTTCATTTGGGCCTCTTTTCGCAGTTCCTTCATGATAAAGGAAAACGGTGGTCTTGTTATTCTTGATGTTCTGCATAAAAAATGTAATTACTGAAAGTTGACGTAGATAATAGAGTTCTTGTACAGGAACCTTTGACAAGCTAACTGTTTTCATCTAATCAAAGGCAATCGACAACATATGGGTCTCTTTTGGGCCATCTTCCAACTTCTCATGCTGTAAAGCTGAGTAAAATTTCTTTGCTCTTCTTTTGTGTACGAGGAACTCAGCCGCAGCTGTTCTCTTTGATACCTCGTTAAGATGAGGGGATTTGATTTTGACTCCTAGTTCCTCACACAGGCAGCATCAACTTGAGGACATCCAAATATATAATTGAATTTATCCCGACATATTCAATATTGCAAGCTCTATTAGTGAGGTTATGTTTGCGAGGACAGTAGTGACAACATGAGTGGAGTGCAGCAAGATTTCTTTTAAAATGGCGTAAGTCACTTGTCAAACAGATGATTAGTTTGACATACGCCCATTTAAAAGAAACCCAAAGTTGATATACGCCCTTCTAAATGAAATCACAACATTCAATATTTTTTCGTAGCTCACAGAAGGCATTAGTAAACGCCCTTTTAACTGAAATCGTTAGACCTATCCATCAGCTTTAATTTAATGTATTAACCTCGATTTCGGAAAAAAATTGACTTACGCCCTTTTAAAAAACACTGATTCAACTAGTCATTCTGAAAGATGTATTGATAACATTTTTACAAATATTGGGGAAGAAACATTTAAAGGAGAGGTAATAGAACTAGGATTATCTGACCATACAGCTCAGCTGTTGTTTGTTAAAGATGGCCATTTAAAAACCAAAAGAAAAATTATACAATGTATATATATCCACAAGGCTAATAAATTCAGAGGGAAGGCTTGCTAAATTCTCAGACTTGCTTAGTCAGGAGGATTGGTCACACACCCTTGACTGCAAGAGTAGCAATGAAGCATATAATAGTTTTTTCTCTACATTTTATAACTTATTCTTGCAGAGTTTTCCTTTAAAAACATTTAAATCTAATAATTTAAGAATAAAAGCTCATTGGATGACTAAAGGATTAAAAATTTCTTGTGCAAATAAAAAAGAATTATATAAAAAGTCGAAATTAACCTCTGATCCAAAGTTTCACACTTATTTCAAAAACTACAACAAGATTTACAAAAAAACTATTATTGCAGCAGAAAAACGGTTTATTTCTTCAAAATTAAAAAAATCAGAAAATGTTGCCAAGACCACTTGGAAAGTGGTTAAAAAAGAAGTTGGATTTTTGGAAGATGGTTGCCACTGCAGTGAAATAATAAATAGCAATAACATGTTAGTTAGAGAAAAAAATAAAATAGCTGTAACATTTAATAAATATTTCAGTAACATTGGTTGGGACTCCTCAAAGAAAACTGGAATACCAAGTGCTATTCATAGTACAAAAATGATAAGTTCAATAAATATTGATATAAAGATCAAATTTTCACCAGTTTCATGTAAATATATTGATAAAATAGTGACTAGTCTGAAAAACAAGCAATCATCTGGGTGGGATGAAATTCCTGTCTCGATAATTAAGAAAATTAGCAATAAAATTATATATCCTATCACACACATCGTAAACACCACATTAAATACAGGCATTTTTCCAAATAAATTGAAGTTATCAACTATTTTTCCAATATTTAAAAAAGGAGACCGAAAACTTTTAGATAATTATCGTCCAGTGGCCCTGCTTCCGGCATTTTCCAAAATATTAGAAAAGGTTATATTTAATCAAATTGTCCAATATATTGAAGAAAACAAAATTCTTAAAGACAAACAGTTTGGTTTCAGGCAGGGAAGATCCACCCAGATGGCGGTGTTTGAGTTAGTTGGGGAACTGCTGGAGGGCTTGGATGAATCACAGAGTATTTTTGGAATTTTCTGTGATTTGTCCAAGGCTTTTGACCGTGTTGACCACAGCTTACTGCTTGCTAAGTTAAAGTATTACGGGTTCACAGAAGCTTCGATTAGCTTGATTTATAGTTATTTGAAACATAGGTATCAAAGGGTGAAAATAATAGGAGATGACAATGTTCCTAAATTTTCAGGATGGAATGAGGTGAAATGTGGGTACCGCAGGGTTCTATCTTGGGACCACTTTTGTTTTTGTTATATGTCAATGACATGCCCTTCAATATAAATACACAACTCTATTTGTTTGCAGATGATACAACGGCTTTGATTAGGGAACAAACAAAAACACAAGCAAAACTGAAAACAGAACACACAGTTTTTGAAATTTCTAATTGGTTAAAATATAACAGTCTAAGTCTAAATTGTTCAAAAACCAAAATTTTAAATTTTAATTCCAAAACATCGGATTTGATGGAGTTTAACATGCCTAACAAAGAGGTGGCTTTAAATTCAAAATCTGTCAAATTTTTAGGCTTCACAATACGAGAAAATTTAAAATGGCAGGAACAAATATCAGATATACGAAAAAAGCTCAGTAAATCCCTGTTTGCTATTAGAATAGTAGCAAGTATCACTGACACTCGTATAGGACTCCACGTGTACCATGGCTATTTTCTGTCAATTGTCAGATACAGTATTATTCTATGGGGAGCCACATCTGATTTAGAAAAAATTTTTAAGTTGCAAAAACAGGCCATCCGTACTATCTTCAAAATTAAATACAGAGAATCATGCAAGCCAATTTTTAAATCCCATAAACTTTTAACTTTGACAGCATTATATATTTATGAGGTATTAAAATTTTTAAAGCAGCATCCTGAGTACTTTGAAAATGCTAGAACTCATGACCATCATACTCATGACCTTAGGAATAAAGAAAACCTGCAGTACCCAAAACACAGATTAGCTTTAGTTGAAAAAGGCCCATATTACATGGCGGTTAAATGATTTAATAATCTTCAGGTCGAGTTAAAGAAGGAAGTAAAAAAAGGAATATTTTTAGACAAATTATTTGACACTTTAGTACAGTCTTGTCCTTATTCTGTAATAGTAGTTTTCATCACTAGGAGCAAAAGTGGGTCTTTTTGGTGCGCAATCGTGTTTTAAAAACGAGGCGCAGCCGAGTTTTTAAAAACGATTAAGCATCAAAAAGACACTTTTGCTCTGAGTGATGAACAACGTTTTTTATCATAATGCAAAATTAGACTTTTGATCGTTAAAAATATTAACTATTAAGTTGTATTTTCGAGGTTATATTTACAAAGTAGTAATATGCAGTGTTTACATTTCTGTTATTTACAAACAATGATCTTTATAACGTTTGAATTTCAAAATTCTGCTCCTCAACATTAATAAATCAATAATAATATACTTAGCAAACAGCTGACTTTTCAGTACTAGGACCTAAAAAATTCTCCAGATGATTTTTCAGTCCTAGGACAGAAAAGAATCGGTTTTGGTACTATTGAGAGAACAAAAAACAGGCTGATTTCGTGCAGAATGATAAAAAATATTTTTTGAACCACAATAAGTAATTAGAATATATCTTCAATGTAACTAGTTTCATAAATTATTTCCATGTTTATGTAACCTATTAACATAAAATTTATTAATATTAATAAGTATTAAGATGTATATTGACATGTCATTTGTTACTGAGCATTGCTCACGCATGTAACCTTATATGATGAATAAAGCACTTGACTTGACTTGACTTGACTTATGCTCAAATACCTATACTGTTTATTCTTCAATTCTTTATCATATTGAAGATAAGAAATAATGTACAAATTTGTATTTTTGTTTGCAGATGTGCTTCCCCGTAACCACTGCAAATTCTGCAGTATTTCGGCGCAGGGGTCTTTTTTAAATCTCATCTTCTGCAAAAAAATTGATTTTTTGTTTTGCGTTTTCTTCTGATATGCAGAGGGGCCTCTAACCATGGTGACTCTTCTGGTAAACAAAGGATGCAATGTCTTTGTTTACAAGATTTTCCTTAAAATTTAGGTAATAATTTTAACTCCCAAAACTCCCAAAAACGGGGAGCTTTGGGAGCTTTCATCTGAGTCCAAAGCATCTTTGCCTACGGACGGAATGTACAAGTAACAAGTAAGTAATTAACGACTCTTTTAGAAATTTTAGTAATTAAGCAGTCCAGGAAATACTAGAGGGCTAATGCAGGACATTTATATTAGTGTCTTTAAACTTGACATTAATATAAGTTGAGGTCCTAACTTCTTTAATGGTAAATTTGAGTACGGTAGTATGAATCTATCACAGCAAAATTTGATAGTTAGAGATTTTATAACACAGTTCTATACAGTGTTTTGTTTTATTTCACAATAAACACAATTGGTAAGAGTATTTAGGTTTGCTGTCACAAGAGTGTTCCAAGCATAGGCTGTATTTTATCCCTGCCTTCTGAATGTAGGCTACTCTGCACATTAAATTTAATTAGGTACCCTACCTAATATTAATATGGGTGAAATATAACTTAAAGCCATTTATTTACCTTTATAATAAAACTAGTTGTTATAGCAGTCACGGCTTCGCTGGTGATTATGATTTAATTTCATACATAATGAAATATCTTTCAAATGCAATAAAATATTCTTACATAAGAATTTCCATGAAAATTGTTTGACCCTTAGATGAGCTAGTTTGCTACGTTCACTCGCAGCATTAAACTGCTGCACTCAAAATAAAAAAAATAATTAGGAATAATACAAGTTAAATACTCCCCGTCGCAGCAGACCTGCATACTCAGCGAATTTCCAAATTAGTAATGTTAATTTTGACCCAATAAACCTGTAAACCAAATATCATCACATGCTCATAAATAGGGAAATAAATGTCAATATGATGATCAATATAGGGAAAGAGTATGCAGGTATGCTGCCATTGGGAACACTAAAAGTAGGTTTTTAGCATAAAAAAATTTATTTCGACCATCTTAAGCCATCCAAGTTTCATCCAATCTGTCCATTGCTAAAGGAGTTTGAATATTCTCCGTATGATTAACATGGGAAAAGAGTATGCAGGTTTGCTGCCATGATAAGCATAAAAACCAAGATTATTTACCATAAATGGATGAATCTCAACCAAATGATGCTGAATAACAAGTTTCATTCAAGTATCCATATATTAATACGCAAGCATGTTTCATTTCCTCCTTTTTTCTCAGCTCATGTGCATCGTAGGATAAAACCATGCATACCATTAGAAAGGTGAAGTCCTGTAGATGAGCAGAATCGCATTCTAATTCACATCGGACTCCAGGGCTACGCCCTACATGCTTTCAAATTTTCAATGTTAATCTTATGGAGGAAGGATAATTAATTGATTGAATCATTAGACAGCTGTTGTAAAAACAACTGCTAGAAAAACAGGAACAAACAGATGTTTCAGTTTTCTTTTTTTTTTTTTTAATCTTCTTGAGTCAGGACAAACTAAAATTTTGGTTGAATTTCTACCAGGAGGTGATCTCAAGTGTTGGTTGATAAGTGAAATATTAACACATCCTTACTCTCCATAAGATTTACATTGAAGCCCCAAAATACAATGTACTGTCTTTAGATTTTTTAATATCTCGGTAACCAATGGAGATGGAGCAAAGATTCAAAATACTAAATTGTGTGTGTTTTTTTAGCTAAATCCAATAGTTAAAATCAAAATTTAAATTTTTTTTAAAATTACATGTGAAAATTGCAAAAAACCCATTTTTGGGGTAAAACACCAACCAAAACTACCCCTTCCGGTAGGTTGATATGCCTGGTTTATGAGCTCATCCGAATAAACGTAGGATTACACATCTCTACCAAATTGGGTGTCGATCGGACCGTTTTTACGGGAGTTATCTTGTCTAGGGACACATACATATATAAATACATACATATATATGTATACACATATATATGTATACATATATATGTATACATATATATGTATACATATATACAAAATTAAAAAAATATTTAACTATTTAAAATATTAAAATATTTAAATATTTACGGTTACAAATCACTACGTCTGTGTATATATCTAAATTTTAATGACTATTATTTTTGGTCTCTGGGCACCTAAAAACGAAAAAGTAACATGGTCCTGGGCTAAGGTCTTACCATGAGACCTACGGTAATAGCTTATTCCCTATGGGAAATTTGCTAAAAATTAAGAACTCTTTGAAACAAAAGTGGGTCTCTCCGGAAGTTATCCAAGCTTAGGATCTCATGTTTGATCATTTCCATAGATTTAAGAACACCAAATTAGTTGTTGATAGAATCCAATATAACAATGCGAAAGCTAGATAAGCAAGATATCACACAAGCTAAGGCTAATTGTATTGAAAACTGTCTATCCAACGCTGGCAATGAGTCGAAGCAATCTTGGAAGATCACTGATAAGTTCCGCAACGAGAGCCCCAATTAGGTGAACAACTTAGCTTTAAACATTGATGGTTAAACTTAGCTTTAAACAAAATATCCAAGAAAGACATGTGAAGCCTTGAATAATTATTTTGTCAACATTGCCAATAATTTTAAGCTGCCTTTATCTGTATCATCCGTAAAGAACTCATTGCCAGCCGTGGACAACAATAACTATTCCCTTTCCAATTAAAAAAAAAAACTTCAAAACTGATGTTTTAACCATCTTTTCCAAATTTTCTCCCAAAACTTCATCCGGTTTTGATGACATCAGTATGAATATTTTTAAATTCTGTCAAAATCAAATTTTTCAACCATTGACTCACATCATTAACTATTCCATGTAAAAAGGAATTTTTCCGCAAAAAATGCAATACTGCCAAAGTGAAACCTCTTTTCAAAAAAAGGCATTGAGTCAGACATGGGAAACTATCATCCTATCTCATTTCTTCCCGCCATTTCAAAGCTTTTTGAAATAGTGGTGAGTGAGCAGCTGACTCACTATCTCGAGTTTAACAATCTCATTTGTAAAAAACATTATGGATTTAGGAAAAATAAATCCACCAAATTGGCCCTTGGTTAAAGTTGGCCATTGACTGTGTTAATGAGTGTATCAATGCAATGGAGGCCAGAGAATCTGTAATTAGCTGCTTTGCAGACTTATCCAAAGCCTTTGATTGTGTGGATCACCAGGTTCTCATAGGCTATTATAAGCTGAGAGACCTAGGTGTGAGGGGGGAAGTTTTTGGGTGGATTGCCTCCTTTCTCTCTGGCCGCTCTCAGTTTACTGAAATTCAACACCAATCCAAATTCAAAATTTAAGATTTTAATCAAACAGGCAACCGATTACAATCGGAGTTCCTCAAGGATCAATTCTTGGTCCGATGCTGTTCCTGACGTATATTATTGATATGTCAGGGGTGGTGTCTGACAGTAATCTATTCATTTTTGCAGATTATACCACCTTTTTCACCAAAAACAAAAATTTGAGAGAACTAGAAATAGGCTAGAAACATTTTTCAAAATGAATTCTCTCGCTCATTTTTTCCCCAGAAATTCTCTTAAATTAAACGCTGATAAAACCGGGTATCTTTCCATCAGCACACACCAGAGGAGGAATGCCTGCTAAATCGACAAAATTAACGTTTTCATCGGAAAGGTAATGCTGGAATCTTCCACTTCAGCGGATTTCTTAGGGGTGAGGCTGGACGATGGTTTGACAAGGTCTGAACAAATTGGATAAATTGAAAAAAAAACTGGCAATAGGGCTTTTTGTTTTAAGAAGAGTAAGCACACTATATAACATTAGTATTTTAAGAACTATTTATTTTAGTCAAATTCAAATTCATTTATTGAGCCGTTAAGTTAGGTAACAATTGGCTACAGTAAGTCACTTAAAGCTAACTAATACTAACAAATCAAATCATTAAATTGGTCCTCTTGATTTACAAATAATTAAATAGTCCAAGCAGTCCATGCACAAATCACTACAACAAAACATGCAGCACACAAAATATGCATGTCTATGCAGTATGCAAATATGCAGTCTCTTGGAGTCTCATATTACTTACTCAATAGCTTTATGGGGTGGCTATAGATCACACTGTGACAGAATACATCTCTGGCAAAAAAAAGCCGTTAGGTCCATTTTTGTGCTCCCTCCTAGGGAACACTGTGAAAGTTTTTCCAGGAAATTAGTGACAATGTGTGCTCTATGTTTATACTTTTATGAATTAGTAATTTTCATCAAGAATAATAAACCTTCTAATCAATGTCAAAAAATCACACTTGCAGCACCCGGTTCAAAACAAATTTTGCAAATTTTCATAAGTTGTCTGTTTTTGAGAAAAAAAAACCGGCTTATGCTGGTTTGAAATTTTATCAACTTCTGCCACGCTTATTTCTGAAGTCACGGATGACAAAAAATTTTAAAATTCTTTAACAAAACCCTTAACTTAGGTCCAACATTGAATTGGCATATTGACCAGTCCAAAGCATCTTTGCCTACGGACGGAATGTACAAGTAACAATTAAGTAATTAACGACTCTTTTAGAAATTGACTTATGATTCACTCAATTCACTTGTTAATTCGTACATCGGAACAACTCGGCAGTTGTTTACTCAGTGGAGCCGACTATAACCAAGCATAACCGACCACTGCGGAAGCACTGCCAGTCCGAATACTCTTTAACTTTTAATTTGACTATGATAAAATGGTGAGAGTTTTGATTTTTGTTGTAATAATTCAAAAAGCTAGCTAGGGCCTACTTGGGATTGGCCTTAAAATAAACTATTTATTTAGGATTTTGGTGTTTAAATTAGATCATACAATGACTTTTAATTAAAATAGCTGACACCCCTAAAAATTTTGACCTAAATCCGCCCATGCATACCGGTTACTTTTGATGGCTCACTAGCGCGCGTTGTGAATGGCATCCGAGTTAACTCTGACTAGTGAACGATCACTAGCTCTCAAAGCCACCGGTATAACCATTACTTGTATATCCGGTGGTCCCTTGTGTTACACAACCTAATACAATAAATACAGTTGATGTGTCGTGACTGTTTAGATTACACTGTGGTCGTCTGTAAACACTTTGATAAGCTGGTGCTAAGAACGTGAACTTGTATTTACAATGTTTTAATCAGGGTGTAAACTAAATTAAATTCCCGACTTTTTCAGACTTTTTCGGCCGATCGCCTGTCAGTAGCTACTCCGCAGTCTCCGGTGACTTGTTTGTCTTGTATATTTATGTTGTTTTTATACAGTCATATTGTGCAATGGCAGATTCGACTGGCAGATTTATTAGTGAAATAGAGAAAAGGCCACAACTGTATAATAAAACTTTAAAAGACCTTTAAATCTTTAAGTGACCGGAATGTGAAGGAAAAGTTGTGGGGAGAGTTGTGCGTAATGTTTGCTAAAGACTTCAGCACTATGCACACGTTAGCTCTACAAAGTCCATTTTATGTCACACAGAATGAGAACTATCACGCGAAAACAATCGCTACGTGTGCGCCTTCACATAGATCGAGGGCGATTTTTAATAGGCTGATTTTTTAATCGGTCAATTCAAAAATCGCCCGTGTGCGCCTGGCCTAACACTAGCCTTACCACCCGTATTTTTGTAAACTTTTCCCAATAATAATTTGTAAAATACATCTCTTGTTTTTTTTTTTGTTTTTTTTTATAAAATGAGTTTTCCTAAAACCAAAAACTAAAGTTCTTAACTTTTTTCTCTACATTTCCAAACCTAAAAATTCCTAGTTTTTTCACTACTTTTCCAGACCTTAAAAAATTCCAAACTTTTTCACTACTTTTCCAGAACTAAAAAAATTTCCAACTTTTTTCTCTACTTTTCCAGACCTAACAAAATTCCCAATTTTTCCAAATGGTAGACACCCTGTTTTATGCCGAAAGACACTAAAAAAAGACTTCTTAAAATAGGCTATTTTCATAACCGACATCGTCTCAGTCCCACAACTGTCGGATTATCGCAAATCAACTATAACTATTGACATTCATAAAAAATGTTACAGTTTCATGCAATTTGACATGCACAAACCACTCTTAAATTTCATGTGTGTAACTTACTTTGGGTTTTTCCTATGTGTAAAAGCATGCCTCTTCAAATTCCCCAAATCACCGAAACTCTTCCCGCACATTTTGCATGAGAAGGGGCGTTCCCCAGTGTGCACCATCATGTGGCGTTTAAAGTTCTGTGACTGCTTGAACCCTCGGCCACATTCTGAGCATTTGTACCGGCTCTGATCAGAGTGGGTCATCATGTGACTGTTTAAACTACTGCGTCTGTAGAAACTGAACTGGCATTCACTACATTTATGGGGTCGCTCACCGGTGTGTTTCAACATATGTGTTTTTAAATTTCCTGGTTGTGAGAAGCTTTTCTCACAAGTTGGACACTTATACGGTCGCTCACCCGTGTGGATAAAATGATGATATTTCAAATTTACTGCAGTGGTGAAGCGTTTATCACACAAAGGGCACTTGAAGCGTCTTTCACCAGAATGTATAGTCTGGTGGGTTTTCAAATGTCGTGCGCTTTTAAAAATTTTACCACAGGTTGAACACATATAAGGATGTTCATTAGTGTGTAGTTGCATGTGATGTTTTAACTGGGCTTCGTGTACAAATTGTTTTTTACATGTTGGGCACTTTAAAGGGATTTTCCATTGTATTGTAGTAGCATGAGTATTAAAACCTTCTTCATGTGTTCGTTCAGCAGTCTCCTCCAGTAAATGACTTTCTGAACCGTCCATTCTTGTGGTACAATTAATTAGTTATGGAAAAAGCAAAAGCTTCAGTATGTTCTCGAAAAGTAAAAAGAATTTATAATATTTTAAATTCTAATGACATTTTACTATTCAAAATAACAGTCACTAAATAGAGCAAGTAAATTAAAGAACATTAAAACTCTTTTTAAATATATCACCTTACATTTGCACTTAAACTTCCTTTTTATCTTTCTTTTTTATTCTTATTTATCATTTATGGGGTCGCTCACCGGTGTGTCTCACCGTGAATGACAAGTACCCTTTTTAGTACTTTTTTAGATTGATTCAAACTTGATTTCTACACAAAATTGTAAGATCTGAAACAAAAAAATACTAAGCTAGAGAAATGAATTTTCTAAGAGGGACTATACTTCTTATATGCAGCACAGGCATTATTGAAACCATCTTTTGGCGCAATCTCTAGTGGCCTACATCAAGATAAATTACACATGATTTATATACCAGCTAACCACTCCTCTTGGTTCTGCATGAAACATTTTACAAATGCGTATTCAGTTTATGATAATGAGTTTTTACAACACAGTAAAGCCATATAAATAATTGCAATACCGATAGCAGCGCTTCTCTAATTTTGCCTGTCAAAATTTTGGTATAAAAAAAATGCATTAGACGAGGAAGTTTGTTCACGTCAATGTTTACAGTCAATGAATTTACTCATATAAATAGATCACATGACTTAGGCCTATGGCTCCAGGGAAAAACGATAAAATCTTTCATACTCAAATGACGATCTAAGAACTGATCTAGAGCTTAGTGTGGTGCAAAATAAAGTAACATAATTGAGCGGTTTATCTCGTATATTGGGTACATATCTGTTTACAGGATTTGATCAACTTGCCAAAAAAACATAATATCTTATGTACAATGCTTTTTGTCGTGTAACAAAGTCTAGAAATCACACTACATATCAAATACTGGGACGGTGGCGACGTCCTGTAATCCAGCTACTTGGAGGTCACAAATTGTGGATAGTTATAAGCTATGGCTTGTGGATGCGATATTCTCTGGTGAGGATTAAAGTCAGCACTAGTGAATACTAGGCCTAGTTCATCCATAAAGATCATCCTCATAATTAGACCAATTCGTAAATGTGAGGTTGAAGTTGTGGTTCGGATCCCACGTTAAACTGTAGGTCCCTAGATACCATTGCCTGTTGGGCTATTAATTAACATTCCTGACTAAGGAAAATGTCGGCCTTAGTCAGTAACAAGACTACAAGATCGCGCCACAATCATCCTACACTCATCTCTCATTCATATTCAGGTTAAAATACCCACTATGTGAGGTCCCAGTCTCAAGATAGGTAGTGATATATAAAGCAAATGTTATTCAAAATTTACATCTTTTTACACATTGTAAACTGCCAATTGACAAAGAATACTAAACAATAATTTGGATACTAGGATTTAACATTATATAAGTGGTTTTTCAGTATCTTGACTGAATATTTTACTGCTGTCAGCGCCACGTTATGTAGTGATTTACATTCAAGATTAAATTTTTTCCACATTTCTTGGACAGAGTAGGGTATTGTGCTTCTTGTCCCTATAAGATTGTATAATACTAGTGGCTCATAGGGGCAAAAGCCCCTAATCATAAAATTAAAATAGCATGAACCATACCGTATTACCATTTCTTCCACAACGAAGGTTTCCAGAAAATTTAATTTTAATATGAGGTATATAATATTTTAACGATACCGTTTGAACAGACCATTCGCCCCCAAGTACTCTTATCAATCCTGTGTACTATTAGGTCACCCGTTTGTAAATGCTCTATTTTGTCTGTTGTTAAACTCATATCGATCTATAGAAAATAAGTTTTGAAAGAAATTGTAGTCCCTTAATTGAGCTGTGACAGCTTTTTAATATAATATAGAAAAGCGGCAATGAAAAAAAAAACTGATTTTTTAGCTCCTGTTAGTTTTATATTTTTTATGTTTTAGTCACAAAATTTAAACACAGCACCTCAAAGTGCATCTTCACTTGCTATCAATATTCATCCCTCCTAATCAAAACTCTTAATTTTGTGTAAACAAAGCCGACTTTTTAAAATCACTACATGGAGAATCTTTAAGGAAAACCTTTCAGAAAATAATCATTCTTATATATTTCCCATTTTGTTGTAACGTTTTTTGCCTGCTGCATTTTCCTCTAGTATGTAGGACAAACGTCTTTGATTTTAACTCGTCTTCTATAATCCTACAATCTATGAAATGACTAAAAGGTTTCTCGGAAAATTCATCCAACAGAATACCAAAACTTCACTGACTGATACACTTTAAGTATCAATTAATGTGTCATTGTCGTTCAATATGATCATTTGACACTTTTTGTCTTAAAATAAAACCAAAACAATGGAAATAATGGTGTTTCTCAAACCACAATTCATTGCCCATTGCATCTCTATCAACGATCAGAAAGCATTTTATGATTTGCATACACGCTCAGTTTTTTTTTACAATTTAAATTATAGTAACAACAGTAAAATCAGCAGTTAATTTGTAATAGTATGTAAGGTTAACTCTCCTAGTAGAATTTTTAATAGCTAAAGCAACAAAACGTCTTATTATAGTATTACCACTCTAGGGTTAATTTTTGTCAACTATGAATAGTTCTTTACTAAATTTTATCATCTGTCTCTCGTTTTAAAATAAAACCAAAACATATGTTTCAATGTACACAAAGAAGACATTTTTCGAATCCCCATGCTATTCTTAAGGAGGACGTTTCTCTATATTTCTCATTTCCTTGTAACTTTATGGATACGCTTTAATTTGAAACTCCTACCATCTTCCTGCGATTTGTAAAACGCTCACAATTTTGCCCAAGAAATTTCGCTTATAATTAGTATATAGATTGCTTCTCTTGGTGTGAATTATTATGTTATCTTCACTCAATGTTATCATCTGTGTCTCATTTTGAAATTAAACCATAACACATGTTTTAATGTAATTCAAAGCAAACGTTTTTTTAAATCCCCATGCTATTCTTATGGAGGACGTTTTACGTAATTTCTCATTTGCTGTTAACATTATGGACACGCCGATAGTTTTCCCTCGTGCATGAGACCGAGACCTTTAATTTGAGACCCCTCCCATCTTTCTGCGATCTGTATGACGCTCACAATTTTGCTCAAGAAATATCGCTTACAGAATTATATATATAGATATTATTTACAATCAAGCAGTACTTAAAAGTAAGATAGGCTACGTTTATAGACCTAGAGTTTTTATAATCTGCAGAGCATTCATTTTTTTACTACAATTATTGGAGTATTCTTGAAAGGAATGTGAAAGGTCATTATTTTTCCTAAAGAAATTAGCAGTGTCTAATCATGATCTACTGAATTTCAACACCAATAAAATCCATCCTATAATCTAAAACAAGCAATGTTTGCTCGGGCAAAAACTTTTTTCTCTCTAAGGATTTTTTATTTTTTTGTTGGATATGGAACTTTTGGCCACCAAGAATCGATTGGAGTTGGTTTACATCCTAGTTGGTTTAAAAATCCGGTTTACGTCCTAGACCCCTTCAAAGTTCCCATGTTATCCTTATGGAGATTTTTAAATTAAACAAAAATAAGCTGATAACTGTAGATATAAACCATGTGTTACATCTTTAACATGTGGTTTAGGAAAATCCCTTCAGCCTGGCAAGTGAGCTAAGCGAACGAGCTCATCTTAAAGAAGAAGAGGGCGAGTGAGTGGAGCGAACAAACTGAGTGAGAAACGAAAGTAATAATTTTACCGGGCATAAGTTCAATCCCCCTGGTACTATATTTAAAACAGTAAGGTAAAAAAACATCTTTGGATAGTTTGTCTGAGACTTTAACTATATTTTACACGCTCTCAATCAGCTGGTTGTATTACACACAAGGTATTTTGTAAAAAACAGAAGAAGATCAAACGCTCGAGAAAGAATTTGGCTTATGGGCCAGTACTTAAGGGGGCGGTCTACCCCTGGCGCGCACCCAAATGCAAGGGGTTTTTATAATCGTGTTATCTTCTGCCAAATGAAGCCTAGAGCTATAAATAAGGTGTCATATTAAAGAAGAATAACGGTACTAATTTTCCTCTGTTACACTTTTGTAATTAGTTTATTAAAACCAATAGAAAATTTCAGTTAAAAATCTATAAAAACAGATGATTTTAGACAGTTATAGCTGAAATTAGAAATTTTATTTTAAAATTCTAAAAAGATAGCCGACTAGATCCTTTTTTCTACTTAAAAAAAAAGTTAACAGGCAATCTCTATCTTAAGCGGTTAGTTTTAAAACATGATCCCCGTAAACCTCTGCATTTACAAAACTAAAAACAGATGAATTTAGACAGTTATTACTGAAATTAGAAATTTTATTTAAAAATTCTAAAAAGATAGCCGACTAGATAATTTTTTCTACTTTTAGAAAAAGTTAACAGCCAATCTCTATCTTAATTGGTTAATTTTAAAACACGATCCCCGTAAACCTCTGCAGCCATCAAACTCGCCTAGCGCTACGGCCGCGAGGCGGCATTCGGCATTGTTGTTGTTTTGGCTGGGGTAGACCGCCCCCTTAAGAATGTACATAATTATAATGAATTATTATTTAAAGGAAAAGAAAAAATAATAGCTAGTTTTATACTATTTAAACTATAGAATTTTACATAGTTTTGTTATGATTTTGTAGTTTTGTTTTATAAGTAGTTAGTTAGGTAGTTGTTTTATAGGCTATAGCAGGTAGTTAGTTTAAAGGTATAGGAGGATAAAAATTTAATTTTAAATTAGTTTTTATTGTAAATTTTTTTATACCTCACTTTAATTTACTTAACCACATAAATCAGGTGATCAAATGAAAGGAAATAGCAATTTAAAAAGTAAAATACATATTTTGCTCAATCTGCCTAGTGCTCCACTCGATCACCACGGACGGAGCTGTTTTTGTTGAGTACGGACGAGCAATGACTCGTATCGTATTACAGTACCTTTTTTATCTTCTACTATATATTTGTCAAATACCACTGACTCACGTATCAACGCACAGAATAAACTACTAGACCTAGAACCTTGAAATTTTGTATGGACGTTCCTTTTAGGGTGTAGACATCCACTAAGAAACGGTTTTTGAAAATTCCTTCAGGGCTCCGCCCCACACGTCTTCAAAGTTACCATGTTATTCTTATGGAAGCAACATTTTTGTATTGGAACATATGATTAAGGAATATTAATTTTGTAAACAGCTGTTCTGATTCAAATTATTGAGGGGAGATTGGTAATAAGAAACTAGAGGATAGTTGCGGCGAGTGAGCTTAGCGACCAAGCTAAACCTGACGGGGAGTGATTACTGACTGACTCATCATGAAATCTCAGGAACTACCAAACGTATTTACTTGAAACATTAAACACAGGTTTGTCTTGCCTCTTAGGTGCTCACTAAGAAATGATTTAACAAAATTCCTTCAGGGCTCCGCCCCACAGGCCTTCGAAATTTTAATATAACGCTATCCGCATGGCCAATTTTAAATACGAACTAGGAAACCTGCACGGTTGAAATTTGGAGTGATCTCTTTTTTCTTAGGTGCTCAAAAAAGTGCTTTAAAAATCCCTTTTAGGGCTCCGCACCACAGGACTTCAGAATTACTTTAGGGCCTCCGGGGTCGATATTTGACATGGACGTTTCTCTTTGCTCATGGGTTCTCACTAAAAAACGGTTTTCAAACACAGTTTTCGAAGTTCTTTAGGACTCCGCCCTACAGGACTTTAAATTACTTTATAGCTTCCGAGGTCGTTATTTGACATGGACGTTTCTCTTTGCTCATGGGTGCAAAGAAAACGGTTTTGCAAACACAGTTTTCGAAGTTCTTTAGGGCTCCGCCCCACAGGACTTCAAAATTACTGTTGGGCCTCCGGGGTTTAAATTTGAATCGGACGTTCCTCTTTGCTCATAGTTACTTACTAAGAAATAATTTTGAAAAATTTCGTTTAGGGCTCCACCCCATAGAACCTCAAGATTACCATGGATTCTAGGGGGTATAAATTTAACGTGGATGTTCCGTTTTGCTAACAGGTGCTCACTATGAAATGGTTTTGTAAATATAGTTTTTGTAGTTCTTTAGGGCTCCACCTCACTGACTTCAAAATTAATCAAGGGCCAACGTGTTTTAAATTTGACATGGACGTTCCTTTCTGTTCATAGGTGATCAATAAGAAACAATTTTGCAAATTTATTTTAGGACTCCTCCCCACAAATTCTCAAATATTATAGATCCTACGGGTTGAAATTTAACGTAAAGGTTCCGGTTTGCTAATAGGTGTTCACTAAGAAACAGTTTTGCAAAAGTACTGTTTAATGTTCTTTAGGGCTCCGACCCACATGTCTTCAATATGACTGTAGAGACTACGGGGTTGAAATTTGACATGGTCGTTCCTATTTGCTCATAGGTTAGGGCCTTTTCTATTTTTAAAAAACCTTTTCTCTCTAAGAACAGGTTTTGCGAAATTCCTTCAGAGCTCCACTCACACTACTTCATTGTTCCAATGTTATTCTCAAGGAAGTAGATTTCGTTGCTCTTCAAAACAATTGTATTACCTATAAAATAAATTCAATCACGGGCGAAGCCGTGACGGGCAACAGCTAGTAGTTAAATTTTTATCAAGTTATATAACAATTAAATATACCTCCGAACAATATTATCTTGACACTTGGTCTTTTTATACTTAATTTGTTGAGCATTGCAATACAGTAGAACCCAACTAGAACCTCTGACTCTTCCCGTGGTCCGACCCTACCATCACTAATATAAGCTTTCTCTCGTCTGAATTTGGCAGGGTTTCCTCCAATTTATTTTGTTCAACCATGATTTTATAAATTGATTTTTAGCGAATTTGACTATAGGGAATACGCTAATACGGTAGTAGCCATGGTAAGACATAAGCCCGAGACCATATTACTTTTTCATTTTGAGGTCCCCAGAAGCCAAAAACACCGTTCGCTCATTTTCATATATATGTGTATAGGCCTATATATATATCTATGTGTCTGTGGTACTGATAACTTTTGAAGGGGACCTCCGACTTTGATGAAATTTCGTATGAAGGTGTAAGACTAGGTCTAACTTATTTTCATGAGTTCGCGAACCATAGGGTTACCATATTCTCGGGGATGAAAAAGAGGACACCCAGCTAGTACTCTCATTAGTACAATCTTAATCCCCCCCCAATTAAATAGGCCTACTACAGAGTAAAGAACAAACAAATGTTTAAACTTAAAAGTATAAATGCTACCTTTTTTTCAAATAATTAAGTTTAGCTTGTTTATGATACCAAATAAGGTGCAAATATTTAACAAATAAATTAAACATTTAGGAAAGTAATAAGATGTTACCAAATCAGTAAGTTTTATTTATAGTCTTAGTTATTTATTTGATATAATTTCCTAAGTAATACCTACAAACAAATTAAAAAAATTGTAAAATTTTGACAGATTATAATTAATTAAGTATTACGTAGTAAGGCCAACATAATGCTTATCATGCAATTAGGTTAAATTAATGTAAATTGAAGGCCTATAAAAAAAGCGAAAATTAAAAATTCTTTCATTAAGGCATTTCATAACAAGACGTTCTTTTAAGATTCACCTTAAATTGAAGTAAAATTTTATTGTATTCTATTCTAAAAGTAAAGTAAAAAGTAAATTGTTGCAAAATATTATTACTTATATAGTGATAATGAAGTTTAGTGTCAGTTTTAAACAAAAAATATGAGGCTCAGCCACTTTCACTAATTGTTATTGACTATTTTACTATTTGCCACTAAAATGTAATCAAATTATATCAGAAAACGAATGGCCTCCTTAAACAATCTAAGCTGAAACAAGTGGAAAGCCGATAACATGTCTGCTAAAACATAACCTCACTTACCATAGATTGCTGACAACAATAAATACAACCCGGCTACCGGGGCTGAAGTCAAAAGGAATATCATACAAACTGTTTCATTTAAAGAGCAACAATTTTTACTGTTGATTGAACATTTAAATAATATAAATTACAATTAATAACAATTTAGAAGAAGTAACAATATAAAAAACCTTTTTATGAGTTGGTAAAACAGGAAAACACATATTCAATTTGCTGCTACCAAAAAGCCGGACAAATGGAATTATTTTTAAAAATCCGCCCGGACATTTTTTTATGCATAAAAAAGAGGACATGTCCGGGGAAAAGAGGATGTATGGTAACCCTAGCGAACCAGCAAGATCGGGTTATGGGAACGGGGTTTTATGGGGTTTCAAAAGGGTCAAAAATGGGGTTTTTTGCATTTTTGGAGCATAATTTTCAAAATTCAACAATTTTAACTAAAACCATTTAAAAGAGCTTAAAAACAAATAATTTAGTATTTTAAATTTTTAACTTGGCTCAACAGGTTACGGTGAAAAGCCTAAGATAGCGTTTTCATGTTAATCTTATGGGAAATCAACAAAACGCTGTATCTCGCTTATTTATTGAAATAACTTGATAAAATTTGGTAAGTACATTAACTTGGTAGGGTTCAACTGATATTTGCTTACAACACCCACATGGCGGCAAATCTACGTACTCATCCCTATGGGGTTTATCATGGGGAAAATGAAAAAAAACACCATAAGTTGATAATACTTGTTATGTACATTCACTAGGTACGAGTTAACTGATATTTGCTTACAACACCCATACGGCGGCAAACCTACATACTCACCCCCATGGGGTTTATGGGGAAAATTAAAAAGTGCCGAATATTGATACAGTTTGACATTTACCGAACGTATTACATTTCCTAACAAAAACTAACATTTTCTAACAACATCCCAAGGCAGCAAACCTACATACTCATTCCTATGTGGTTTATGGGGATAATACAATACTGTATCTAAAGATCATTTGGAAATTCGCTGAGTACGCAGGTCTGCTGCGACGGGGGTATTTAAATCTATATATTAATAGGCAAGCATGTTTCGTTTCCTCCTGTTTTCTCAGCTTGTGTGCATCGTAGGAGAAATCTGCGCATACCGTTAGAAAGGTAAGTTATAGTCCTGTAGATGAGCAGAATCCCATTCTAATTCTCATCCGACTCCAGGGCTATGCTCCACAGGCTTTCAAAGTTCCAATGTTAATCTTATGGGGGAACGAGAATTGATTGAATCATTAGACAGCTGTTGTAAAAACAACTGCTATAAAAACAGGAAGAACAGATGTTTCAGTTATAAAATGTTTTTAAACTTCTTGGGTCCAGATCAACTGAAATTTTTATCGAATTTCGATCAGGAGGCGATCTCTATAGCCTAGTCCGTTTTTTTAAACCTGATCCTTCACGAGAATTTTGGGGTGGGGGAGGGATTTAAACTGTAAACAAAACATTTTAACTCGTGACAAACATACTCGAGTATCAGATTTCCTCAAATAACGTTTTAAATAAGACTCAATGTCTTTCAGTAACTCCTAGTCAGCTGTTATATTTTTAAGCCAAACCTGTTCCTTCTTAAAAAGTAACAGTTCTAAAATAAACTGATAAAAAAACAACTGCTACCAATAATATTGTAAAACTGATACACAATGTTGTAATTACCAGCTGGTATGCAACAGTGAAATAAAACAAAACCAACAAAAAAACCAAAGGGCTCCAGCCAATGGGATATTAGCAAGGATAAACAAACTCCCACCATCATCTCTCCCTAGAAGGATCAGCTTTAAAAAAACGGACTACAGTATAGTTATATTTATTGTTCATCACTTCATTTATTTTGGCTCGTGTTGATGACACATTGAGCAGTGGTTTGTAGAAATGAAAATGGAATTATAATGCAGAAAAATGCTAGTCAGTCATTTAAAAAAATACCCCTGTCGCAGCAGACCTACGTACTCAGCGATGTAATGTGATCGTAGGCTAATTTGTTTCGTCATATCAATAAAATTAAAGCCTTTAAAAGCCATTTAACTTAGGCTAGCATGACAACAACACGTTATGTTATATAGTTTATTATATTTATTCTATACATTTTCCATTCTGTCGCTTGCATGTTATTATTCAAATTTGCTGTATGTTATTCACTTAAATTATTGATGCGCTTTTTCAATTGTATCATTCAAGGTATTGTCTTAATATTATACTAAGTAGCATATGGTTCTCATACTTAAGTAGTATATGTCAAATTCTCAAGCATGTAACACTATTCTATGTCCTTGTTGTGTCTCACTCTGAAAAGATTGTAAAAAATGGTTAAGTTATACCGTTAAATAAATAAATAAATAAACACATCGAGAGATTCTCAGAGTGTGGGCAGTACACGTAACTAACACAGAATATCCTGTTTAACATTTTTCATCTAAAACAATTAATTGGAGTAGAGCGCCAAAGTTGTTGACGTTTTTTCGTCCCATTTGTTTTACAAATTTGAGTCCAGTAGTGAAGTATGCCAGACAGAGGCCAAGATATTCTGTGTTATCTGGGCGAAACTTCGTTATCCGACTCCACCGATATTATCGATGTGGAAATTTCGAGATAGCAATAATATTGCTAAGTATTCTATCGATGATACAATAACACAATAGCTTAGTACAATTCCCATTTATGGAATTGCACCCGTTTTATTGGTATGCCTATTATAAATAGTTAGTCTACTTTTAAATGGGGGGGGTTCCACCACCAAACACCCACCAGCTATGGCCTTGTTTACAACATGTACAACCTACGGTGTAGGTACAAAGTTGATAAGGACCTTTCGAATTTGATAAGGATACAAACAGAAGTATCACAGCTCAAGTCAACAGTTAAGTTGTATCTATGACTTCCTAAACAGATGTAAGTTATATGGAGGTTGCGGAGTTGAGGTTAATTACGGTAGTTGTTTACATAAAGATTACAGGTTAGATACTCTTCTTTAACAGTAGTAGACTACCTAAGTTTTACTTACGTTTTTCTCCTATGCATTTCTAATTATGTAGGTTATCAAGTTATCTAAAAGCACATCCTACATTACAAACACCAACCCCAGTACTATCACCAACTACCTCGTAGCTCGTGGTAACACACCTACCCCCATAGGCACCTAATACCTAACCTTACCGCCAGAACTCAACTCTCAACTGTCAAAAGTTGCGCGAGCATCCAACCACGTGGTTTGGTGGTTTCCTTGTCCTTCCCCTCTCTTTCGCCCCCCACACGCCACTCTTCAAGGTCACTGGAAGCCGAAGTGCATTTTTTACGTTGTTGACATTTAACCAGTGAAAAGATAAGAGAACTAAAACAAAACAGAGCTCTCTCGTTCCGCAAAAGATTACACGGTCATACTAAGGGTGCACGCGTAATTACAGACTGATTTCATACAATTGCTTGGATCTTTTTTCCTACCTATCAATTAAGTTTAATTTTGTTCTTGAAAAGGGTCTGTAAAACAAGTTCTACCTCCTTCCTAACCCTTTTGTTTTTAAAATGCCCTTTGGGGAATGATAACTTACAAACTGCAGTACCTTTATAGCATTATCAGTAATGTTTTACTTGTATAACCTACTCTAAAAATGGGAGTTTTTGAGGGCAACTAAAAAACCCGTAAAAGGACTCCTCATTTTGGATTGCTTGTTTAAGAATGGTAAAATCGATATTTCGCTGTAGCCTATATCTCCCTTGTCTAAAAAATAACAGCTTAATTTTTAATACAATACGGTACCGTACTGCAATTCTGTAAACCAGGGGAAAAATAATAATTTCGGAGTTTTTATTACTGTACTACAGTATTTGTTTGTTAAATAAATCCACTAAAATTCCACGGTTTGTTATTGTTAAGTTTTTTTATCTTAAAAAAATTTTGTCAAATCAGAAGAGTGTGTGAACTATTCCATGTTGGGAAGTTTTTTTTAGTTCTTCTTCAATAAAAAAACACGCCTATCTCTGTGAGCCGGGACCACGGAAGTCCACACCAGTTCTTAGTCGCTTAAAAACCCATGAAAGTCCGCACCATTCGCGGTAGCGGCCGCTATGTTGCACCTGCCACCCCGGTTACTCCTGCCACTTTTACCTCCCCTCCCGCTCTTACCCATGTCCATTTCACTGGCCCGGCCATGTTGGATTTTTTTATAAAAAATTATACCAAAAATTTAGTACCTATTTTGTACTATTTAGTACTAAGTTTTAAAAAATTTGTACACCTCATTCAGACGGAGTTATTAATTGTTTAAATGTCCGGGCAGCGACATGCTAGCCCGGCCATGTCGACATATAACCATAATTTATATATCATTATTTAGTACTTATTTTAGTACTATTTAGTACCTTCAGTAAAATAATTAGTACCTCAATGGATTTGGAGCAATGCCCTCTAATTAGTAGAGGTCAATGACCTCTCAGCCCGGCCATGACGATAATTATAGTAAATACTTATATCATCATAACCGAATTATTTTGTACTATTTAGTACTAACATTAAAAATATTGAATCAGTCACTAAAAAAACATAAAAAATATAATTATTACAACGCGATATATTGTTAATAAATGGGCTTAATTATCATGTCGCTGGCCCGGCCATGATTGATTTTCAAACTAAAACTTATGTCAAACGATTGTGCATAATTTGTACTATTTAGTACCACTGTTTAAATAATTAGTACCTTCAAGGTTTAGGAAGGGAATGTATAAACATTCATAATTATTCAAGATATTTTGATTCATGATCTTGTTTTTACTGTTCATGTTAACCTATTATTTTTTATAAAATACCTTTAACCCTTACACCACCATTGAGTACTTATTTTGTACTATTAATTAGTACTATTTATATAATTAGTATATAAAACGTTTAAACATAAAAGGATGTAAAGATTTAATTTATTTTTATAATTTGTTTCGAGATGGTAATTTGACTCAATATTGTAGACCAGCTCTGATATAAAATACCCATGATACTTATACTCCCATGTAGTACTAATTGTGTTCTATTAAGTAGCACTACTTTCATAATTAGTACAAAATACATTTACCGATGAACAGTGAATAAACTTTTAAAATATTTAGATTTTTTGTTTTGAGAAACTCATTTGACTTTATATTGTAGCCCATCTCTGATATAAAATACACATAATACTTATACTCCCATGTAGTTTCAACTGTGTACTATTAAGTAACACTACTTTTATAATTAGTACCTTATACGTTTAAAAAATAAATAGTGCCTAAACATTCAAATTATTTGTATTTTTTGTTTCGAGAGGCTGATTTGACTCAATATTTTAGACCAGCTCTGATATAAAATACCCATGATACTTATACTCCCATGTAGTACTAATTGTGTACTATTAAGTAGCACTGTTTTCATAATTAGTACCCAATACATTTATAGATGAACAGTAAATAAACTTTCAAAAACATTAGTAGGGTACCTTGGCCGAAGACTGTCAGTGAGGAGCAGGAGGAGCCGACCCCCCCCCCCCCCCGAGGGCCTCCCGGCGGCTGACCCCTCCCCCGGCCGAAAAATAGTAGAGGCTTTTTTTTAATTTTTTTAATTTTTTTTAATTTTTTTTTATGTGACCTATACCCACAAATGACGGTGTAACCCGACCCTCGGTCACCTGCGTGTAGTCCGCAGAGAGGGGGAGCATAGGCATCCCACCCCGGCCTACACATCATTCGCCCTTCCTCACTCCTAGCAGCAACATGTCTCCTCGTGATCAGCCACCGCCTAACAGCGATGTTTTTTACGCAGATGACCTCTTACCGCAAGAAGAGGTACCTGATGCAATTGCGGCACCTGATGTAATTGCGGAACCCATTAATCAACTAGAGGAGCCACCCAGGATGCTCTCTTACAGTCCGACGGTGTTCTTCGTCGATATGATGAATCCGTGGGATATCTTCTATCGATTCATCAATGAAGTCGATCTCTGGCTGATGAGCGGAGTTCGTGTAAGAGTCATCTCCCCTTTACCCGGTTATCAGGAGTTTGCAATTGCAGAAACAAATCATGCTGCGCTGCTGGAGTGGGGAACACTAATGATAAACACCCCGATGGATGACGTCGATCTGATTGATCGGACGTTACAGGCGCCGTTCTTCGTAGCCACTCTGCTATGAAGCGGCACCATCCAGGGCGGTTAATTCCGCCCAACAGAAACGGCCCTTCTCAGGGCCCAATAATACCTCAATTACGCGTATGAGTTCTAACACTCATACGTACTGTGGCAAGGCACAACGCCACTTGGTCCGTTGTTCATGGGGACCACCCACGAAGGAGGAGCCCCCATGACCACCTGCGGTGTTGTAACCCGACCCTTGGCCAGGTGCGACATTCCACACCTAGGGGAGCCGGCACAATAGACCGATCACACCCCTGCGTGGCCTACAAGTTGAAAACTAAATAACACGATCACTGTGTTATATAGTCAACATCTTGACTTAGTTTAGTTTTTTTTTATTTTTTATTTTTTTTATTTATAACATAACCACTTAAAACTAAAAGGATTGGGATCAACAGTACGTTTAATCATCATATTCGCTATATTCTTCATGTTTCTCAGTTTTCACCTCCGCCTGGATAGTACCTCCACTCTTTAGCTCCTTTTCGGCTTCTTCTAATTGCTGGGTAATTGCCATCTGGCATTGAAGTTCAAAATCATCACGCGGCACAGAACCGCAAATATCCATCTGAGCCAACCAGAGCCGCCTGAGGTCTTTTTCCTTCTCCTCGATAGCTTCGACGGCCGCATGTAATTCCTCTTCTGTAATAGAGGAGTCCCACAATTGTTCATCATCGGTTTTGTTGACATCCTTCTTCTCGGACTCCAGAGCGCTATCTGGCCAAAACTCGTCTGTGAGACAGCCGGAAGGAGTGGGGGAGCAGGACGATATTTTTCCCGCCATTCAGCCCCCCCCCCCCCGACATCTCTCCCCGTAGCACAGTCTCACACCAACCTCAGTGCGGTACAGACATGAGTACGTCCGGATTAATTGACGAGTACTTAAACGCTTTCATGGCCGACATCAACGCCGCAGACGACAACGCCACGGTTGAGTAGATCCCGATTACACCTCCGAAGCCTAAGAAGAGAATTAGACCTACACCGAAGCCTAAAGTGGAAGAGTCACCAGCGAAACCGGGATGGGTGCCGAAACCATCAGACGATTGCCCCATCGTATCGTGGCTTGAAAACGGACAACTTTACGCGGTGCAGAATCCTTCAAATAGCGGACCAGTGCTTTTAAAAATGGAAATGTACGACGGTTCGGACATGGTGTACAGATGTGGTTTATTTATAGACAAGAATAGTGAATTGTACGAGAGCGTCAACCAGGTGGTGGACAAGTCAAAGAATTTATGGATCAATAAAGCTACGGGAGTACCAAAGATTAATGGTTTGACGCAGACAGTAACACAATACAGCAAGACCGTTGAGAAACCGAAGAAGCCGAGTGCGAGTACAAAACCCAGCAAGAAAATCAAGAAGGCATTATAGGAACAACCGTTCTCACGTTTCATCGACCACCTGCACAAACACCTGCGCTCATAAAAAATCCATGATGGCCGCCACCCTTCTCGACCCTTCTCACGTATCATCAGCCACCTGCATCCGGTCACCTGCGCAAACAAAAGAAGCGGGACTATCATTCTCACGTTTCATCGACCACCTGCACAAACAAAAAATCCAAGATGGCGTCTGGGATGATAAAAACCGAGCGAGCGGACCGAGTGAGCATCATTCTTCGACTAGTCGCCGCATCATCACCACCACCATGTCGAGCAGCAAGATGACTTCAGAGTCCGCACCCGCTGTGACGATGGACCTACGGACCGCACTGAACACCTGCAAGTCCAGCTCTCCGGCCTACACCCGCCTGTCTGATCTGCGTGAGGAGTGCAGCTACGCAATCAGTGGGATGGAGCGGGTGACCACTCCGTTCGGCGAGACTATCGTCGTCATCTTAGAGGGACAAGTCGGCGATGACTTCTTCCTGCGAGTCTACCTGCCCAGGCGTTTCAACCAAGGCCTGAGCGACCACGACATCGAGCGGTACAACAGCGGTTTCGGAGATCGCCTTCGTCTGATGAAACGCAGCCCACTCCCAGGTAGCAAATTCACTCCACTGGAATTTTTGTAAAGCAAGCAAAGAAGAATCAAGACGTAAATACCTTTATAAATTTTGATAGTTTTTAAGCAATAAAATATCCATGTACATTACAGCATAAACTATTGTCTTTTATTTTAAGATGAAACCCAAACCCTTATTTTAAGAAAAAGTGTATGGTATTTAGTTTTAGTTTCAGTATTAGTCATGAGCTTGAAGTGGCAACATCCATTCTCAGCCATTGTGGCGGGCCCTTCGGGCAGTGGTAAATCACATTTTGTGTCCAAGTTTATTGAATACATAAATGAAATGTGTGATGTAAAATTTGCCAAAATCAACTGGCATTACGGTGGTGGTGGGGGAGGAGGTGATGTAAGTAATTCCAAAATAAACCACATTGAGGGTTTACCGGACTTGAGTGATTATGATGGTAAGGAACCAATACTGGTTATAATTGACGACATGATGCGTGAGGCAGACGATAGAGTGGTGGATCTATTCACGAAGGGTTGTCATCACCGCAACATCAGTGTGTTTTTCATAACTCAAAATCTTTTTCATCAGGGTCGTGGGCAGAGAGACATCTCACTAAATGCTCACTACATTATATTTTTTAAAAATCCCAGAGACAGAGTACAAATCAGATATTTAGCCAGGCAGATATATCCAGACAGTCCAAAGTTCATAGAGGAAGCCTACAGTGACGCCACGAAACAGGCACATGGTTACCTGCTTTTGGACTTGAAACAATCGACATCCGAGGACATGCGAGTACGCACTTGCATATTTCCCGAGGACCGTGTAAACTATGTGTACTTACCAAAGAAAAAATAACAAGTCAGTTACAATCATGTCGTGCTTGAAGAAGGACGCGCCGCTGCTCAGAGCGCTAATACATGCAACACCCAAGGAACGCAAGGCATTGTTAAAGGCTTGCGACAGGAGTCGAATCCGTTCAGTCTGCGAGTGCGCCTATAACGTGCTACGTGGGAACGTGCCTCTGTCGAGTAAGACTAAAAGCCAGTTGAGCAAGCATAAAGTGGCTCTGAGACGCTTAATAAGACAAGGAGAGTGTTGGGGAAAGAAACGAAATTATCTAGTGCAGAAAGGAGGTGGAGTTTTTATTCCATTACTGTTGGGCACAGTGTTACAGGCAGCAGTCAGTAGTGCATTGGGAAAGTGAAATGGATGTCCAGACAAAACCATTTTATTTGACTTTACTTAGCGGTACGCCCCGCTCAGCAAATTATTATCCGAAAAATATCACGTCTGATTTTACTGTACAACTACCGAAGTTCATTTGCTTGGACAGTAGAGATTGGGAAGTAGCGCTCGTAGAAGTGCATTACCCATGTTCGTTCTCAACAGTAGGGTCCGATGCTTTGATACAAGTAGTTGGTACAAAAAAGGAAGAACCCAAGAAGTCTGTGGGAAAAGAAGGTAAATCAGCCAACAAAGAAGGTAAATCAGGTAACAAAGAAGGTGAATCAACCATCAAAGAACCGACCAATAAGAAACCAAAAATATTCGCACACATCGATAGACCAAAACCCGGATACTACAATTCAGTTGAAGAATTGGTGGAGCACATCAATGGGCTGAATTATGTAAAGAAAAGTGGAACTACATTCAGTCTTGACGAAGCAAAGCGTGTTAAAGTATCGTTAGGAAATGCGTTGGGACCTGTCACAAGAGTGATTTATTCCCATTCACTCGCACTTCAATTGGAAACAGCATCGACGGATGATATAATATCTGAACCAGGTTTACTTAAGAGTACTAGACCGACTAATTTAAATCTTGGTTTACCAGCACATATGCTCGTGAACTGCGATCTGGCTGAAGAACAAATTTTAAGCGAACTCCGTATACCACTATTGAGGATTATCAATATATCCCACTCGTTAAATGATTATGGAACGTACAAGACGGCATACATAAGTGATCCGCACTACGTACCAGTGAAAAAGAAGACATTCGAAAGTGTGAGAATTTATGTGTTGGACATCTTAAAGCGAGATCTCTCATTCCGTCACAGAGCGTTGACCGTTTAACTACACTTCCGACCGGCCGCCGCTGCTGCACATCAATAATGGAGCACGCAAAGAAGATGGCCGTCGTCCCGCAAGAGCTTATTGAGCGTTTACAGTCTACATCATCATCATCATCATCATCGGAGAAGCAGTCAAACAATTTGTCCACTACGGAAGGACTGGATGTGGAGATGCAGAAAATAATGAATAACAAGAGTATAGACGATAGTGAAAAATGGAAACTGTACAATCAGGCGTTACAGCGTTTCTTACACTTTGCCTCTAATAATCGCCAGCCGATTAATATTCCAATCGTGGATGCGACATTCGGCGATGATGCCCAACACCCGACACGGGGTGCAGCGGAAGGGCCAGTCGAGGAGATTGTCGAAATGTTCTCAAAGACATACAGGAGTGACGCCCGCAATCTGTTACGATTTATGAAAAAACCCGATAGTCGAATCAGTTGGGATATCAACTACTCGGTGTTTATCGATGGTCGAAAACTACCGAATGCGAATATAGTTGATATTTTGAATAACATAGTGAGAGTTCGAATAACCGAACGTATACCGCCAGGATGGATGGAAGTGATGACTGCTTTGAAAGAAATGAATGTACCTCTAGAATTTATAAATAATATCAGAGCCTTACGGGAATTGAATGACACATTCAAATCACCATCACGGCTGACCAGTTCACCGAGTGCACCATCACCGCGCAGAACACCGATGCGAGAGCGGCTACGTTCGTGGGCGACAGTGAAACGAGGAGCTAAGGAGCGGCGCGGTGAGACATCATTACAGAGGACATTACGTGAGGTCGATGATTATCTAGCGAAAACACCGATTGAAGAAACGGCGACTGGCGGCTATGCCGTGTCAACTCCCCTAATAAGAGACGAATACCAGTGGGACAGGGAGCCGTTGGGCTTTCTAGACAGGTGGGAACCGTATCCGGCCAAGTGAGCATGGACCGTCTCTATTACAACCCCGGCGAGCCCGGTGCGTTCGGCGGTGTCGCACCGCTAGTGCGAGCTGCACGCAAGAGAGATATTTCAAAGTCGAAAGTAATCGAATGGCTACAATCACAGGATACTTATACATTACACAAGCCGGCCCGTAAACGATTCCCACGTAACCAGTACTCTGTTTTCGGCCCGTACGAACTGTGGCAAGCGGACTTGAATGATATGCGAGGATTGAGTAAATACAACGATGGAGTCAATTACCTGTTGACCGTGATAGACGTATTCAGTAAACGTCTGTACGTGAGAGCGTTGAAGAGAAAGGAAGGTGCAGAAGTGGCAGTGGCATTCGAAGAAATATTCAAAGAAGCGACTAAAACTCCGCGTTGCCTCCAGTCTGACAAAGGAACAGAGTTTACCGGCGCCAAGACCAGAAAGTTATTCAAAAAGTACGGAATAAAATATGTGACTACGCAGAATCCCGATGTTAAAGCGGCAGTAGTGGAACGCGTGAACCGCACATTAAAGTCTTGCATGTGGCGTTACCTGACTTACAAAAACACTTACCGATATATCGATGTACTGAATAAACTGGTGAAAGCATACAATGCCAGCGAACACAAGAGTCTCGGTGGTGGATTGCGCCCCATCGATGTGAAAAATATGAAAATATGTGAAAATCGTCCATGATCGGACGATAACACAAGTGCTACAACGCATGTACAGTAAAATTCCACGTCGTGTTAAGCCCAAACTCAAGATTGGTGACACGGTGCGCATAGCAAAGGAGAAGGGCACATTCGCCAAAGGCTACGAGACCAATTGGAGTAACGAAGTGTTCACTATTCGTAAAGTGAACACTCTGATGCCGTTGCCCATGTACACGCTGGCGGACCTCAAAGGTGAAGTTTTGACCGGTCAGTTTTACGAATACGAATTACAGAAAGTAATATATCGGAGTGATCAGCTATTCAAGATTGACAAAATACTGGACACTCGTGGCAGAGGTGCCAGTAAGCGTTATTACATCAAGTGGCGAGGTTACGGAGACGAGTTTAACTCTTGGGTGAGAGCGCAAGACTTGCAAAATGTCTAACTCACAATTTTTCCTGACACTGCCCAGCAACAGTTCTATGGAATATTTCCCCAACAATAAGGTGTCAAACTATACTACGCATCTTTCGAAACAGATACGATTGGAAGGTGCGTGGGAGATGGCTCTGGTGGAATCTCACTATCCATGTTCATTTCCATTAGTGGGCAAGAACGAGATTATAATAATCGAACAGGATACCATTCTTTCCGCCATAGATTTGGGAGATACAGACAAGTACACGTTTACTCTGGACATGGGTTACTACAAGAATATAACCGAATTGTTGAATATGATCAATGATGCGAAGGGCCTCATAGATTACGTAGAGTTCACCTATGACAAAGATGCGGACAGAGTGGAAATAAAAATACTGAAAGAAGATGTAGTTGCCATACATTTAGACAATAAACTGGCTTTACAGTTGGGATTCGATCCGCAGCAGAAGGACATTGTGAAAAACAATAAAGCATCATGGCCACCGAATCTATCGATGGGGCTTCCGGCTAATATGTACGTGTACTGCGATCTGATTGAGCCACAACTGATCGGAGATACTTCCGCCCCACTATTGAAAATCATCAACATTGACAGAGGCGACTACGTGCACGGGGCGAATAAGACTGTACTCTACACGAGCCCGCATTACGTGCCGATCACCAAAGGTGCATTCGAGACTGTGGAAATCGACCTCAGGGATCACACGGGCCAAAACCTCTCATTCCTGTTCGGGACGTCGTACGTGAAGCTGCATTTCAGAAGAGCTCTGCATAATTAACTGTAAAAAATGGCTTCAAACGATCCGTACATGGCGTACTACTATCGCCAGCATTCGCAGACGGGCGGATCGATAGAAAAGGTGTTTCGCGGCGCCGCCTATCAGAGGGGGCACGGAGTCGGCAGCTTCTTGGGCGGTATGATCCGCACCGTATCTCCGTTGATCAGGAGCGGAGTCGCAGCATTGGGCAGAGAAGCGTTAAGGTCAGGAATGGGTTTCCTAGGCGATGTGACGCTGCGTACGAAACATCCCAGAGATGCGGCGGAGGAGCGCATGAAAGAGTTTACCGGCTCGTTGAAACGCCGAGCCGACGACAAGATTGAACGAGTTCTCCGTGGCGGAGGCAAGCAGCGGCGGCTGCCTGCATCCAAAAAGCGCGGAACGCGTAAGAGTGGCGCGAAGCGCGCAACGCGCAAGACTTCCGCGAAGCGCGCAATGTACGGTGGCAAGAAGAAATCGAGTGGTCGTCGCACACGCCGTGTCACGCCTCAGTCTCTGGCCAATCTCCTTAGAGGAAGGACGTCATCAAAGAAGAAGAAGCAGCAGCAGAAGAGGAAAGCGGTATCCAAGAAGCAGAGGAAATCCGTTAAGAGGAAATCAGTAAAGACGACTCGTGATATTTTCAATTAATCATGTCGTTCATACATCAAAGATCGTGCGAATGCGTCAAGACGGAGTTGGACTTGTTTTCACTACCGCCCACACAGACGAGTATCGAAAATGGAAAATGGATTCAATACAAACCGATATCCACGCTGACGGACGACTCACCGATAGAGTTTGTAGTGCCCGGCAATGGTGAAGAGTACACCGATCTCTCGCAAACAATGCTGGAAATCACAGCATCGATCATTAAGGCGGACGGATCGGCGATCGCAGCGGCCGATGCGACAAAAGCTGGTCCGATAAATAACTGGCTACACTCGTTGTTCAGTCAAGTGGACATGTGTATGAACCAGAAATTGGTTACACCGCAAAACAACACTTACGCCTATCGAGCGTACATCGAAACAGTATTGAACTACGGATTCGATGCTAGGAAATCACATTTATCGTCCGTGCTGTGGAACGCCGACGATTCAGGCCATATGGAAAACACCGAAGACGATAATGATGGACTGGAAAAACGACGGAAGCTAACAAAAGGAGGGCGAGAAATCGATATGGTCGGTCATCTGCATTTGGACATGTGTAATCAGAATAAATATCTATTGAACGGAGTCGAGCTACGCTTCAAGTTAAACAGGTCGAAAGATGCATTCTCCTTAATGGTACACGAAGGTGACTACAAAGTACATATCGCCGATGCGAACCTGTGGATTAGAAGATGTAAAGTCAGCCCGACCGTACTGTTGGCGCACAGCAAGATACTGCAGTTCGGAACCGCTAAATATCCAATCACACGAGTGGACGTGAAATCTTTCACGCTCGCTTCCGGCATAAGGAGCAAGACTCTGGACAACGTATTTCTGGGACAAGTTCCGAAGCGCGTGATTGTCGGTATGGTGACCAATGCCGCATTCAACGGTGATGACAAAAAGAATCCGTACAATTTCAAGAATTTCGATTTGAACTACTTCTCACTGTACGTGGATGGTGAACAAGTGCCAGCCAAGCCGCTTCAACCCAAGTTCTCTCCCGCCGGTAGCGCAAAGTCAGTTATGGCGTACAACACAATATTCAGCGGCACGGGGATCCATTTCTCAGACGCCGGAAACGTGATCAGCAGAGAAGATTTCGAAAACGGATACTGCCTGCTAGTGTTTGATCTGACACCCGACCTGTCTGCCAGCGATACCGGCCACTGGAATCTCGTACGCAACGGCAGCGTGCGCATGGAACTGGGATTCGGCACCGCGCTGACCGAGACTGTCAACTGTTTTGTGTACGCAGAGTTTGACAACGTAATTGAAATCGATCGACACCGCAACGTGATGGTCGACTTTGGCGGTTAGTCTCTCACTGGCACCCGCACGAGATGGATCGCTTACGCAGAGTACGCTGCAGGAACGTGTCCGCCCCCATCATTATTGATATCCAATGTTTCAAAGACAATATCGGTGATTATATAATGAAAGAAGTCTGCGTTATGGAAGTGGACAGCGGGATACTACTGATGCATCACATCGCCAAACCGCCGTTCAACAAGGACGAACTGACTGTCGACAAACTTCGAGAAACGCATTGGCTATCGAAACACTATCACGGATTAAAGTGGGATCAAGGGGACATCGGCTACTATGACTTGGAACAAAAGCTACGAAAGACGATCGCCGAACGACACACGGTCTATGTCAAAGGATCGGAAAAGAAGAGTTTCATATCTAGACATTTAGTGATTGATCACTTCGCTACCAACATCATCAACTTGGACGATATCGGATGCGGTTCACTGGCGACGATCAACAATCTACTATCGAAATCCACGCTGCGATGCCGCCATCACAGATCAGCGAACCACCGATGTTCACTCTCCAATTGTATTGCATTACACGGTTGGTTATTTTTGACTAACAGTATTGACGATGATAATTTGGAATCTGTTGATGAGACTTCATATTTCTGCTCTTGTTTTCACACGTCTACGAGCAGTACATCGAGCACCACCGCTGCAACTATTGGCATCGACACTGTAGAATGAATACCATTCAGATTGAGAAATATCTATCGACTCTGCCGGTGCACAATCATGGGGTCTACGCTGCCGACCGACTACCGCATCGCATCTCCCCGTCTACAGCAATCGTTGTGAATACCGATCCACACAATGAAGACGGCACGCACTGGGTTGCATTCTACCTGGACCGGAAGAGTGATGTCATTGAATTCTTCGACAGTTACGGACAACCCCCGCATCTGTACTTCTACCAAGGATTCCTGAGACGTAACGCTCGCCGCTACCTGTACAACGAGTATCGCCTACAAGATGATGATAGCACAGTCTGCGGCCACTACTGCCTGACTTACCTGTATTACCGAACTCACCATGATATGAGGATGATGGACTTTGTGCAGCTCTTCGACGACACCTCCACTGCTCACAACGATGCGATGATCAGAACACTTTTCACCAGATTGTATAAACACTTGTAGTAATATTTGCTTTTTCATATTTTTTTTTCTTTGAATGTAAATATTTTTATTTGTAAAGTGATTTTTTTTCTTGTAATAAAAATGAGTACTCAACAAACACTAATCTTTTCATTTCCTTTTTAGCATGTAAGTTTCATTTTTGATCAGGCTCACTATTTCAAAGTCAAGAGTGTATTTGTAAAAGTCTAATACTTTATCCTTTGTGCAGACTCATTATTTACTTTAATAGACCAGAGAGAGAGAGAGTCTAGTGACTCAGTATTTAAATTTTCAAAAGAGTCTGTTAGTTTACCCATTGCACATCTTTGACATAACTTTTCAAAGTGAAAAGAGCCTATTAGTTTTACCTTTATGCAGACTCATCATTTATATTTACTTTAATAGTGAAAGAGTTTGATATTAAAAAATCAAAGAGTCTGATAGTGAAAGATTCTAAGACTATGTGTGAAACTGGAAAAAATAAAAACAAGTATGTCAATATACAAATGACTTGATTTATTTATGAAAATAACTATTTTCAAACATGTACAATATATATATTTAAAAATGAATGTGCAAGAACTTTATACATTATTTGAAAGAGATTTAATTTACTCTATTCAATGATTACAAAAATGAATTAACAGGAAAAACTTTATACAATATTTTCAAGAAAGAATTTAATATTTGAAGAGAAATATTTAAATATCAATTTACAAGAACAAATAAAATTTATAAAATAGTCAACAATCATTAATTCAAAGCATTTAGTCTATAAAATATTTACAAATGAATTTACAAGAAAGAACTTTATACAATATTTACAAGAAAGTAAATAATTTACTATAATGAATAAATATATAAAATAATCAACAAACATAAAGATCTATAAAATATACAACAAATGAATTAGATTCACAAAAAAAAATAAATAAATAAATAAATAAAATAAAATTAAATAAATAAATAATCACATCACAGTCCAACAGTCCATAACAGTCCATAACAGTCCATCACAGTCCATCACAAACACTTCCTATCCGAAAGGAGCCTACCCGACCACACTCATGCGACACACCCAGACTATACTGCATCGTCGACATCCATCAGCGCTGGCAGTGCTGGAGGTAACGGTGGCGCCCTGGGGGGAATGGCATAATGCCCCCACGGAAGCGTGTTTATCCCGTCCTCTGGCATTACATAACGTTTATCGTCGAATGGAGCCAGGGACCGCTTCCTCACCACAACGGTGTAGATGATGTGGTGTCTGCTCTGGAACCTTTGATTGTCCGTACTTTTCGTGGTCTTGTTGTACAAGCAGTCCAAGTAATCTTGTACGGACAGGTCCTTCGCAACTACGGCGCGGTTAACACCTTTTGCCCGTTTTACAGGCGGGGGTGCACCATAATCGTCGTCATCTCCGTTACCAATATTGCACGTCATGATTCCTGGTGTCATGCAGTATAGTTTCGCCATCAAGCCGACGAACATCCTGATGATCCTCCCACCGACTTCGTCCTTGAATTTCCCCAGAACCCTGGCGTTGCGCCCATCATAGCACATATGGTTCTGAGGATAGTTGCTGGTGTCGAAGTCGTCCAGGTGCGTCAACATGTCGCGGTAGACGTCTCGGGTACGGATGTGGTAGTAGATGCCATCGGTATCCATATAGGCCATCTTGATGTTCTCGATTCCGTACCGTTCTACCATATCGTAGTGGAAACCGTACATCCACCGTTTGCTGTGGTCCAGAATGCACATCCCCGCATAGACAGGCTTATTCAGCACGACTCTGACTTTAGCCATGTTCAGTAGGGCCAGGTTTTCATTATACCAAATCCGGTCGTTAAAATTGACCTTGGCCACGTACTTGGTGTAAATCTTGCGGGATGCGGCGATTTTCAAATTTTGATGTTTTCTAACATTCTGGAGACTCATACCATAGACAGCATTGACCATTAGTTTGAACATCTCCACTTCAAATTTGTTGTTGGCCTGCTGTCTCAGTTGGGTATTCAGCGTCACGTACGGTTTTAACCACGGCGACTGTTTGAAACGTAGCACCCGGTGAACGCGGCGAACACGCAGTCCATTCTCAATTGCTTGCTGAAGGTATCGATAATGGATTACGTATTCCTCCTTGTCCATGAGAGTTGCCATCAGTTTTTTCGACTGTCCTGCTCCGCTGTTTATAATGTCCTCCGACGAGTATGGTAACTGGTATGCTGGTGACTTTTGAACTTCCGGACAGAACGGGAGGTCGCGGTGTCTGTCGTGGAGTGCCTGGTCTCTTGGATACTCCAGGTCCACTGGTCCACTTCCAATACATATCCATTCTCTCCGTCTGCCGGTATGTTCATCACGTCTAAGTCATCAATCTCCCGTTGCGATAACCACTCGAAATCCTTGTAAGGGAGTGGCTCGGACATGGCCCATCCGTAGAGGTTGTTTGCATCATAATACATGATATATGTATCATCGTCGTGTTCTACGACAGCTCCACTTGTCGATGCGCCTTGGCCGTTTCGGTTGCCGCCATCTTCCGCTCTTGTAAACTTATTGTTGGCGACAACGTGCCTAGTGACGCATTGGGTCAGTCCGCCTCGAATACCCTTTTCGAAGAATAAATACATATCCACGTCTTGTAGGGTATCGAGTACCACGCCGGTCTTGAGTAACATCACGTCCCAAGCGTACGAAGGTAGTGTGAGATAATGTGCAGGATCCAGATTGTAGTGTGTCATGCACATTTCTCGGAATCCCTCAAACACATCGGCCAGTAGCAGAACGTCAGTCTGGAGGTAGATTTCCGCGTACTGTCCGAGGGACCCACAGTTGAACTTGTTCCATACGCGTTGGGCGTGTGCATAGTCCTCGTCGGAGACATTCTCGCCGAAAACTTCCTTAGGTGGTAGTCGATCTTCATCAAGTACTTCCATCGATGTAATGTACTCATAGGGAAAGATTCCCTTTCTCCTAAGCAGGTCAAACTCTTCTTGGTCTTGGTATCGGGCGCGCGTGATGGTCATCTTATTGGCCGGCAGAATCGATGCCAGTGTGCCCAAAGCCTTCGACATTAGTCGGTATGAGTCCACAAACTGGAGCTTGATGCTGTTCCGCCGACCCGCGCCCGGATATTTGAACCGCTTGGAGAAGGTGGTATATTTCTCCTCGGTGTTGGCGAGTACATCTACATCTCCTTTATCCACGCCGAGCTCACGTACGATGAAATGCGCGTCGTAGTTGGATAAATTGTGGAAGTACATGTTGACGGTCTCCTGTTCTCGGAAGCGGAGGTTGCATGTGCGATGAGCGGCTCCTCTGTAGTTGTACGGAGGCGAGTGTTGATGATCCCTAACCATGATGTTGTCACCGTCGTTAGGGCCGAATTCCCGCTGGCAGATATGACAGACAGTAGCTCGTCGAAACTGTAATTCCTGCTGTTCTGTCAACTGCGGCGGATCTCCGGGCATGCGCTGGCCGTACAGGATATCCCCAATCTTCTGTACGTCATCCCGTACAGCGTTGATGAAGTGACGCGCAGCATCCTCGCCTCTGTACATCCGCAACTTGGAGAATGTATTATTTTCCTGCTGCTCATCGCCTTCGCAGTCTCCATCGTCGGCTGATCGTAGGTCGTCGTGAATGTAATAAGCGTACGCGTAAGGTCTATGGACTTTCCTAACATTATTGGGCGTCCCACCCACTCGCTGTTGTCCAGTTATTCTGTTAGTAGCAGGATCCCAGTATCTGTTATCTGTTAGTAGCAGGAGGTGGCTGGACAGTTGGTGCGGGATGAGGAGGCATTTCTGCCTCAAAGGGAACGAGCATACTTTCGAAGTCGGCATAGATGGTAAACCGACTTCTCTTGGTACGCTCGGGGCGATTGAACATGATATGCTCCTCTTCTGACACATCGGTGCGTAATGGTGCATTTTTGGAGCAGTATCGTCGGTGTTCATTCAATCGTTCAGCCCCATTTAGTCCTAACTTGTTTGGCCGGTTGTCAAAATACGCAAAGCATCTCTTGCAGATAAACAAGCGATGCCCGCGACGTGTCAATTGACAAGTGACTAGCCTCTCAAAATTAGCGATGTACGCATAGTGAGTGGTACGCTCATCTGTTAGGAACAAGAGATCGAAGTGGTTCGGCAGCTCTTGATCCACGACGCGAAGCGGAAAGACGAAATGCTCTTCTTTATTAGGATTGAAGTGTTTCTGCTTCTTCTTGTCCAGACCATACACGTTAACGCTTACCCCTGGGTTGTCGCCCTCAAACTTGCGGATATCGGTGATTTTCACTGGGAATTGTAGTCCCTCAAAATTCAAATTAGCTCGGGCTCTGACCTCTGGAGTGAAGTGATTAGAGGTGAGCCGATCACGTCGAGCTTCTTCGATATACTTCGAAAGTATAGAGTATTCGAAGCACCGTTCATCCGCATCGTTAAGCACATTAACCACAGAGTGTCTCACGGCGATATCGTGAGGAAGGGGGATGAATGAGCTGCCTCTGAGAGGGCTGTAAACATTTACTCGGACCTCCACGTCCAAGACCCTCACAAAGCTCCATCCCGAGCCCTTCATCTCGCATGTCTCCTTCTCCAGTAGAATTTTGTTGATGAAATCCTGACATATTTCATCAACATCTGAAGAATGCAAGATGGAGACATTTTTGGTTTTGAAGGCTCGCCTACACGTTTCGCCGTGAATATTGACAAATTCGCATTCGACCCATAAATTAACTTTGATGGCATGAGTGTGATTTAAAATACGTCGCATGAGTGTGATTACCTGCGTCCTGAGCGACAGTAGGAACTCCTGCAGGGTGACTGACTGGTCCGCGGGCTCGGCTAGGCGATACGTCTTGAGTCGCCCGCGGAATGCCGTCTCGATCTCGATGAACCCCACAGGAGCCAGGTCGCCGGGGATCACAGGCGCCTCGTCGTCTTCACTCGGTGCTCCTCCTGATGACGGCGACGAGGGGGCAGGCGATGGCGGAGGGGCCCCACCGGTCTGGGGTTCCATACGGCGGCCTCTGCAGTGGAAACGGGCATGCTTCAGCATGTTGTCCTTCCTTGTGAAGGTTCTTCCACACCCGTCACACGTGAGGCCTGAAATAGCACACAATGCGTTGTAGGCTTATGTATAATAATGATGAAGCTGAAAACAGTTTCCAAAAGTAACATAAAATCTTAATGTTTCCATTTTAAGTGATAGTTCTCTTACACATGATCTGAATTGCTGCGTATGGTGATGTATAAGAAAACAGTTCCAGAGCTGACATAAAAACTAAATTTACATCAAAGATCATTGAATAAGTTTCTGAGTATTTTCATTTAAATGAGATTACTTAAAGACTTCCTTGAAAAACTTTTGTAGTAGAACAATTTAGTTGGAAGGTTCATCTAGAGTGGATGGTATTCGAGACATGATTGAAAATAAATAGCACATAAATAAAAGGTTTTTAAGTAAAGACTAGTACATACCTGTTGTGGGAACTCCAGTGGGCTCCGGGGCTCGTGATGTTTCCGGGATAATGGACGGACCCGGTCTCGGCTCAACGTCAGGAGCAGTAGAGGGGCCAGGCCTAGGCTCAAAGTCAGGAGCACTGGAAGGGCCGGGCCTGGGCTCGACGTCTGGAGCGGAAGAGGGACCGGGTCGCGGTTCCACAGGGTCTGGGGCTGGGGTAGGCACGAAGTCTAGAACAAAACCACAGACGTGATTAGAATCTTTAAATTATAAGTATGAGTAAAGTGATGATAGAAAGCATTTCGACATGGGGTATAAGTGTCTCAGAATTTAAATGTGGAAATTTGCATCCGAGTAGAAATTCACAACAGAATGTTTTAACTAAGTTTGAAAGAATAAAATAATGATGTGTATAGTGAGTTGTTTTTAATTAACATGGCCCCCTGTTATAAACATGACAACAAGAGGTTTAACTAAATTTGTAAAAGAATGATGTGTATGCAAGAGTGTTTAATTTTTTTCCCATCATTATGTATAGAATAAATGGAAGTATGATTTTGAAGTGTCTAGCCATCTGGCTGTTTAGTGAATATAAAGATACTAACCTGGTCTAAATGCCGGGTTCATCGGTGGTTGAGGGCGATGCAAAGCAGCAACGTGACGGCGCAGGTTGTCCATCCTCGAGAAGGACTTGTCGCACTCCATGCAAGGATATTCGGCCCCCCTGTGAGCCGAACGCATGTGGCGAGAGACATTTCGCTTCTCCGAGAAGGCTTTGCCGCACGTAGCGCAGGAGAATCGCTTCTCGATATTATTCATCGTGATCTATAAACAAAACAGTGCGCGTATTAACGCAAGAAATAATTTTGGGGTCAGCGACTTGGGTGGTCTGAAATTTATTCACAACTATATACTACTAATGCTTCCATGAACGCACTGCTAATGAATATAGGCTTTATGTCATATGAAATATTCGAATTGCATCATTGGTATAACTATTGCTATGGAAACTCAGCATTCGACATGCGAACAGTATTAGAATAGGTTTTGGGCTATAGAAAAAAAATCCAAACCACAATACTGCTGCATCTATCGTTACAGAAACTCAAAATTAAAAGAGAATTTACGTTCTGTATGCAAGAACACTAAGTGAATAAGGGTTATAGGCAAAATAAAAAAATATCCATAACCGCATCACTGGTTCAAATTATTGTTACAGAAACTAGATATTAAAATACATATTTTTAAAAATGATATGCAATGCCAAAATGTAAAATTTTAATAAAATTAAAATATTTCGTTTAAATATGTGTAATGGTGTAGAATCTCCAAAACTGCATTACTAGTTGAATTAAAATACATATTTTTAAAAATGATATGCAATGCCAAAATTAAAATATTTAGTTTATGTGTAATGTTGTAGAATCTCCAAAACTGCATTACTAGTTGAATTATTTTTACGGAAATTAAATATTAGAAAAATTATTTTTCTTTGGTACAGGAGGGCAAATGTTAAAAAAAAAATTAGTTTCAATATGTGTTACGTCATTGTGAAGTAAGTAATCAAAACTATAATAATTCCACTCTTTCACTTTCTTGACTAAGATGAATCTGCTAAAACCATAATAAAAAGGAAAACTAAATGTAATTAAAACTAGTTATTGTAAATAAGGAGAGATACTTACAATTGAATGTATGAATATCCAGAGGAACACTGACACTTGCACTTCACTTGCACTGGTACGCGGAGCGGATCGCGAGCACGTCTGTACGAGGTGGCGGTAGCAGTCAGAATGACGCTCCGGTTGGGCAAGATGGCGGCCGTGGAAGGGACGCGCAGCTCGGTGGGAAATAAGAGACGCGCTGTTATGTAACTCGACAGATGGTGAGCGGTCGTTCCCACGCAGGGGTGTGGTTTATTGTCTTCGGCTCCCCTATCTATGGAATGTCGCACCTGGCTGAGGGTCGGGTTGCGGCACCACGAGAAGTCCTCGGGGGGGGGGGGGGCTCGTCGCGAGAAGTCCTCGGGGGGGGGTCAGCCACTTGGGTGGTCGGTGCCAAACCCGGTTTGGTGTAGACAAAGGCGGACGCCAGGTGTTGTCCCCACTCCTGGCTCCCTTCCACCCTGCGTCGATCCGCTCATTCACAGCCATGTCGTCGCTTCTGGAGGTAGCCTACGATGATGCTCTCGTCGCCGCGGCCGAGGAGGCCGAGCGCACCACCATAGAGGAGGACGCCATCCTCATCGCGGCGGCGGAGGAGGCGGAGGCAGCGGATGCGGAGGCTCAAGCGGCGGCGGCAGCGGAGGCGGCGGCGGCGGAGGCGGCGGCCATGGTAGCCATGGCGGAGGCGACGGCGGAGGCGGCGCTCCAGAATGGGACCCTCCACGAGCTGGAGGAAACCCAGCGTCAGATGGAGGAGCTTTTCGAAGCTACCTACTGCGCCCAGCCGCAATCGCCGGAGCAGTGGGCCGACTATTACAGTCTGTCGGCCCAGCTCACCGCTATGGAGGCCGCCATCGCCGCGAGGAAAGCCAATTAAAAAATAAATGTTTTTCCTCCTCTTCCCTTAGTTTTAGATTAGCTGTAGTTTTAGTCGTAATTGTACATAAATAATTGTAAATAGAAAAAAAATAAATAAATAAATAACTAAAAAGAAAAAAAAGATAGAAATGAATAAATGTAAATAGAAAAAAAACAAAAAAAAACAAACAAAAACTAATCTACGTCAAGATGTTAACTATATAACACAGTGATCGTGTTATTTAGTTTTCATCTTGTAGACCACGCAGGGGTGTGGTCGGTCTATTGTGCCGGCTCCCCTAGGTGTGGAATGTCGCACCTGGCCGAGGGTCGGGTTGCAACAACACCGCAGGTGGTCCTTGGGGGGGGGGGGGCTCGCCGGGAGGTCCTCGGGGGGGGGGGGGGGTCGGCTCCTCCTGCTCCTCACTGACAGTCTTCGGCCAAGGTACCCTACTAACATTTCATTTTTTGTTTTGAGAAACTCATTTGGATTTATATTGTAGAACATCTCTGATATAAACTACACATGATACTTATACTCCCATGTAGTATCAACTTTGTACTATTCAGTAACACTACTTTTATAATTAGTACTTAATACGTTTACATATAAATAGTGCCTAAACATTCAAATTATTTTGATTATTTGTTTCAAGATCCTGATTTGACTTAATATTGTAGACCACCTCTGATATACAATACACATGATACTTTTATTCCCATGTAGTACTAATTGTGTTCTATTAAGTAGCACTATTTTCATAATTAGTACCTTATACATTTACGGTGAAACAGTGCCTAAACTTTCAAAATATTTTGATTATTTGTTTTGAGATGCTGATTTGACTTTATATTTTAGCCCATCTCTGATATAAAATACACATGATACTTATACTCCCATGTAGTAACAACTTTTCAGTAACATTACTATTCAATAACAGTACTATTTCAGTAACTATTCAGTAACACTACTTTTATAATTAGTACTTAATACGTTTACATATAAATAGTGCCTAAACATACAAATTATTTTGATTATTTGTTTCAAGATCCTGATTTGACTTAATATTGTAGACCAGCTCTGATATACAATACCCATGATACTTATATTCCCATAAAGTACTAATTGTGTACTATTAAGTAGCACTATTTTCATAATTAGTACCCAATACATTTATAGATGAACAGTGAATAAACTTTTAAAAAAAATTTCATTTTTTGTTTTGAGAAACTCATTTGGATTTATATTGTAGAACATCTATGATATAAACTTCACATGATACTTATACTCCCATGTAGTATCAACTTTGTACTATTCAGTAACACTACTTTTATAATTAGTACTTAATACGTTTACATATAAATAGTGCCAAAACATTCAAATTATTTGTATTTTTGTTTTGAGATTCTGATTTGACTCAATATTTTAGACCAGCTCTGATATAAAATACCCATGATACTTATACTCCCATGTAGTACTAATTGTGTACCATTAAGTAGCACTATTTTCATAATTAGTACCCAATACATTTACAGATGAACAGTGAATAAAATTTTAAAAAACTTTTTTTTTAGAAGCTCATTTGGATTTATATTGTAGAACTGATATAAACTACACATGATACTTATACTCCCATGTAGTATCAACTGTGTACTATTCGGTAACACTACTTTTTTAATTAGTACTTAATACATTTACAGATAAATATTTCCAAAAAATTCAAATCATTTTTATTGTTTCGAGAAACTCATTCGACTCTATAATTTTGTTCACCAGCTCTTATGTAAAACACCCATCATACTTATACTCCCATGTAGTGCTAATTGTGTTATATTAAGTACCACTATTTTAATAACTTTTACCTAATACATTTATAAATTAATATTGTCTAAACATTAAAAATTATTTGATTTTTTGTTTCGAGAGGCTGATTTGACTTTAATTGTAGTCCAGCTATGATATAAAACATCCATGATAATTATACTACAATGTAGTACTAATTGCGTTCTATTAAGTCCTATTTTTATAATTAGTACCTAAATAGTTTTAAGATGAAAGGTGTGTAAACTTATACGTATTATCCAGATTATTTGTGTCGTGAAGCTTATTGACTTTATACTATAGTCCAGATAATATGATATAAAATAAACATGTTACTCATAGTACTTTTTTGTACTCATTGTGTACTATGAAGCATCACTATTTAAATAATTAGTACTTAAAACGTTTACAAGTGAAAGGTGCTTAAACCTGCATGTTTTCTAGATAATATGTTTCTAGATGCTGTTTTGACTTTAAAATCTTGACCGATTGTGATATAAAAATACCCATGATACTTATACAACCATGTATTATTTATTGTGTATTATTAAGTACCACTACTTACATAATAAGTAATTTAAACTTTTACGGATGAAAGGTGCGTAAACTTACATATTGTGTAAATATTTTCTTTAGATATTTTGTATTGATTTTGTACAAATTGTAATAAATAGACTTTATGTAAACTTTATATTAATAAGTCAATACCTCTATAATTTGCATTTAAATCATTATTAGCCCTTCCTAAAAGGTTGCAGGAAATAGGCCTACACAAAATGTAATAAAATTTAGTTATTTAGTCTTGAGATGATGTATTCACATAACATGGTGCATGATACATGCATCGCACCACGGACATATTGATATTTAGCAGGCCTACTATTTGTTTACTATTCATTACCACTACTAAAACTATCAATAGTACCTCAGTGTTATAGACGGTGGGTGCATAATCAATAATGACATTTTGATAATTAGTTTTAAGACACGGGTGAAGTAGTATCCTAACATGTATGGTCTCCCGGCCTTTATAAAATATTGATACTTTTTTATCCTGAATAATAATTTCGTGCATTACTCAAGGGTCTTCCAAACCAACAGCCCTCGCCGCACAAATGCGAGTAGCCCAAAGAACCTTTTAGCAAACAGACGACACTCTTTTGGTGGCGATATGATTTATTGGGGGTAGGCGTCCAGCGCTGCCTACCTTTGTCTCTTAGAGTCTCCTAGGTTGTCATCTAGGTAGTCAGTCTGTGGCGGAGTTTTGATGTGTCAAGATCGACAAAAATGAAGCGTGGGAGGCCTCGAAAAATACCTTGTGACCAGGTGACAGCTGCTATGTCACTTTTTAAGTCGCGGGTGTTTGTCAATGGTAAAGTAAAGGCACCAACCGACACGGTGTTTAGTGATATTTCTGAGTATTTACATGGCCTCATGACGCCCAAGGCCGTTTATTTATTTATTAGAAATAATAAGATTGCCTGATCTAAAATATTGAGTCAAATCAGCATCTCGAAACAAAATATACAATTAATTTGAATGTTTAGGCACTATTTATTTTTTAAACGTATAAGGTACTAATTATAAAAGTAGTGTTACTTAATAGTACACAGTTGAAACTACATGGGAGTATAAGTATCATGTGTATTTATATCAGAGATGGGCTAAAATATAAAGTCAAATCAGCATCTCAAAACAAATAATCAAAATATTTTGAAAGTTTAGGCACTGTTTCATCGTAAATGTATAAGGTACTAATTATGAAAATATAATTACTTAATAGCACACAATTAGTACTACATAAGAGTAAAAGTATCATGGGTATTTTATATCAGAGCTGGTCTAAAATATTGAGTCAAATCAGCAACTCGAAACAAAAAATACAAATAATTTGAATGTTTAGGCTCTATTTATTTTTTAAACGTATAAGGTACTAATTATAAAGGTTGTGTTACTTAATAGAACACAGTTGAAACTACATGGGAGTATAAGTATCATGTGTATTTTATATCAAAGATGGGCTAAAATATAAAGTCAAATCAGCATCTCAAAACAAATAATAAAAATAATTTGAATGTTTAGGCACTATTTATATGTAAACGTATTAAGTACTAATTATAAAAGTAGTGTTACTGAATATTACAAAGTTGATACTACATGGGAGTATAAGTATCATGTGTAGTTTATATCAGAGATGTTCTACAATATAAATCCAAATGAGCTTCTCAACACAAAAAATGAAAGTTTTTAAAAAGTTTATTCACTGTTCATCTGTAAATGTATTGGGTACTAATTATGAAAATAGTGCTACCTAATGGTACAAAATTAGTACTACATGGGAGTATAAGTATCATGGGTATTTTATATCAGAACTGGTCTAAAATATTGAGTCAAATCAGCATCTCAAAACAAAACATACAAATAATTTGAATGTTTAGGCACTATTTATTTTTTAAACGTATAAGGTACTAATTATAAAAGTAGTGTTACTTGATAGTACACAGTTGAAACTACATGGGAGTATAAGTATCATGTGTATTTTATATCAGAGATGGGCTAAAATATTAAGTCAAATCAGCATCTCAAAACAAATAATCAAAATAATTTGAATTTTTAGGCACTCTTTAAATGTAAACGTATTAGGTACTAATTATAAAATTAGTGTTACTGAATAGTACAAAGTCGATACTACATGGGAGTATAAGTATCATGTGTAGTTTAAGTTTATATCAGAGATGTTCTACAATATAAATCCAAATGAGCTTCTCAAAACAAAAAAATGAAAGTTTTTAAAAAGTTTATTCACTGTTCATCTGTAAATGTATTGGCTACTAATTATGAAAATAGTGCTACTTAATGGTACAAAATTAGTACTACATGGGAGTATAAGCAATGAATACAAAAACGTTAAGAAGGTCACATCTTATGGAAGAAATGGCTAAGAAAGTTTCTACTGACGTAGTAGCGCACTCCACCATGAGAGCGCGCACGAGACAATGACCTATTAGTCAGATTACATTCTGACTTTGTTGCAGATGGTCACCAGCAAAGAATCTCTCTCGTCCTCACGCTGCACTGACATATCATACATAACCATATAGTCCATATGCTAGGGGGGGTCCTGTGTGTCATCCATTTACCAGAGTAGCACCCTGTTGAAAGTTGATCCTTAGGGTGAAGTAATCAAGAAAAACTTGGGTGCTTGACCAAAAAAGTGGTACTTTTCGAGAAAACGACGCCATCTTGGATTTTTTTTATTAGCATTTATGACCTTTTATAATAACTTTTCAGGTTATCTGGGTATCATATTATATGTTTTTTTTTGGGTGCTAGATTTGTTTTTTATATTTCCAAAACTGTAAAATAGCAAATAAATGAGAAATTGGTCAACTTTAAAGATTTTTTCAATATTTTTACTGGTGCAAAAAATTGCATTTCGTTATTTTGAAACCATTTTTTATTATTTTATTACATTTTATTTCAAACCAGCTCAAAAAAAAGCATGAGATATATTCAACTATAATATTATGTTTCTTTGTTGCCGAAAAAAGTTTGAAGAACTTTTTTAAAATGATATTTTTTTTAATACACAGTAATGAAAGCCTTTTTACAGCACTTTGGTTTAAATATGTTTATTTTTTACATACGATTTTGTAATTTTACTCTACCAATTTTGTAGGAAATTTCAGAATTCTGCAAACTCTGTAATAAAGCTCAATCGTATATCAATATTTTTCTAAGAGATGAAAATAGAGGTTTACTTTTGTCTTTTGAAATTAGTAAGGTAATCCTAAGTATTATTTGTCTAAAATTTTCGATTTGAACTCAAATAATAGAATGCTGTATTATCAGCATCATTAGATATATTAGTTTTGACCTTTGTCTAAATACAAAGATTAAAATTATTTTGCCACTTTCTTTAACAATAAAAAAAACTTTTTGTTTTGAACTTTCAACCCAATACATCATTGATAATATTAAGTTTATCATTAGGAAAAAATGTTTTAATTAAATGAATACGTTTAATAAAAGTAGCTAATGATAACATGCACTTCTAAAACTACTTGTAAAAAGATATGTATAAGTTTTTCAATTGTAGATGTTGCGGCACTCTGAATATGAGAAAGCTCTTGCATTAACAATATATGCAGCAACCTAGTCCTGAGGAGTAGCATAAACGAGTAACATAAAAGTCTGTTTAGCACACTTTAAACAAGTACAGCCTGGCACTAGTTCATCTTTGGTTGGATAGAGATATGTAGATGTAATTCTTGATGTCGACAAACAGTCGCCTACATCCTCGTAGCCAAACTGGCGAACATCAAGTAGACAAATACTCAAGCGATCATCCAAACATGTCTTGTAAATATGCGTATTATAAGATGCTCTCATTATATGAAGGTGGATGAATTGAGAGGATGGTGGAAGGTCTTCCATGGCAATGTTTTTGCCCTGAGTGTAGAGATAAACTCACAAGTCATTCATCGTTTTGCACTTTGTACCTTTTTTTAGAACCTGAACCAAATATTCTTCAGCTAAGATTAATGTTTTTATCATACATATCTCCATTAGTGAATGTCCCAAATTTTTCAAGGTAGTTTGTAGGTGAACTTGAAAGTGCAGCATTTTTTTCCCCCCACTTTGCTTGTGCAATCTGAACTAGTTAGAAAGTGAATGGCAGGAAGAAAACAAGACAAAGACCGGATGAAGTTTTATTTGCCAAAACGTGGATTGGGACTTGCCATAATGTAAAACCCTACACCCAGTCGAATCCACGGTTCCGCCAATCCCATTTATTTTAATGTACACCAGTGGTACATGAGTAAAACCGGGACATCAGTGTCATTGGACAATAGCATTATCTTTTGATATCCTGCTACAGTGGCATGCTTAATATGGGGTATGATCCTGATGTCTGCTTCCTCAATTTCTCCAAACTGAAATTCCGTATGGTGAAAGGTTGGATTTGGTGACTAAAAGAAAATGCATTGTGATGCTTTTGGACTTGATGTAGGCCTAGTGCTAAAATATACATGCACATTTGGCTACAAGCTACTGCATCTTTCTAAGATGTTCTGTAAAAAGCTTTTATTACTATTTATAAAAAATTGATTATTTAAAAAATAGTTCTTCTAACATTTTTTGGCAACAAAGAAACATAGCATTATAGTTGAATATTTCAAATTATTTGTTTTTTGAGCTCTTTAACTAGGTTTGAATCAAAATGTAATAACATTAAAAAATTAGTTTCAAAATAACAAAAATTCAATTTTTTGCACCAGAAAAAATTGAAAAAAATCTTTAAGGTCGACCAATTTTCATTTATTTGCTATTTTACGGTTTTGAAGATATAAAAAACAAGTCTAGCACCCCAAAAAACATATAATATGATACCCAGATAACCTGAAAAGTCATTATAAAAGGTCATAAATAATGCTAAAAATAAAAAATCCAAGATGGCGTCGTTTTCTCGAAAAGTGCCACTTTTCTGGTCAAGCACCCAAGTTTTTCTTCATTACTTGACCCTAAGGATCAACTTTCAACAGGGTGCTACTCTGGTAAATGGATGACACACAGAACCCATTACAGCGGTTGGAGTAATAACCTATGACAGTTTTCCATTACTGGATCAATTCTTTTTAGTGGAATCATTTTAGTGTTGAACCCCAAAAAAATTGCAACACGAGCGATTTTTTTTTTAAATGATAGCTAAGAGTGCCCTTATTAACCCCTCAAAAATCGCCATTAATCGCACCTTGGGAACATGCCCAAAAATTCAAAATGGCCGCCAAGATTGCTGCCAAAATATATATTTTTGCTTATATCTCGAAAACGGTTAGTTTTATCAAAAATCTTTATTTGAGCAAAAATGTAGCTCTTTTAATGCCGATCATTTTTCATATTTACATTTTGTATGTCAGACTTACGGTATGACCGCAATTTGCCGAGCCGTAATTCATTAAAATCTGCCTTTTTAGCAAATTTCCCTTTAGTGAAATTAAGCTATTACCGTAGGTCTCATGGTAAGACTCAAGACCGGGACCATCATAACTTTTCATTTTGGGGCCCCCAGAAGCCAAAAACAACATTCTTTTGAAGTTTTAGATATACACACATATATATATCCATATATATATTTATCTATATATCTATGTATCTGTAAGCACGATAGCAGTCACAAAAATGGTCCGATCATAATGAAATTTGGTATGGAGGTGTAAAGTGGTAATTATTCGGAGTATTTCGAAAATCAGCCCGATCGGATTATTGGAAGGGGGGTAAGGGGGATTTTACCCCTCAAAAATTGATTTTTAGCGAATTTCCCATAGGGAATAAGCTATTACCGTAGGTCTCATGGTAAGACCTAAGCCCGGGACCATATTACTTTTACGTTTTAAGGTGCCCAGAGACCAAAAATAATAGTCATTAAAATTTTTATATTTATATATATGTATATTTATATGTATATATTTATATATACATATATGTATGTGTCCCTAGGCATGATAACTCTCGTAAAAACGGTCCGATCGACACCAAATTCGGTAGAGATGTGTAATCTTACGTTTATTCGGATGAGTCCGTAAACCAGACATATTGACCTACCGGAAGGGGTAGTTTTGGGGGGTTTTGTACCCCAAAAATGGGTTTTTTGCATTTTTCATATGTAATTTTTAAAAATTTTAAATTTTTATTTTGACCATTGGATTTAGCTCAAAAAAACACACAATTTAGTATTTTGAAGCTTTGCTCTATCTCCATTGGTTACCGAGATATTAAAAAGTCTAAAGACAGTACATTGTATTTTGAGGCTCCAATGTTAATCTTATGGAGAATTGGGATGTGTTAATATTTCACTTATTAAGCAATATTTTTGGACGAAACTTGGTATTCATCTTCATTTGGTTGAGATTCATCCATTAAAGGTAAAAAATCTCGGTTTTTTTACTTATCATGGCAGCAAACCTGCATACTCTTTTCCCATGTTAATCATAAGGAGAATAGGCAAACTCTTTTATTTATGGACAGATATTGATGAAACTTACTATATGGCTTTATATGGTCAAAATAAATTTTTTCTATGCTAAAAACCTACTTTTAGTGTCCCCCATGGCAGCATACCTGCATACTCTTGCCCTATATTTATCATAAGGAGAATATACATTTATTTCCCTATTTATGAGCACGTGATGAAATTTTGTTTACAAGTTTAGCTGGTCAAAATTAATATTACTAATTTGGAAATTCGCTGAGTACGCAAGTCTGCTGCGACGGGGGGTATTTTTTTTTGTTTTTTTTTTTTTACAGAAAAAAATTAAAATAATCAAATGTTATTTGACACCATTGAACTCAGCTTGAAAAAAAAAACAAACAATTTTGTATCTTGAATCATTGCTCTATGTCCATTGGTTGCTGAGATATTGAAAGCGGTAAACACAGAACATTGTCCAAATGTTAACCTTATGGGAAATATATAAAATGCTATATATCCATTATTTCTCAACATATCTTAATAAAACTTGGTATGTGGCTTCATCTAGTAGAGATTTACTTATGGCATAAAGTTCCCCATTTTTGACATTTCAGTGGAAGCAAACCTGCATACTCGCATTCCCCATGTTATTCTAGTGGAGACTATTTCGCTACAACAAGGGTATTTATTAAAAAAATATTCTTAATTTTTAATTTTTGATGACGAAATGTTTGAAAATAAAAATTTTACTTTAAAACATCATATTATTTAAAAGTTGTGTGCGATGTGTTTTTCTACTTTTTTTTAGCTAAACTCAATGCAGTGTAAACTAAAATTTGATTTTTTTTTAAATTTTCTATGTAAAAAAACGTTGCAGCAGACCTGCATACTCAGCGAATTTCAAATGCTTCAATAAATAATTAAAATGGTGCCTTACATCAAGATTTGTCAACGTGTGTTCATAAATAAGCATGCAAGAATATTCTCCACTAGAATAACATGGGAAATGCGAGTATGCAGGTTTGCTGCCACTGAAATGTCAAAAATGGGGAACTTTAGGCCATAAGTATATCTCTACTAGATGAAGCCACATACCAAGTTTTATTAAGATATGTTGAGAAATAATGGATGTATAGCATTTTATATATTTCCCATAAGGTTAACATTTGGACAATGTTCTGTGTTTACCGCTTTCAATACCTCGGCAACCAATGGACATAGAGCAATGATTCAAGATACAAAATTGTTTGTTTTTTTTCAAGCTGAGTTCAATGGTGTCAAATAACATTTGATTATTTTAATTTTTTCCGTAAAACACAAAACAATACCCCCCGTCGCACCAGACTTGCGTACTCAGCGAATTTCCAAATTAGTAATATTAATTTTGACCAGCTAAACTTGTAAACAAAATTTCATCACGTGCTCATAAATAGGGAAATAAATGCATATTCTCCTTATGATAAATATAGGGAAAGAGTATGCAGGTATGCTGACATGGGGGACACTAAAAGTAGGTTTTTAGCATAGAAAAAATTATTTTGACCATATAAAGCCATGTAGTAAGTTTCATCAATATGTGTCCATAAATAAAAGAGTTTGCCTATTCTCCTTATGATTAACATGGGAAAAGAGTATGCAGGTTTGCTGCCATGATAAGTACAAAAACCGAGATTTTTTACCTTAAATGGATGAATATCAACCAAATGAGGATGAATACCAAGTTTCGTCCAAAAATATTGCTTAATAAGTGAAATATTAACACATCCCAATTCTCCATAAGATTAACATTGGAGCCTCAAAATACAATGTACTGTCTTTAGACTTTTTAATATCTCGGTAACCAATGGAGATAGAGCAAAGCTTCAAAATACTAAATTGTGTGTTTTTTTGAGCTAAATCCATAGGTCAAAATAAAAATTTAAAATTTTTAAAAATTACATATGAAAAATGCAAAAAAAAAAACATTTTTGGGGTACAAAACCCCCCAAAACTACCCCTTCCGGTAGGTCAATATGTCTGGTTTACGGACTCATCCGAATAAACGTAAGATTACACATCTCTACCGAATTTGGTGTCGATCGGACCGTTTTTACGAGAGTTATCATGCCTAGGGACACATACATATATGTATATATAAATATATACATATAAATATACATATATATAAATATAAAAATTTTAATGACTATTATTTTTGGTCTCTGGGCACCTTAAAACGAAAAAGTAACATGGTCCCGGGCTTAGGTCTTACCATGAGACCTACGGTAATAGCTTATTCCCTATGGGAAATTCGCTAAAAATTAATTTTTGAGGGGTAAAATCCCCCTTACCCCCTTCCAATAATCCGATCGGGCTGATTTTCGAAATACTCCGAATAATTACCACTTTACACCTCCATACCAAATTTCATTATGATCGGACCATTTTTGTGACTGCTATCGTGCTTACAGATACATAGATATATAGATAAATATATATATGGATATATATATATGTGTATATCTAAAACTTCAAAAGAATGTTGTTTTTGGCTTCTGGGGGCCCCAAAATGAAAAGTTATGATGGTCCCGGTCTTGAGTCTTACCATGAGACCTACGGTAATAGCTTAATTTCACTAAAGGGAAATTCGCTAAAAAGGCAGATTTTAATGAATTACGGCTCGGCAAATTGCGGCCATACCGTAAGTCTGACATACAAAATGTAAATATGAAAACTGATCGGCATTAAAAGAGCTACATTTTTGCTAAAATAAAGATTTTTGATAAAACTAACCGTTTTCGAGATATAAGCTAAAATACATATTTTGGCAGCAATCTTGGCGGCCATTTTGAATTTTTGCGCATGTTCCCAAGGTGCGATTAATAGCGATTTTTGAGGGGTTAATAAGGGCACTCTTAGCTATCATTTAAAAACAAAATCGCTCGTGTTGCAATTTTTTTGGGGTTAGGCCATATTTTCTCATAAAATGATTCCACTATTTAATTAATGTAGGAACACTTTTTCCGTCCGCCTACTTTAGTTAGTGCTCATTTTGGAACCCAAGTAAACAAATTTGAAAATAGCAGGATGCCATGACGACGTTTATAACTTATAGTTTATTTTGGCAAACATATGATTCAATAAAATATCTTCATTAGAATAACATTAAAGTTGAAAGCCCATACGACAAAGTCTTAACATTAAAAGGATTTAATGACTTAAAATAACGATTCTTCTTGAAAAAATCTTTCCAATGATACCAAATAAGCTAGGTAACTAATGTTAAAAAATGGTGTTTTAACGACATAATACTAAATAAGAAATGTAATATTCCCCTCTCTCTCGTACTATGTTTAGGCCGTTTCCTCTGGCGCTATCTCTATTTGGAGTGCTCAAGTTCAGTTTACAACGCTCCTAGCGGAATAAAATGTTGGCCAATTTTTAACATGGGATGTGACCTTCTTTACGTTTTTGTATTCATTGGTATAAGTATCATGGGTATTTTATATCTCAGCTGGTCTAAAATATTGATCCAAATCAGCATCTCAAAACAAAACATACAAATAAATTGAATGTTTAGGCACTATTTTTTTTTTAACGTATAAGGTACTAATTATAAAAGTAGTGTTACTTGATAGTACACAGTTGAAACTACATGGGAGTATAAGTATCATGTGTATTTTATATCAGAGATGGGCTAAAATATAAAGTCAAATCAGCATCTCAAAACAAATGATCAAAATAATTTGAATTTTTAGACACTATTTAAATGTATACGTATTAGGTACTAATTATAAAAGTAGTGTTACTGAATAGTACAAAGTTGATACTACATGGGAGTATAAGTATCATGTGTAGTTTATATCGAATTGTTCTACAATATAAATCCAAATAAGTTTCTCAAAACAAAAAATGAAATTTTTTTGAAAGTTTATTCACGGTTCATCTATAAATGTATTGGGTACTAATTATGAAAATAGTGCTACTTAATAGTACACAATTAGTACTACATGGGAGTATAAGTATCATGGGTATTTTATATCAGAGCTGGTCTAAAATATTGAGTCAAATCAGCATCTCGAAACAAAAAATACAAATAATTTGAATGTTTAGGCACTATTTATTTTTTAAACGTATAAGGTACTAATTATAAAAGTAGTGTTACTTAATAGTACACAGTTGAAACTACATGGGAGTATAAGTATTATGTGTATTTTATATCAGAGATGGGCTACAATATAAAGTCAAATGAGTTTCTCAAAACAAAAAATCAAAATATTTTAAAAGTTTATTCACTGTTCATCGGTAAATGTATTTTGTACTAATTATGAAAATAGTGCTACTTAATAGAACACAATTAGTACTACATGGGAGTATAAGTATCATGGGTATTTTATATCGGAGCTGGTCTACAATATTGAGCCAAATCACCATCTCGAAACAAATTATAAAAATAAATTGAATCTTTCCATCCTTTTTATGTTTAAACGTTTTATATACTAATTATATAAATAGTACTAATCAATAGTAAAAAAAAGTACTCAATGGTGGTGTAAGGGTTAAAGGTATTTTACAAAAAATAATAGGTTACCATGAACAGTAAAAACAAGATCATGAATCAAAATATCTTGAATAATTATGAATGTTTATACATTCCCTTCCTAAACCTTGAAGGTACTAATTATTTAAACAGTGGTACTAAATAGTACAAATTATGCACAATCGTTTGACATAAGTTTTAATTTGAAAATCAAACATGGCCGGGCCAGCGACATGGTAATTAAGCCCATTTATTAATAATATACAGCGTTGTAATAATTATATTTTTTATGTTTTTTTAGTGACTGATACAATATTTTTAATGTTAGTACTAAATAGTACAAAATAATTCGGTTATGATGATATAAGTATTTACTATAATTAATTATCGTCATGGCCGGGCTGAGAGGTCATTGACCTCTACTAATTAGAGGGCATTGCTCCAAATCCATTGAGGTACTAATTATTTTACTGAAGGTACTAAATAGTACTAAATAAGTACTAAATAATGATATATAAGTTATGGTTATATGTCGACATGGCCGGGCTAGCATGTCGCTGGCCCGGACATTTAAAACAATTAATAACTCCGTTATGAATGAGGTACTAATTTTTTTAAACTTAGTACTAAATAGTACAAAATAGGTACTAAATTTTGGTATAATTTTTTATAAAAAAATCCAACATGGCCGGGCCAGTGACATGGACATCTCTTACCCCGCCATCGCTATTCTTTCTTTGAACCTTACACCTGTGATAAATTAAACCCCTACCATTAGCAACTCACGGACTGGACTTATTTGCATTAAAATACAAACTGTGTGGACTATTAGCCTAGAATATATCCGTCTATCTACCCATTTGATTTAGGAATCATCACTCAATAAACTATTAGAAAAATTTGTTTGATAGATTCCTGCAGAGGTTTACGAGAATCATATTATAAAATTAACTAATTTAGATAGAGATTGGCTCTTAACGTTTCCTAAAAGTAGAAAGACATATAGGATATCTCGTCTTCTATGGTTTTAGAATTTTTAAATAAAATTTCTAATTTCAGTTATAACTGTCTAAAACCATCTGTTTTTTTCTTAATTTTTACCCGACGTTTTCTATTATTTTCGATGAAATAATTACTAAAGTGTAACAGAGGAAAATTAGTACAGTTTTTCTTCATTAATATGACAATATGACACCTTAATTATAGCTCTAGACTGCATTCAGCAGAAGATAACACGATTCTAAGAAACCCTTGCATTTCGGTGGCGCGCCAGGGATAGACCGGAGCCTTATGTTATACAGTACTAGTAATTAGTTTCATTGTTTCTTCATAGAATGTTGAAGGCCTAGGTGTTTTCTTATCTGTTACTTTATACAGGGTGAATCTCGTAAGGTGTCCTAAATGGATTACAGACAAACGCTTTGCCCTACATCCTCCAAACAAAATTATTTCCCACTAAATTGACCCCAAGGAATGATTTAAAAATATTTTTAACGTTGTATAAATACAGGGTGTACCAAAAACTGGGGGTCACAGGTTCGAATCTTGGAAATTTTAAATACAAACATATGTCATATTATACATCATTAGAAAGGCCTTTTTAATAGAAACATTTTGGTGAAAACAGAATTTAGTTATCTTTATTCATTTCAAAATGGCGTCCATTTTTGTAGCCAAAATCAAAATTTACGGAATACCCTGTAATTCTTTTATTTTTAGTCATAAATGACTTCTGATTCAAAATACTTATTTGAAATAAGCTAAGCTTTACAATGATATGCCACAAGGTCACGTTTATTTAAAAACTAAAATTTCCAAAATGTAATATTTTTGAAAATGTTTACATAAACAAAACTCAAAAATTTCAAATGCTAACCCTTGCCATTTTGTATATCATCTTAAAGCTCTCGTTGAATTGAGCAACTTTGTAATTTACACTAATGCCGTATCTATTTTGGTTTTTTAGTAATAACGGAAAAACGTTGTTTCCCCATATGACTTGCATGTTAATTTAATGGTATGGCAACAATGGAAGAAGGACTGCCATACTATTATGTCCTGATTAATTAACATGCAAATCATATGGGAAAATGACATTTTTACGCTACTGCTACAAAACAAAAAGAGATACGGCATTAGTGTAAATTACAAAGTTGCTCAGTTCAACGAGAGCTTCAAGATGATATACAAAATGACATGGGTTAGCATTTGAAATTTTTGAGTTTTGTTTATGTAAGCATTTTCAAAAATATAAAATTTGGAAATTTTAGTTTTTAAAATAAATGTGACCTTGTGGCATATCATTGTAAAGCTTAGCTTATTTCAAATAGGTATTTTGAATCAGAAGTCATTTATGACTAAAAATAAAAGAATTACAGGGTATTCCGTAAATTTTGATTTTGGCTACAAAAATGGACGCCATTTTGAAATGAATAAAGATAACTAAATTCTGTTTTCACCAAAATGTTTCTATTAAATAGACCTTTCTAATGATGTATAATATGACATATGTTTGTATTTGAAATTTCCAAGATTCGAACCTGTGACCCCCAGTTTTTGGTACACCCTGTATTTATACAACGTTAAAAATATTTTTAAATCGTTCCTTGGGGTCAATTTAGTGGAAATAATTTTGTTTGGAGGATGTAGGGCAAAGCGTTTGTCTGTAATCCATTTAGGACACCTTACGAGATTCACCCTGTATATTTCCAGATGCGGGATAAAAACCGTGGATAATGAACTTTGGACTATGTTTTATTTAAATACATCATTTTTAACGTGATGCTAGGAAACCCGCTAAAAAATTTACATAATTCCACGTATTAAATAATAATAATGAAATATTTCATTATGTATTTATTTTTGTAAAATTAGTTACTATCTTGGTATGTTATCTGTATATTTCACTCTGTCATGAGGAACGAGTGACTGCGTGCGATTTAAAATGGGAAACAGAGCACCCGACTGTCCATCGGCGCAGCTAAATATGGTCCTTGCAAGGGTCGACGATAATCCACAGAGGATTGTCAAGATCATCGATGGAACTGAACCCTGCACTGAGCTGAGGGAAGTGGTGAGAGAGTTAGATGGGGTAGCTGGGTTGAAATGATCAGAGAAAGAGGGGTAAGACGGTGCTGTGGATGTATTTGGGCTTGTGTGGATTGGAGACTACCTGAGGCCACTACAAAACCGCCCTGGTGCGGGAGTTTCGTCTTTCATCGTGGCATTAAGAGTCATCTTCACCCCTGGGCCATTAGCCCATTGATGCACAGTCGGCAATGGCTTTTAATGCAAAAACATGGTATCGCATTCCCCTGTTTCGGACGCCGTTTTTCAACCGATTTGCTTTAAACTTGGTAAGTGTTTAGTTGAATAGTTAAATACTATGTCGCTCATACCTCGGAATTTTGAAAATTTAACAAATATTACTCTTTGAGACGTCGCAAAGTAACTCGATTTTCCTTAGGAATATTTCAAAATTTAGAAAAATTTTCAAAATTCCGAGTTATGAGCGACATAGTATAACTATTCAACTAAACACTTACCAAGTTTAAAGAAAATCGGTTGAAAAACGGCGTCCGAAACAGGGGAATGCGATACCATGTTTTGCATTAAAAGGCGTATGGTTAACATTGCCGACTGCGCAACAATGGGCTAATGGCACAGGGGTGAAGATGACTCTTAATAACGCTTTGATGATTTTTGCCGATGGACAGGTTTTGTGCGGACTTTCATAGTCGCCCTGTGTGAGGAACTGAGGAACTCTGTGAATGTATCTCCGTCACCTTGAGCTCAGACATGGTCATTGATTCATTCCATTTCATAGTGCACGGTTATCCTATCCTATACGAGTAAGGTCTACACTGAACAAATCTACATGATGCTCGAAATCGAGCAATTTATTTCTATACAATACGAAATTATTTAGTTATCTAAATCAACGACATCCGACCAAACCAATATTTTGAATATCAGTATTCACAAAAAACTACATGTATTTACAGCTGTACATTAACAAATGTCTAAAATGTTCAACATAAACCCAATTTCATTGTAGTAGCCCCTGAGCTGCAGTTAAAGACTAAAATAGTACAGGTACTTTACACACCTTCCGTCGAACAGCTCAAATCTTCGTTGCTTGTTCACAGTATGTTTCGCTATGAAAACGAACGGCATTGTCAAGTGATAAAAGAACGTATTATATCCATAAGATTCGTCAAAGATTAAAATTTAATAAAACACGACACAAAACAGTTCACACATACTATTTCAATGACAAGAAAGATTTTATTTTAAACGAAAATCTTAACTTCAAATTACATTCAATAATGCAATAATTGCCAATGGAAGCAGGCCACAAGGTATCAACTTTTGTCCTCCTGATAATGAGAGAGGGGTGGGAGGAGGAAGGAGAAACCTAGGGGGATTTTCTCCAGTCTGATTCCGGGTTGTGCCGCGGTGTGTGATTATTATGTGTATGGTAGGCCTACCGAACTTTGTAGTATGAGTGAACCGTTTTGTGTCGTGTTTTATTGTATTTTAATCTTTGACGGATCTTATGGATAATACGTTCTTTTATCACTTGACAATGCCGACGGATCTAATGGATAAAACGTTCTTTTATCACTTGACAATGCCGTTTTCACTGCGAAACATGTTGTGAACAAGCAACGAAAATTTGAGCTTTTCGACGGAAGGTATGTAAAGTACTATTTTAGTCTAAACAAAATGTTATTTAAATGGGATATTTTCAAATTTAATTTGTGTACAACGCCCTTATTTTATGTCCGATTTTCATCAATTTTTGACGAAACAACTACAGGCCAAGCACTACCCAACGACACCAAAAACTTAAAAAAAAACTTAAAAAAACTTAAAAACGGCTCGAACGATTTTTTTAAACTTTGTAAATAACTTAGTTCTGTGATACAAAATAATATACCCTGTAAGGACAGACTTCAAAAAATCTTATTTCTTTATTATCTTTAATTGAAATTAAAATTTTGTAACATCGTTCTTATGGAGTGAAAAATCAAAACAAAGAAAATGAGAAATCAGCCGACTAAACTGTCAAAGTGCAGACCACGTATTCCAGTAAAAATATGTGGTTATGCTTGGCAGCCAGTTAATAAGTTTAAATAGTAGGACTGTATACTAAAAATAATTTATCATTTTTTGAATCGTACTTCATAATGCTGATTATGAATGTTAGTTAATGAAAGTCACGTAGGCCTAAAAGTATAAAACAAGTAATCAATTAGTAGAATTGCATTTGAATTTAGAAACAAAAACATTAGTAAGAATTATGTAAACAGCTGTTGTGTCAACTAAATAATAGAATCCACGTGTTGCACATTCAACATGTTTTTTAACAAATACACACAGCAACCGTAGGCCTACATTTAAACAGTTTGAAAGGCGAGTGAGTGGAGCGAAAGAGCTTGTCTTGAACAAGATATAAGCCTTTTTGCACTGGCACACTGGGTATTTTAGCGCACTGTCTGTACTGTCGGGAGATGACTTGTTGGCCACTGAGGGGGTTGGGGGTGAGGGGAAATTTACATCCGAAACCTACCGGTCATTTGGTTAAATAAGGAATAAAACAAACTTAGATTGTACTATTCTACATGAAAACATTTTGCTGAAAAAAGTAAACAATTATCTTTGTTGACAAACCAGCTAGCCTAATTCAATTTAGAGAAAGACAGCTGACTGCAAAAATAAAAGAAAACATCGTAAAGATGCTGTATGTTTTTGGTTTTGTTGATACATTAACACATGGTGAAATAAAAAAATCAAAAACAAAAAGCAAATTGTTCTGGCCAATGGCATGCTTCAGCTTCCCCCTCGCCCCGCAACCCCCTCACTGGCCAACAAGTCATCTCCGGACAATAGGTACTGTCAGTGGTCGCGGGGCAAAGGCGTCCCGCTAACGCTTAAGGTAGCATTCCTAAGCGACGACTCTAGCGACTCCAGCCGTACGGCTTTACCCGCGCTGACCAACGCTGATCACGCACCAGTTCAATAAGTTTATCGTCATCCATTATTTAATAGGAATAGCACAAAAACATAGCTCCGGTCGTCGCGGCTGATACGACTAGACTGCTCATGCAAGCAGTCTAGTCGTACGGCTCGAGCCGCCTCACTAGAGCCGCTTCCGCCGCGCGGCGCCAGTCGCGTCATAGGAATGAGTTTCGTATACTAACATTCGAAGCAGTATGAGTTCTAGTCGCCGGCTACAGCATAGAACTATAAACATGTTTATATTTCTATGGGCTACAGCCGTACGACTGGGGTCGCTAGAGTCGTCGCTTAGGAATTCTACAACGCTCGTATGATGGGTCCCGGCGTTGCTAACGCGCCCGTCCGCGTTGGCAGCGCTCAGCGTCGGGCTAATGCGGACTCGCCGGCGTTGTAAGCGTCCGTAGGCCTATGACTTGCTCCTAAACGGTACTATAAAGAATAACACTGTTTGAGTTTAACGAGCAAATGTTCGGTCCTTGGGTATACTAAATAGTTATACAGTACCACTAACTAGTTAGCCACTGCTTATCGGACCAAAAGACCTAATCATAATATTATAATAATATAGACCTTAGTGGACCTTAGTACTTTATTGAGAAATTTTTAGGAAGATTTAATTTTAGCGGATTTTTTCATAGGGAATAAGCTATTGCTGTAGATCTCCTGGTAAGTAAGAAGTCCGGGACCATGTTTTTGTTTTGAGGTGCCCAGAGACCAAAAATAATAGTCATTAAAATATAGTATAAATAGTATTTAAATACCAATATGCTGAGTCCAGTCTTATCAGTTTTAGATCGATGTAGCGGAAACTTGGTCCCTCCGTGGTACTACCATGCTGTTCCTCCAAGTGCATGTACCTCCACCTTCCCGTCCAGCTGTCCGGGATCGTACAATATTGCAAGGATTAGGGCCGCCGGTGGGGGGGGGGGGGGCAGGGAGGGCAGAGCACCGGGTCTCAAGAGACAAGAAGCCTCACCTTCCGGGGAAGTTTTTTTTTAGCAACATTTTATTGCTGCATAGCCTACATGTAAATTTGAAGACCTATCAAAATCAACAAACCGTAACAAATTATGGCCTATGTCCTGCGTAGTGATCAGCCTTTATGAGTCTGAAGCTCTGTGTCGGTAAACAGACGCCGCGCCGCGCCGCCCCAAGCCGTCATTGAAGACACACCACCGTGCTCGTGCCACCAGTCCACCTGTAGACGCAATGTTGTGGTGCGCGCACGAATCAATGCACGAAGTATGGTACTACATCCAAAAACATGTTGACAATTCCTGAATATTTCTGAGTTCGATTGAAATGAGTGTGGTTTCTTCTCATTATTTCATTAGACGTTTAATAAAGTTGTAAACAAAATAAAGGCATTTAATAAACCATTTTTTAAATAAATTGTAATTAAAAATTCTCTTATAAACTTAGCCAATTCAAAATACTTAGGCCTAAAACCACGTGTTAGCTCTCCAATAATGACTCTTGGACCCAGCCAAAGTGCAGGTTTGATACAATTATTCATATATTGTAAACTAAATACATTAATTACCTGTACCTTACAATAATTTTAATAAAATAGTATTATGAAGCACTAAAGAGAAGGAAACAGATTGTGTGCATTAATGGAAAATAAATGTCCAAAGAAATGTAGATAGAAATATGTATATTGTATTTGGTTCAACCATGGACGTCGGGCAAGGGATATTGGTCGAGTTGTGGGTGGGGGGGGGGGAAGGTGAGGGGGGTCTCACGCCGGAACTCTTGTTACGACATTTAAAAATTTTATATTGCATTATGAAAAAATTCATATCATCCAGTTTCAATATTACGTTATTTCACTATTGAATGAGTACCAGTTTCAATTCACTTGTCTTGGTAGCATAAATAATATAAACTAAAATTTATTCATTAATTGGTTGTGCTGTACATTTATTTCTTATCAGTTGCTATAAAATTTCAATAGTAAAAATGGTTAACAATTAAAAAAAAGTTTGAAAAATTAATGTTTTATAAAAGATGAATGTAACTCATGCAAGTACTTAATTAGGAAAAAGAACCTGATCACACCCGAGGATATGAATCGAGTTGGCAAAATAAACAATTTTTTGCATGAAATATAATTTTAGTAAAATGCGAGTCAGGTTTTTCACTGTCCTGCCTGTGTTATCGGCCGGCGCTGTAGACCCACATCGCTAATATCTTCCGGACCCCAGCGCCGCGCCGATCGGTCCACTGCAACACGGGCCCGAGCGATCAACGAGTATCGATGTATACAAAGCCATCAAAACATAGTTTTTGTAACAATGCTCGGTTGCAATCTGACTGCCAGACGGGTGCGCTGCCAACTGTAACAGTCAATTCAAACTAAAATTACCGGATCATTCATTATGAACTGGTTGGGTGAGAATGTTCCAACGCAATGCCAAACAACGAAAGTAGGAACAAGTTATTTAATAAAAAGTGTTTTGTTCATTCACTCCCATAAAATTTTATATTGTATGCAAGTTAATGTGAAAGAGTTTAGTTTTACTCTTATACTTTGGTTGAAAATTCATAACTTTTGCGTTTTCTTGAATTTTTAACAAGAGCAATTTTGCGTCCCTATGTGTTCTGCGCCCTTGGCGGGGGCCCCTACAGCCAATACCTACGTCCCTGATACAAAGGTTGGTTATTTATATTGTAATAAAAATATAGAAAACCTTTTTAATCACTCAAAAACTATAAATTAACTGCAAAGAATGTTAAAATCTTTAAGTTAAAAAATGCAAAGTTTGAAAAATTTAAACTACCAAATTCGTAACCAGTATACTTTTTTTACAAAGCAAAACAAACGAGCTTTTTGCTAGTAAACGGAAATTATTTCGTTTATAAAACAGCCGTTATCTCTGACCACGATCAATCTTTTTACTATCTAATCTTACTATTTTACTAATCTTTTTACCGTGGTGTATGGACATTCATATGAAATCCATAGTGAAACTCTTTTCATCCCCTATTTCATTTTATTGCAAGTACAATCAGCAAGCTACATGCTACAAGACAGAGTAAAGACAACAATAAGCTCCCCCTCCCCCCTCCCCTTCAACGCTTTTATATCACATCCTCAATTGTGAGGGCAAAGATTAGCAGACTGAGGGACTGCCAGTTAAAGATAAGAATCATTCGTCCACTAACCATGGAGTGCGCTAGACTACTTCTGACTTTGACAGTTTTCTTCGGCCTGGCTTATAGTGAATTGATCAAAACACAGAAGTGCTTTTTGCCAAGTTAGTATTGGTTTAAATTGTTATAAATAAGTAGTTGCTTTAAAATGAAACTAATATTAAGATAATTGACTTTAAAAATTAACATAAAGATTTGGGAGAATTTTGGAAAATGCATTAAGAAAAAATAATTATTTTTATGTAATCATGTAGGCTATTGCTTAGTTGCTTAAAATTGATACACGATACAGTCCTCTCATCCCACTGTTGAGTAGGACATTATGAAGGGTCTGATCCACAGGATTGAAAACGTACACAGCATGATTGGTGGAGATCGATTTCCACAAGTCAAGTAGATACATTAGTAGGGCCTAGCCTTAAGTTAGAACGGGTTGTTTGGTAAGGATTTTAAGGGTTAGGCTTTGCTAAAAATTCGATAGAGTAAACACAAAAAATTTTTTGTTCAAGTTTAAATTTATTTATTTATTTTTTTTATCTGTTAAATTTTTTTTAAAAACATGAAAAAGATTTTGCCCCTATATTTTGGTTGATTTTCAAAAAAGTTTGAGTCTATAATGTTGAGAAAATGTTGATGAATCGATTAAGTTTGATAAAAAAATTGCTTTTGTGATAATTCTCTTTATTTTGTATTGCAGTCCTCATGTGAGTATTACATTTGTCTGGGAAAACTCTTACTCATTTTTATAGCCTGTATACCTTTATAAATACTTGAAGAACAAGGACCTATAACAGTATAAAAATGTTTATAAAAAGTGATGTATGTTTCACGATCTCGAAATCTAGCAGATAGATTTTGCTTGAACTTTGCATTTAAGAGTTTTTTTTGCCCAAAATTAAGTTTAGAAACGGCCTCAAACAAAGAAAAATATCTAATTTTGTCTAAATTTAAGTTTATAAATCGTAATTTTTAACATTGTCCTTATGGGTTGCTATTTTGGTACGTAATGAAATAACAACGAAAGGTATACAAAAATAAAGTAACATTATTGTTAGAGCAGTCTTTTTGAAATAGCCGTTAACTGTGAAGGGACAGGCCTATAGTTGGTGGAAACTTAATAGCTTTATTACCATGAAACCATAATAAAACTGAATTAAAACCAAAAAGCAAGGCCCCTTTAACCTGGAACTTTTGCAGATAAAATTTGGTTTGCTAATTTAGGTTTAGGTGTAGCAAGGACAAGTCTAAAATTTGATACAAAATTAAATAATAAAATCATCTAGAGAAAATATATTATACCGTACTTAATTTAGAACTAATTAAATAACTTAAACTTAAAATTTTACCTTCCTTTTTACCTTATGTTTGGTCAATCAAAGAGATTACATTTTCTTTCACCCAATATGAAATTTGTAATGGTCATAAAATGCCATAATTGAAAATTTCAGAAAAATATCTCTGCAAGAGGTTCTGGGGACAACTCTGACAATAGTTCTTAATGCTTTCTTTTGCATTTTAAATATTTTCTTTGAGTGGCAAGAGTTGGCCCAGACCAAAATTCCAAATGTCATTATTGATGCGAAGCAAACGTTATAGGTTATCAATGTTATCAATTGAGTTTTCAAATCTGCCTAATTATGCGAAGAGAAAAGAAATAGCTATTTAAATGACAGATTAAATTGTAAACTTGTGTTCCCAATTTAAATTTTGGTTTGTTGTTATTCCTAAAAAGTTCTCATTTTTTAGGATATATTTGAGAATTAGGTTTGCCTATTGTAATTTGATACGTATCAGTTTTGTTATTAGAGCTAAATTTTATTCACTGTGTTTTATCCTCATTCATGACCAGTCCAGATAAAACCTAAATTCATGCAACAGATATTGACATAATGCAGAACCCCCATTGCAGTAGTCGACCTTCCCATGTAAAAAAGTCCATCACAAAGAATTTAGTAAACAACATAGATAAAATAAGTTATAACAATGATTAGAATTCTGTTGGTAAATAAATGATTTTACACCAGACAAAAAACACAAACATTGTGTAGTTCGCCAGCCAGCACACGTCATTGAACTAAAGGTCACTTCAGATAGTGTCCAAGTAATTGTAAACATAATCCTTTCATATTGATTGTTTTTCAGTTTAAATTTGATGAAATGCTTTTAATTATCACACTGTCGAGTTGAGTATAGTCCTCCCACCAATATGATAATTCGACAATCACAACAAAATTTTAAAATAAATTTACAAAAAGAGCATTTATTTGTAGCTTGAACTTGGTAAAGCACAATATTGGGGGATAGTTTTCTCATAGTGGTAACAAAATCTTTCCCCCAAAAATACCGAAATACTATACAGTACTGTGTTTTATTTTTGGCATTTTGGGGAACCTAAATGTTGCGTACTTACATTGTTTTAAATATTTAAAATAGATATAACCAACTTTGTTTTATCTTTAAATATTTACCATAGATAAACAACTTTGTTTTGTCTTTAGTTTTGTGTCTGTCTTTCTTAGCCTCATTTTTTAATGTTTTGAAAAGTCCAACCCCTGGTATAGTTGTTTTCAAACTGGGACCTGTTGTTAGGCAGCATAATTAAACTATCAGGCCAATGATAAATTACAACTGGGTCCAGTATCGAACCTTTGAAAAGCTATTAATTTTTCTCAGCAGGACTGAACCGGCAACCTTTAGATCCAAAGGTGAGAACCATAACCACTCAGCTTCCCAATTAGTTTTAATAAATGAATTCTTGTCAGGCCCGTGCTGGCCCACCGGGACACCGGGACGTATCCCGGTGCGCCCTCCACCCAGAGAATTTTTGGCGCCCTCCAGTTCCGAAACAGACTCATTTTACTCTGAATTCGAACAACAAAAAGTAAAATTTTTCAAAGATGACTCATGTAACAGCTTTGAACGTCGTCTTAAGTAAACAAAACAATAATTTATACTATTATAATTTAGTTTGGATCATTCTTGGACAAGGATAATCGACAATAATACAGAGCGGAAGACTGAATTTTACTACTAAATGGAACTCATGGTCCACACGGTAGCGCGCGGGGCGCCCTTGGCCTTAGCCAGTGGATGAGGGCAGAAGAGGGGGGTGGGGTTGGAACGAGAGTCTGCCATTGCCGTCTTCATTTCGTCTGCCTGTGGATATTTTTCACTTTAATCAGTGTCAACAAACTCATGCAGTATGACTATTTGTGACATGCGTGGTGAATTATTCTGTGATTTATTATCCTTCTCGTGCAAGTGTCTAATTCTTTATAATAAAAGTAGTTTAATTGTCGTGAGTCGTGGTTGTTCTTTTGTTTATGTGAAGGCTACAACAACGAGGTTAACCTAGATATAGATTGCTACAAAAGGAAATTTCAATCCTCCGATTTTCGCCATTTTTACCCCAATTCCTGCTGTTTCCTTAGTTAACTGCCCGTTACTTACAGTTTCTCATCTGGTATCTGCTGCCATTTTACGCATAAATGTTCGTCGTTTCTATGGTGACTAACCTCAAATAAACTCAATAGCCTGCTCAAAGACCATCAAATCAAAGTGGCTTTAAAACAACATATAACCATATGTTTTAAGAGTATAATCTGTATTTTTTAGGCTTTTTGTGAATAGCTATAAAACTGGTTACAAAGGAAACAGCGGGAATTAGGGGTAAGATGACGCAAATTTGGTCAAGATGGTGCAAAGTGGTAAAAAATAAACATTATTTTTAATACCGGAGAGAATTAAAAATAAACATGTTTATCTCGAGGACACTATCTCGGGAGAATCTCTCTAGCCATAAGGTTAATTTTAAAATGATAGGCTATAGTTGTTGAACTTTACCGTAATGATGGCGGTTACTGCTCTTAACTCTTCCAAAACTTGATATAAACAATACAACTGAATTAAAACGATTCAAAATTTAAAATAATATTATTTTACAGCAGAATTATTTTCTTAAATTCCATCACGATTTATGTTTTTAGTGCAAACTGCATTGTTGTCAATCATTTGTGTTTAGGTGTTAACAAATTAATGAGAAAATACTAGACTACATTAAAACAATAAATGTTAGATGCGAGTGGCTATAATTGTGTCCTTACAGTAAGGCTATCTAATCAGTGCAAGGCTGTGGACACCCGGTATATTTTTTATTTTGGCATGTTTGTTTAAGGGAACTAGAAAGACAGGTAACATTTTTACTTTTCAGTGTTATTTGAAGGCTAAATCACTGCAATGAAAGAGGCTGCCAAGCAACTAATATCAAACAGTGAAAAACTATGAACGAAGATCGAACCCGTCGCCGAATCTGCGGCAAGGTGACTGGCACGCGGCAGGCCGTCGCGTACGAGTAGTTTGCCGCGTCACCGGTCCCCATAGTCACCGCGAGCTCCGAGCGCCGAGCAACAATGGTGAAGGAAACTGTGAACTGTGATCGGTAACTGTGATTTTGAGGTCTGATGACTCGATCGTTAATATTATCGGTTATATCAAGGGGGAATCGTCCACAGACAATGTATTTCACTGTTTATTGCTATTATTTTGTTAATATGTGCTTTTAGCATCATCAAATTAAGAAATTAACTAGTAAACTCTTGCAACGTTTTATTGAATGTATGTATTAACATTAATAGTTTGATTCAGTTGCTTTATTGTTAGAATGTTATTATTTTGTGTTTAGTAACATTTTAATCATGTTTCTACTACTTTTAGCGAATTTCCCATAGGGAATAAGCTATTACCGTAGGTCTCATGGTAAGACCTAAGCCCGGGACCATGTTACTTTTTTGTTTTGAGGTGCCCAGAGACCAAAAATAATAGTCATTAAAATTTATATATATATATATATGTATATATATATATATATATATATATATATACGGTATATATATATGTGTCCCTAGACACGATAACTCTCGTAAAAATGGTCCGATCGACACCAAATTTGGTAGAGATGTGTAATCCTACGTTTATTCGGATGAGTTCGTAAACCAGACATATCGACCTATCGGAAGGGGTAGTTTTGGGGGGTTTTGTACCCCAAAAATGGGGTTTTTGCATTTTTCATATGTAAATTTTTAAAATTTTAAATTTTTATTTTGACCATTGGATTTAGCTAAAAAAACACACAATTTAGTATTTTGAAGCTTTGCTCTATCTCCATTGGTTACCGAGATATTACAAAGTCTAAAGACAGTCCATTGTCTTTTGGTGCTCCAACGTTAATCTTATGGAGAATAAGGATGTGTTAATATTTCACTTATTAACCAGTATTTTTAGATGAAACTTGGTATTTAGCTTCATTTGGTTGAGATTCATCCATTTAAGGTAAAAATCGTGGTTTTTGTACTTATCATGGCAGCAAACCTGCATACTCTTTTCCCATGTTAATCATATGAAGGATAGGCAAACTCTTTTATTTATGGACAGATATGGATGGAACTTACTATATGGCTTTATATGGTCGAAATAAATTTTTTCTATGCTAAAAACCTACTTTTAGTGTCCCCCATGGCAGCACACCTGCATACTCTTTCCCTATATTTATCTTGAGGAGAATAGACATTTATTTCCCTATTTACGAGCACGTGATGAAATTTTGTTTACAAGTTTAGCTGGTCAAAATTAATATTACTAATTTGGAAATTCGCTGAGTACGCAGGTCTGCTGCGACGGGGGGTATTTTGTCTCTTAGTCTGTTTTGCTCTAAGAAATTAGTGATATAGACTGGCCACCATGAAGTACCTATAGGGCTATGGAATATTTATTTAGCTAATTATGGAAATAACTTTTTTCCTGAAGCATAAATGAGTAAAAAGAGTAAATATTATTTGTACTATATAAAGTGCATTTAAAACTATCAAATCTTTTGAGATGTGTATTTAGGGGTTAACATTTCAAAATATATTCACTATATTCAAATACTCTAAGACCCTAGGTAATGCTCCTTGTAACAACAAAGGGTGGGGAGGAATGGAGGATGGGGGTTACACTGGCGCCCTCTGGCCATGGCCGTCCACCGCCCTTAGAAGGGAGCCAGCACGGGCCTGATTCTTGTACAAAAAAATTATGGGTAAAACCAAAAGGGGGATTCAAAAGTTAACTGATTGTTTTATTTGAATGAAAAATATGTCAATACAACTAAAAACTACCGATATATGTCACAATGAACATAGTTTTATAGGTACCATTACTTGAATCCCTTGGAAACAAATTAAATTTTAAATTAATTCATTGTTTTCAATATATACTTGACTTACCTCATAAGGATATCTTACACGACTTTTCCTATAGTGAATAAAGTCATATTATGTGTTCAAACTCCTGATGAGTTTGAATTTCCAAATCATGAAGTATTTGGTTAGGGCCTACGAAGTTAAACTATAGAGTACTATACAAAGATAGGGAAATTGGTCCCCTGTTGACTGGCACCATTTAACCCACGATTGCCACCGTTTCCTTGGCAACCAGTCCTTTGTTTACACTTTCTCATCTGTTTTTTTTGCTATTTTACCCACACCTACCTGGCGTTTCCATGGTAACCATTCTCAATAGCCTGTTCACAGTCCATCAAATAAAAGTGGGTTTAAAAACAAACAAAACCACAAATAATCAGATGTTTTAAAATTATAACCAGTGATTGTTTAAGCTAATTGCGACTATAGTAGGATTAATGAAAATAGTCCGATGAGAGTCAAAACATTGTTGCCAAATTTATTCTAAAACACATTTTTATACTGTATTACATATGGTATAGAATACCTAAAACTGGTAACGAAGGAAACAAAGGTAAAGGTGGGATGGTTGCCAAGGAAATGGCGGCAACTGAGGTAAGCTGCATAACCTGGCAACCGGTGTGTGTAATGGCGCATTTCACAGGGGTAAAAATATTAACATGTGTTTACCACTCAATATATAGTTTAACCTCGTTGATTTGGGCTTAAAAAATAAAATAAATCAACATGGTGTGAAATTAGGGCTTCATAAAAAAATCTAAGGTAGTTGCCATAAATTAACCTTTTTTACAGTTTAATCAATAAACGTCAATGTCTTAGTCTTAGTCAGGCCCGGATTAACACTTTTTGACGCCCTAGGCCAAAGGTCAAAATTACGCCCCCCCCCAGAAAAAAAACCAATCCGATACATTGACTTATTTTAATTCTCATTACTTTGGCTGTAGTATAAAAGCACAGAACTATTTAACGAAAGTGATGATTGGCATTTTCGTCACTTTACTCCGAGGACGTATTTGAAACAAATAACGGAGGTATTGTAATTTTTCTGCTGAAAAACAATGCTTTTGCATTAGAATTAATGCAAATTCAGGTTATTTTAAGAGAAAAATCGCAATAACTCCGTTATTTGTTCTCATGTCCTTACAAACTTGGTATCCTTATAGTTACATAATTTGATTTGTCAATTTTTTAGTCTCTAGTAAAAATTTTGAAAAACTTACCGTTTTTTAGATAGGCTATTTGACCTTACAAATTTAAAATGACCGCCATTTTTAAAATACACATCGGAAAATGATCATTATTTTCTCTTGAAATGGACATTGGTGTGTTAAAGATTCATGCCAAAATTGAACTCAATACAACCATACGTTGTGGAAATAAAAATTAATATGTTTAAAAAAATGGCTGCTGTGTGGGTAACTGGCGAAAAATTAATACGTTTTAAAAAATGGCTGCTGTGTGGGTAACTGGCGGCATTTGGACTTTATTACTATGATTTTTATATATGTTTTTTGTCCAGGAACAATGGCCTAACATGTTGGCAGGGAGTTCTGAAACACCCTGTATAATTGTAATACAGAAGTAAATTTAAATCCAGGGCAAAGGAACAAGGTCAAGGCAAGCCTTACAAGGCGACGGTCAAGGCAAAGGGGCGCCATTTACCGTCAATTAGGGGAATATTTACCGCTTGTCGGGGGCGCTCTTTACCGCTGATCACAGGCGCTATTTACGCGTATTGGGGGCCCTCTTTACAGTAGATCAGGTGCGCACTCTTTACAGCAGATTACGGGCGCTCGTTCCCGCCGAGAAGGAACCCCTCTATTTATCTCTCTATATTCTATTTACTCTTGTTATTAAAGAATTTAATAAAAAAAAGTGAAACCCCCCAAATTAAATTATATTTGCAGTTAAATAGTTTTTTGACTGAAACGTAGTATAAAAAATGCCCGTTTGACGCCCCCTCTCGGCTGACGCCCTAGGCCATGGCCTAGGTTGGCCTAGTGGATAATCCGGGCCTGGTCTTAGTAACTAAATGAGTGTAAAAAATGGGAGTTGTGATCTATTTAATATATTAATAGGCAAGCACGTTTCTTTTCTTCCTTTTTTCTTAGCTTGTGAGCATCGTAAGTCACGTGATTGGAAAAATGTAAACAAACCTCTTTTGCGGTGGATGAACGTGAACACGTCCATTGAATCGAAGACAATCGAGTTGCATCACCTATATTTATTTCATTTTTCAGGTGGCCAGTCGCCCAACTGCGTGGTGAGTGATGTCAATGTAGATCCTTGCCCCGAGGCCGCCGAAGGGAAGGCATGCAAGTTGAAGTTGGGCTCCAACGCAACGCTCACGTTCAACTTCACCCCGAGTGAGTAAACACATCTACAGGATGAGGTAGACCAAACATACACACTGTCTAGCGGCTAAAATGAACTAGATACTTTGCTACAACTTAAACCCCCTAATAGACATCAAATAATTTGTTAATTTTATTTCCAAATCTCTCAGACACACCAAATAGTATATTTGGGAGAGAGGTGATCATTTTATATATACAGTTCTATGGTCTCAACTTGAACATACCTAGATTTTTGTACTTGATCAGTTTTTGAGATAATGAGTAAGAGAGACAAAGTTAGTGGGTAAGCTTGTTGCTTTGCAATTGACTGGAGATTTTTTTATAATTGTATGTTTTTCTGATCACACCCTTTGTGATATTTTTTTATACCGTAGGTAACAGTATTTTATGAATATGTTTGAAGTCACACTTTGTGACTATTGTTTTTATAGTGTTACTTTTTAAGACATTGCTTTTCTGAAGAAAAAACAGTATACAGTAGAACCTCGATAGTTCGACTCTCGATAGTTCGACACTCCTTATAGTTCGACACAGTCCATGATAGCTTAACATGTTAAAAACTACTGTTAGTGTCCATGTTGGAGACTGACAAAGGTGAAAAATGAAACAAAGTTGTGAATGATTTGAATATTGGTTATGTTAAGGTCCAATTAAGTTATGGTTTAATTTAAATTTAGTGTTTCCTAAATGCAAATCATGATTTTTATGCTCCCATTGTTAAAACTTCCCATATACTCCTTATAGTTCGACACTCTCTTAGTCCACAAAGTGTGGAACTATCGAGGTTCTACTGTACTTGTTGCTACAATCAAGAAACTTAATTTTGACTCTATCACATGTTATTGCTAAAGTGTTCAGTTCTGTCTTAAATCAATTAATTACCCCCGGTGAATCCAATATTGTGATTATCAGCTATCACCCAAAACCATACTTATTCACAGATACTTATTAATAGTGATGTTTAAAATGCTCACCCAACCAAAATGTCATTCTAATGGGAAAATTTTAAATGTGGATAGTAAATTTATTGTTAGCAGTAAATATATTTGATAACCGTGGGAGCAGATCCAATTAAAAAAAAAACCCCTTAGGTATCAAATCCTTAAGAAGATAGATAAGAGTGTTCATTTACTTGATAAATTTCCTTACACAGTAATTAGTTTTCGAAACTAATCATTAAAAAAAGACGATTGTTTGAGTTTATTGAGGGCCGGGGTGAGATATTAAGGAAACAAGACTGTAACTGATTTTTTTAACAGGGAAATTTTTTGTTAACGGTAATATTTTAAGTTTTTACATATATCCGAACACAACATTGATCCATTTAGGAATTTTAAAAATAATTAATACATGGCGGTTTTAATACAATAATATTCTTTAAAGTTGATTTAAGACTGAACTGGTTAATTAATAAGTATAGTTAGACAATATTTATATATTTGCTAGACAGAGCAGCATCCAGCATCTGTTTTTGATGGTAGAAACACTGAATTTAAGTTGATTGTTCAGACCAACTTTTTTCTTAGAAATATATTTTGTATGTGTCAGTTAATTTAAGTACATATCAGCAAACAATACTTAAAAGAATTTTTGGACATTTTTTAAGAGAGGTGCCTCTTATAGAGTGATTATTTTTCCTGCGCAGTCAAGTTGCCGTTGCGGGAACTATCTGAATATAGTTTGCAATATCACACAACCATTCAGAAGGCGAGATAAAATTTTCAGGATTTGGTGTAAAACACTTGAGGCCAAAGAAATCCACTGTACTACAGCAGCACGTGTGAGGCACTACGGCTGCCACTTGAGGCTGTCGGTATTGTGGTCTCCAGGGTCAAAAGTCATCATGCAGTGCTTCGCCCGTACCATTTTGTACCTTCATTTTTAAGTCTGACTAAAGTGAGAGGGGTGTTAAATAAAAGATAAAACTTGAGCTGTTTGATTCACTTTTTGATTTTTTTATATATTAAATCCATATTAAACTACAATGGTTCAAACTTGATACACTTTAGACCATTATATCTTAATATGAATTAAGGAAGTAAAATATCAAAAGACAAATCAAATAACCCAATTCTTTGTTTAATGTTCATTGTTGGTGATGGTGAGTTCATGTTATTGTTTTGTAAATTGTTGCAGACATTTTCCATTACTGTTTTTGTGACAGCCTTTTCTGTTTTCAGGTTTGGCTATGGACTTCTCCAGGTTCGCCTGGTGTGTTTTTACTAACTTTGTTAAGTTCCAGGTATTTCCTCCACCTGAAGACAGAATCAGATTACAGATCCTGAAACGTTGTGAATTTTGTATACAAATCAGTGATGTAAAATGTCCACAACAATTTACTAAAAAATGACAAATAACCCAAGTCTTTATCTTTTATTTAAAACCTCTCTCACGTTTATCAAACTTTAGAAAAGGGCACAAAATGGGAACGGGCGAAGCACTGCATGTCTGAGAGGAGCTCTTTTACCCCCCATAAGATTTTATAACATTATTTCTCTAGTTACGGCGTAAAACGAGTTTAAAAAACATGAAGATAAATTGTTATTAAATTATGTCATTTATCACTGTATTTATTCAAATGTGGCTTCTTTCTGGCATATCTAATAGACACTAACATTTTATATAAGATATTTTTTTAATTAAAACACAGAATGGCGCTCACGGAGTTTACCTCCAGAGTTAACGGGTGTACATAATAGCCAGTAATTTAGTATACAATTAAAATGTTGATAAAGCTATACAAAAAGCAAGATGTATACATTATGACAAAAGAGCACTCACGGATGTAAATTCCGTATTTGTCAGTGAAACCAAAGGGTCCACACTGGGGTTACCTCCAGTAGTTGTTAGGATTCGCTCCCCGACTCGTCTGACCAAAGACAAACTGGCGGAAATAGCCTGAACTGCTTCTCGGAAAGACAAGCATAATGTACATGTACCAGCATTGCCGAATTCAAACTATAGTTTATACAAGAAAACACCTAGTCACCTGGAGGAAAACTCTGTGATGCGTCCTCTTGAGGTTTAATAAAAGTTCTAGGTATTTATTAAAAATCAAACTAACATACTTGCTAAAGAGTTACTGAAATAGAAATTAATAATGGTATAAAATTTTGCAGCATGGTCAGCCACTAAGGCCGGAAGCCAATTTTACAAGGTAGGTCTGGTGGACATACCATTTGAAACCATGGACACCAATGGTTGCGCTTACACCACCTGTCCCATCGAAGCCAACAAGCAACACAAATACACGTTTGCGCTAGAGCTCGCCAAACAGTTCCCCGTCGTAAGTTTACTTACAAATGTTTTCTCTATCTCTCGCTCTCTCTGTCACCATCTGTTAAACAATGTAATGAAGATTTAGGGTAGTGGTGTTGAAGGGAAGATGAGTGTTTTGGTGTTTTTCACCCTTAGTTATTAAAATTTACCAATATATAAAGAAACCATTCAAAAGAGCTTTGAAAAATAAACAATTCAGTACTTTGAATCATTTACTTAGATCCATTGGTTATTGAGAATGGTTATAGAGAATTGGTCATGGAAACATATCAAAAATGTTTTCCATGTTATTCTTATGGGAAATTAATAAAATCTTATACAGGGGGTCAGGAAAAAAAGTTTCAGGATTTCAGGACATGATTACTTGGAAAATAAACGGTATCAGATAACTGGCACATACTTTCTCCCAACAATATAAAAAAGGTGTTAAAAGCTCCAAACATTAATGTCTTGATGACTCAGTTGGATAGCTACCAGCTGAGCAGCGCTCGTTTGACCCTACGCGCGTCTGTGACTTTTAACAACGTACTGCGTTTACCGCTAAACGAAAAATTGAATTTTCTCCGCAACCACTTGACGTAGAGCAATAATTTAAAATACTGGATTATTTAGTTTTTTGAGCTTGATTTAATGGTGATAAGTAAAATTTATTTCGAGACAACAGCTATTTTGAAAATTCAAAAAATTGATTTTTGAAACACTTTTTACTCCATAACTTTTGAACGCGCATTTTCTCGGAGATGCGGGTGGTGTCATTTTATTCACCATTGTAAGCTTAATAAACCATAAAATTTTAATCAAAATCGTTAGAGCCGTTTTTGAGAAATTTTGATTTTTGACGATTTTTGAGGGTTTTTGGGGGTAAACTACCCATAACCCTTTTACTGCCGACGAGCGCAAGCGCGCACGTCGCGAAAAATGCCGGGTCCGTGGTAAGACTCTAGTGCGAAGACTGCCAGGCCTGATTTGAGGAAAATTCAGTATTTCACAAAAAAGGGAGTATGTTTTTTATTTTTCATCATAATTTCATAAATAAGGTCTTGTTTTGTTCCTAATAAACTGCCTGTCTTGATAAAAACATAAAGTGGTTGTTATTATATAGATATATATATAATTTTTTTTTCATAAATATATATAGTAACAAAAAATATTTATTTTTTTTAGGTTTGGCCTATAAAAACTATACCTAAAACGAATACGTGCAAAAATCTAACTATTTTAGTTTGTAGAGCGTGCATATGTTATTACATAAACAAACTTTCATGCCCTTACGTTGGAAATTGAAAAAGTTGTGATCAGTTTTTGAAATTTTGTAAAATCGAGGTAGAAACACTTCACATTAAGAGTTTGTGAACAGCCATTAAAAACCAACCAAAAAACCAACAGAAAAGTTATATATTAGATTATATATAATTATATAAATTATATATTATATATATAACAAAATATTATATATAAAAATTATATTATATATATATATATATGTAAATATATATATTATATATATTTTTTTACATGTATATTATATTTATATATAATTTATAATTAATAATTTATATATATATATATATATATATATGTATTATATTTATATATAATATTTATATATATACTATATATAAATATAATATATATATATACATATATAATATGTATATTATATATATTATATTATATACGTATTATATATATAAATAGTGGCAAAGTATGGATGCTGGGCCAGTTCAAGGTCACCTGAGCGATGACGTCATCGAGGTCAATGACCCCACAGATGACGTCATCGATGACGCGATCGATGACGTCATCGCCAATTACGTCATCCTGTGACGTCACACCCATGACGTTGCAGAAATGACGTCATTGATGACGTCATCGGTGGCGTCATTAACCTCAATGACGTCATCGCTCGGGTGACCTATACATATAAATAAATATTAAATAAATAAATAAATAAATAAATAAATTGGGTGAAATATATAAAAAATAGATATTTATTTATATATAAATATATATTATAAATATTTATATATATATTTATAATATATATGTATATATATTGACGTGCTTTATAACGCACGTCGGCAGGTTTCGCTAGATAGCCGACGAGCGTTATTGCGCACGTCGGCAATTTTAGCACAAACCCCGACGTGCGCATTTGCGCTCGTCGGCAGTAAAAGGGATAAAAATCAAAAAATTAAAAAAATGAAAAAAACGCCTGGAATTATCGTGAATTTGGACCTACGTACCAAATTTCACCAAAATCGGACCATTGGGGCATTCTCTAGCTCTGTATACATCCTGACACACACACACACAGACATCACTCCGAAAACCACTTTTTTGGACTCAGGGGGAACCAAAATGGATAAATCCACCAACAACTCAAATTCGAAAATTTTGACGAAAACAATACTTTCTCCATATACTATGGTATAGTGGGATAAAGTAAAAATAAAGAAAAAAGTTCCGTAAACATATGTCCCAAAATGCTTCGTTTAGTTGCTAGCCGCCATTTGGTTTTTTACACTTAATAATTTTTATTTCCGTAGCAAATCATTGAATAAAGTTCATATTTGGCATGAACCTTCATCACAATAATGCTTGCTTTCGAGAAAAATTTTTTTTTCCAAGGTGTATTTTCATAATGGCGGCCATTTTAAAATTTTGAACTCAAATATCTCAAAACCAGTAAATTTTATCAAAATTTTATATGGCATAGAAAAGTTCACAACTTAAATTACCTGACTAATGGTACCAAGTTTGTAAGGCTCTGGCATCAAATAAGGGAGTTATTGTGATTTTTCTATTAAAATTACCTTAATTTGCATGATTGATAACACAAAATCAATGTTTACAGAAAAATCGCAATAACTCCGTTATTTCTTGTCATATCCTCATAAACTTGTTACCATTGATTAGGTAATTTCAACTCTCAACTTTTTTGTAACTTACAAAATTTTGATAAAATTTACCGGTTTTGAGATATTAGAGTTTAAATTTTTAATTGGTTGCCATTTTGTAAATACACATAGGGAAAAATATTTATTTTCTTGAAAACGAGCATTGCTGATGAAAGTTTATGCCAAATTTATGAACTTAATACAATGATTTGCTACAGAAATAAAAATTATTTAATGTAAAAAACAAAATGGCAGCTAGCGACTAAACTAAACATTTTGGAACATACGTTTATAGGAACTTTTTTCTTTATTTTTGTCCAAGTAATCATCTCCCAAAACTTTTTTCTGACACCCTGTATATCACTTATTTTTGAAAAATTTTCAATAACATTTGATATATCGGCCTACCTTCATTAGGTGATGAGTAACTATATAATATTTTATCAAAAACCCCTATGGCAGCAAACCTGTATATCATTGAATCCCATGGCATTTTAATGGAAAATAAACATATGTTTTTAAAATATCATCAGTAATTTTTTAAGCTTTTAGCGACTAATCAGAATAGCTAAAACTAGTAACCAAGGAAACAAGAGTAAAGTGTGGGATAGTTGCCAAGGAAACGGCGGGAATCATGGGTAATATGGCGCAAATCAAAAAGGGACACAAAATTAACATGTGGTGAGCACTCTATATCTATTTAACCTCGTTGGAGAGAGGTGTCTGAATATATAATCAGATGCATGATCAGATGATTAGAAGACTTTCTGAATTTGTCATTTTAATGTTTGCATTTTGGGATTTATAAACAGATCATTCTTTGTGCATTGTACCTCTCACTATGCACATATTTTAATGTTCTTAAAACTAATTATATCGGTAATTAATGTGATTATGTGTAATTGATGTTAATAATTAATTAATGTAAATACATATATAATCTATCTTCTTATTTCTATAAGGGTTTCGTCTGTTATTTCCCTTTTTCTCACGACCTACTAAACCGATTTTTAAGATTGAGGTGTCATTTTGAAGCTTAGGATATAGCGCGTGGGCAAATCGTAATTGAAAATGTAATATTATTTCGGTCTTCGCCCCCCTCGCCTTTGATTTATTTCTAGAGGGCGCTTTAAAATGTTGAACAACTTTTATTACAAGTTCTTTAATGTTAATTGTAGTTTAAAAGCTGATTACCTTCAGATGAATTTTAAAAGCCAGATAGTAAAAAAAATAGATCTCTGTCACTTCATAATCAACATTCACGTACTGTAGGTAAGTTTCACTCATACGGAATCATATAAGATGCGCAATTTGCGCACGGGCCTCCTCGTGAAATAATATATTTTTTTGGATTGATTAACAATTTAAGTAATAATTTAAAGTATATTGATATTACTATGATATATGAAGGGTCCAAGGAAAAAAGGGGGGAAGTCAAAAAAAATCAAATTTGAGGTTTATATATTTTTTTAAACCTTTCGCCATGCTGGTTTCATCGGTATTGATTTCATGGAAAGAAAGGGAGTAGTCACCGAGTTATAGCGGTTTAAAAATATGCCTTCCACGGAAAGAAAGAGGCAAGTCAAGGTGGTTCTTGGGAAAAAGGGGGATAGTCAGTTGGTAGCCCTGATTCAGCTGTTGTTTACGTTACTGTTACAGTTAGTTGATGGATGGTTATCTGCGCTACTTTTGACGTTAAATTAGTGTTCTGTCTTTAGTTTATGATTTTAGTCTAATAATAATAATAATAATAATAATAATAATAATAATAATAATAATAATAATAATAATAATAATGCTTTATTGACAGGTATCAATAAGATACATAGCAATAATAATTAATTCAACTAATAATAATTTTTAATTTTAACAATGATGTCCAAAAATCTTTAGATAGGCAATCGTCAACAGTGTATGATGGTGCTTTCATTAGTAATTTTTCAATTAATCTTCTTTTAAATATTTTTACTGGCAGTTCCAACCAAATCAAGGGTATTGCATTAAATAATTTTTGTTCCATAAATTGAAGATTTTTTTCTAGATTTTGTGTATTTGCATAAAGAAGTTTTTAATTTATTTCTGTTTCTTGTATCATATGAATGATTACAAGAATTTTGAGCTTGATTGTTAATTTTTTCTCGAACGTTTAATATAATGTGTAAAATATATATGGCTGGCAATGTTAGAATATTCAATTTTTGGAAAAGGGGTTTACAGTGTGCTTTTCTTTTTTTTATCCACAAATAATTCTGATTACTTGTTTTTGTTTTTTTAAACCTTTTAATACTAGTGAAATATCATGGAAAATGAAGATGAGTGTGGTGAAACCTTAAATGAACTGTCCAGATCAACTAATCCAAAACTGGAAAAAAAGGGACAAAAAACCAGGTGTAGGCGTTAACAACAACATAGTAGTTTTCCCAAAATCAAATCGTGCTGTGACTCAATAAAAGGTAGCCTAAATTAGGCTGCAAGTAATATCAGGCCTGAATAATTTCTACTTACTGTATGTTTGTTAACAATGAACTGTATACCGGTAATAGTACAATCATCGGACAATCATAGGATTGTCCGATATTTCATTGATTCTGTGTGTCATTATGAAAAATATCGTAAATTATGTACAGAATCCCTTATTTATATGGCCTACTTGTAGGCCTAATTAATCAACCATCTCTGTAGTTATAGTTTATTAGTTTAATAAACTGTTTCTGAAAAGTGTGATTAGTCATTATTCCCCTTTTATAATGACTTCCCCCCTTTTCCCGTACAAAATTGTGTAGTTACATGATATAAAAATTGTTTATTTTATTCCAATAAGGATGTATGAAACCATTGTTAAAGTATCTCTATGGCAACATAATAGGCTATATTAGATATAAATTTCAAAAGGATTGATTAAAAAGTTCGTGAGTTACAAAAGATTCCAAGTTAAAATCTGCGTTCCTGAAAAGTCGGTAGAAAGTGACTTGCCCCCTTTTTCCCTTGGACCCTTCATATTAGTATATTAATGACTTATAAAACCAAATATTTTGTTGATTAAATAATAACAGTCATTGGAAATTTGTTAAGTATGCAGGTCTGCTGCGATGGGGGTGGGGGTATTCCCTCTATGATTCCCTCTCTTCCCGCTGCCAAGAATCCAATCAATCCCAAATTCTGAACATGATTACAGCTATTTAGTATCTCACGTCGCTTATTACAATTCTGAAACATAAATATATATACTGTATACATATCTGTGTACAGTATATGGATTTGAAGGAACAATGTTTTTGGCTTCTGGGGACCCCAAAACCAAAAAGTAATATGGTCCCAGGCTTAGATCTTACCTTGACTACTACCGTAATAGCGTATTCCCTATTAGAGAAATTCACTGAAAATAAAATATATAAAAAAAGAAAATATAGTTATCTTTAAAATTGAATTTTATTGCTAAATGAATGAATCCTTTTTAACATTTTTCACAATTTATAAGTTTACACTACTGTACCGGATTATTTACTAAGATCATTTTCATTTGATTTATTACTTGAAGAACTTTTCAGTCTTTAAAATTATTTATTAATTATTTTTCTTCTTTCTTTGTTCTTCCTTAGTGTATTTTCATTTCCTTATTAAATTCAAGATTCAAGATTTTTTATTTGTCATTAGGCATACAAAATTGATGCATTGGACATAGTCAAATTGTAAAACTAAAATTAGTGCAATCTAAATTACAATCAGTAAACCCTGAGGTGTGACAGTGTGTGCATTATCGAAATGTTAAATATAAGTTAACTAAAATAATTTTAAACTCTGAGAATCTTTACATTTAAACATAACAAAATCTAAAACTTTATAACAATATTAAACTATACAAAATTTGAGACAACAAACAATAAATACAAAATCAGAATAATAACATTGAAGACCACAACTATACTCAACTACTATAAGCAAAATATTTTGGATATTTTAATCTATAATTTAGTTCACATGAAGTAGATCACTTGTTATCTTCAAACCTGATTTCCTACATCCTCACATTTCCTTGGAGTGGCTCCTTCAAATTTCAAAGTTTACTATTTGATGTTGAAGCTTGGGTTGGAAGTGTGCTTTAATGTGATTTGTGTAGTTTGCATTGTTTGTGTCAGTGTTTTCAGTGTTGGATTATTGTTCAGTGTTCTGGCACTACCTACTTTTTTCATGTAAGTGTTTTTATGGCTTTTTGTGATGAAGTGGTTTTTTTCTATGAAGTGTTTTTTTGTGTGCTTTGATTATTTAATTTGGTAGGTATTAACACATTCATGAGGGCATGGGAGCGATCGCTCCCACACTGAACCCTAATGCCATCCTGGTGGGTACGATCGCTCCCAAGTTAAAGTGATTTACTATATGATTTATTTTTTAAGTAGGATCTGAGCAAGAAATTTGAAACCTTGCACAGCACTGCCAATGTATACAGAACCAAATAAGTAGGGACATCCCATTTAAAAAATTTTAGTTTTGCCCTCGAAAACCAGAGGAAAATAGAGCACTGATGCTAGGATTACTTCTCCTAACTGTCACAGGAAGCGCTCTTTCTACCTCCTAAATATCAAAATGAGCATGATTGTTTATGAAAAATCAAAACAATGACAAACATCTGTGAAATTATTCTAGTCAATTCTCGTCATCTGTTTCTATTCAACCAATCAGCGTAATCCTTATCATCTTTGTAGTGCTATCTGTGTTTCGGGGGTGGCGTTCTCACTTTCCCCATAAGGATGTCCCTAATTATTCAGTTCTGTATACATTGGCACTGCTCAATAGTGGGGTATATTATATTTAATGACCACGTAAATTTCCCCTGGACAATCAGAATCAGAATCAGAATCATTTATTGCCAAATAACAAATACATTAATTTGTATAGCAACGTCACAATACAATTTTCAGCCAAAACAGCAGTAACAAACAACTTAGTAATTAATCACAGCATAAATCACAATGCAAATCACAACACACTTTGGTTAGGCCTATTGGTATTTATCAATTTCAAATATTCAAAAAACTCTCTAGTGTCATATACACATAAATCAACTAACATATTCCTAATAACACATTTAAATCTTTTTACATCTAAACTCTTAACATAACAAGGTAACATATTAAACAGTCTTATACCGAGTTCACAGAAATTGTTTATAGTAGTTTTAAAATTGCACTGATTCATATGTAAAAATCTGCTTTGCCTAGTAAAATGGTTATGAACAGTGTTATTCAAAGGAAAATGATCTATATTAGTTTTAATGTACAACAAACTATCTAGGATATACAACGAGGTAACAGTTAAAATCTTGAGTTCTCTAAACAAAGGTTTACAATGAGTTCTACTGTTGACATTAAACATCGTTCTTACAGCTCTTTTTTGCAATATTAAGATCCTCTTTACAGCACCAACATGTCCCCATACAACAATACCATAGCCTAAATGACTTTGAATATGAGCAAAATAGACAGTTTTCAATACATCTATATTAACATAGGCCCTAAGCATTCTAAGCATAAAGATTCCCTTAGACACCTTTTTACAAACAGCATCTATATGAACATTCCATTTAACATTTGACTGTATCATTACACCTAAAAACTTAACGCTACTGATTTCATTGGTGTTGCCAAAACTAAAATCGATATTCTGTGTTTTGCTAGTATTTAAACATAGTGAGTTAGCAGCAGTCCAATCTTCAATTATAGAATTTGTATTATTTACTAAATGGTTCACCAAAACAGAAAGTTTGCAATGAATCTGTATCGCCAAATCATCTGCATACATATAAGACTTAATGTGATCACTTTTAACAGCTGCAGTCAAGTCATTAATATAAATTACAAACATTGTCGGCCCTAAAATTGATCCTTGTGGTATTCCTGAGCTTACATGTAGATATGAAGAAAAACAACCATTGAAAAAGACTTTCTGGTATCTTTCTGTAAGATAAGATTTGAAAAAATTTAAAGAATGATACTGCTACATTAGACATGGCAGTTTCAATAACTAGAATGGCGGTGAGGTAGACAAAAAATTATGCTGCTGTGAACGTGTTAATTTTGATGCTGGGTTTGTAAATATATACAAAAATTTAGGAGAATTCATTATTATTAATTCTTAAAAAGTATTTTCATAGAAAGCACTAATTGCATGCTTAACCAATGTGTACAGTACGATGTACCGGTAGTACATCAATGCTTGAAGTTCTTAGATTTAAATAATTTGATTCTCTGTACACCCTACAAGTTATTTGTCTTCCACTGAAAAACTTAAATAAAATTGTGTTTCAGGGAACTCATATTTCTAAACTACTAATTTGGAATGAAGAAGATCATGACCAAAAATGCTGCTTTAAAATGGCAATTCAGCTTGAACCTTAAACAAGTAACCAACAATTATTTTCTTAATTTATTAAAGTTTGTGTTCATACTTTTATTTGCTGTAAGTTACTTAAAAATACTAAACCATACGTTTTTTATTTCTAGATACAAATTTTTGTATTTACACATGTGTATCAGTTTAAACTTAGCAACTTTGTATCAGTTTAAACTTAGCAACTTTGTTTGTGGAAATAAAGTTTTATAATAATTGTTTTGGGTTTTATTGATTTCTTTTCCCAAAATGTTTTTTCTCCTAAAATGATTTCTAAGACAGGGCATTTAAACTTTAAAAACACCACGACTTTTCCAACTACCGTAGCCATTTAGGCCTATAGAGTACCTCAAAGCTTATGTTGTGCTCATAAATTTGAAATAATATAAGCATTCTAAATTTAGCTAAAAAAGCGTGCATTGATCTTTTTGGTTTACCAATTTATCTAGCTGTATGAAAAACTGGAGAGTAATTTATAGTTATTTTCCTTTTTTGCCTCTTTCACTATCTCTGATGCCCTCAAACCAGGTCATCTTTAATATGGGTCACTAAAATAGCCTTGTGTTTAAGTTTAGTCAAACTTTGTTCAGTTTATCTTGCTTGAAGCTCGAAATAAAAACAACTGATAAAACATTCAGTTTGGCCAATACAAAAGAATTTTATTCATATAAAGAAGTAGCTTTTACCCGCGGCTTCGCTTGCTGTAGCCATTCATTAATATTGGAAATTTTCATTGAATTTGTTTCTTAGCAACCAATATAAATAGATAAAATTGTTTTAAGATTTTTTATACATTTTTTTTTTTAAATCTTTGGTATAAATTAATTATTTTACAATAAAAAGTATCCTATGTTACTTCTGATACCTCCAAGAATATGTGTACAATGTTTCATGATGATCGGTTGAGTAGTTTTCGTGTGAAAGTCTATCAAAGAACAGGGCATTCACATTTATAATATTAAATAGGATAGATGGTTTGTGGCTGAGTTTTTTATTACAGTATGTAAGCCATATCTATTTTAATTTTGTGGTTTTGAAATGAGTAACAGAGAAGGCTGAATGCATATTGTATTGATATAGTGAAAAAATTGAATGACATCCCTAAAATTTTCCCCTCTCCACATACCATCATAATTTGACAATCAATACATAGAACATTTTGGTTTAGACTATTTTCTTTTGATAGACGGGTGTTTTTGCATCTCTGTCAGTAGTAAAGAAGTAATCAAAACCAAATAAGTAAGGACATTATTATGGAGAAGCGAGAATATGCTGCCCTCGAAACACAGATAGTACCACTACAATTTATTTTCTAACAATGACATTAAGCTGATTTTGATAGATGAAAACAGCTTGATAGATTTATTTATTTATATTACAGACTCTTGCTATTGTTTCCCTTTTTCGTAAACCAAATTATACTCATTTTTATATTTAAGAGGTAAAAAGAAGTGCTTACAACTGCAACGCCAATAATTAAGATAAACAATACTGATCGCATCAGCACTACATACTACTCTGATTTTCGGGGGCTAAACTAAAATTTTATGGATTTTGTATACATTGTAGCACCAAGACCAACTACACCACAGGCCGGCATGCTCCCCCCTTCCTACCACCACTCGTGGTAAAAATCCATCATACTATTAGATTGGTCAGCTGTTCTGAAATGAGTCTATTTTAATATACAGTTGAATTATTTTACTTACAAGCGGTCGAGACTAAGTGGAATGTCTTTGACACTGAACTTCTTTACTTCTTTACTTGTAGCATAATTGTCCAATGTTGAGGTTCAATAAAAACAAACAAACCGTCAATGTCAACGAGGTTAAATAGATATAGAGTGCTCACCAGATAGGGAAAAGTGTCCCCTTTTGACTGGCGCCATGTTACCCATGATTCCCGCTGTTTCCTTGGTAACCGTCCTTTGTTTACACTTTCCCAACAGTAATTTACCATTTTACCCACATCTATACTATGTTTCTATGGTAACCAACTTAAGTAGCCTGCTCACAGACCATCAAATCAAACTAATTTAAAAACAAACAACAAATAAACATATGTTTTAAAACTATCATCAGTTATTTTTTAAGCTTGTAGCGACAATTGCCTTGGTAGCGACCAATCAGAATAGCTTAAACTAGTAACCAAGGAAACGAGAGTAAAGTGTGGGATGGTTTCCAAGGAAAAGGCGGGAATTATGGATAAAATGGTGCAAATCAAAAAGGGACAAAAAATTAACATGTGATGAGCACTCTATATCTATTTAACCTCGTTAGTCAATGTACACTTGTTTATATATTTTGTTGATAAACAAATATGATGCATGATTGACAGGACACACATGATTATTATGCTACAAGTAAAAGAAGTTCAGTGTCAAAGATAGTCCACTTAGTCATGACCGCTTTAAAGTAAAAAAATTCAACTGTATAATTACCCTCGAAATCCCCTAAAACATCCTAATTGATTACCAACCACCCCCCCCCCCCCACAAATCTTAAAACATGAGGAAAATTAACTTTTTTCTTCAACACCGATCAGCTGGCACATGATGCTGTGACGTCAAGGACTCCAGCCTGTAGTGCAGCCTGGTTACGGTAGTTGAACAAATAGTTTTAACAATTTAAATGTATATACAAGGATTTGTGATGAAACTATATTTAACTAGCTGTTACCCGGCATGCTTTGAAATGCCAACCTGAGGAATTTTTTGCCCTTAAGCTCAGCTCGTTGCTACTTTCACTCGCCGCAAGTCTATACTATCCTCTAGTTTTTTATTCCTAATCAATACTTTTAAATAAATGAGAATATCCCCTAATACATTAAATGAGAACCGCTGTTTATAGACACATATTTTGTCATGTGTTCATAAATAACTCAGATCAAAAACTCCAAAAAACCTGACATGGCCACATGTATGATGGTCCTGGGGCTAAGTTGTTTTCTTATCGTGAGTGACTATTTTTTTAAATGCCAAATTGGTTAAACATTAGTCCTAATTTGTGAACCTGTAGTTTTCATATGCACAACCGATTTTACTCAACATGATTAGCAAGGAAGCTGTTGATTTGTTTTACTAATCAGGGCGGCCCCGAGGGCGGGGCGACCTGGGCATGCGCCCCGGGCGCCACAGCCAAGGGGGCGCCCCCCGCTAAGGGGGCACCGCAGCCGAGGCGAAATCCTCGTTTTGTAAAGGCTCAAACTCTGCACAAAAATTGTAAAAACTGCATCAATAAATATTTTTAAAACAAATGATTCAATAATAATTTTTATTAGTTCAAATTAAAATTCAAAACTTAGGCTATCAGTCGGAAATGAGTAGTGACTAATTTATTTTAACTATAAACCTTTTTTACAATACAAGTCGAAAAGTGGAAGTCAATCATGATATCGTAGCATTTGGCTGCATGTAGGCAAACAAGTCTGCTGATCGTACGAACTGAAAAAATAGCTCGAGCGATCGCTCGGGGGCTTCGAAAACTAACGGGCCTGCATACTTCCTCCCACTACCTGATTGAGGACCTATATACTAGGAATACGCTCCAATGTCCGTCCCGTACAAGAATTTTTTACTCACTTTTTGAGTTATTAGGTGACGCTTTTTTTTTTTTTTTTTTTTTTTTTTTTTTTTTTTTTTGAGGGAGAGGTAAGAAAAATGCATTACGCACACAGGTGGCAAGCCTGTAGTGTGGGACTCCCCTAAAAACGGGTTTACCCACTAAAAAACCTCGCCTCTACTCTTTAGGATTCTAACCTGGAGTTGTTTATCACATTACGTAGGGGTAGGGCTAAATTTGGCTTATGCCCGTGGGGCTCACTCCTTATCCAGCCACTCGATCAAGGGATCTGGGCCACTTCGCGGTCCAGATCATGTTTCTTTTCCAGGAGGATGCCCCGCACGAACTGTGATAAACAATCCCAGTTGCCCTCATCTCCAAGATCTTTTGGCATTGGTAGCCGTTCCACCCATGGTTGGACGTGCTTGATAAGTCGCGCAGTCCATCGTCCTCGGGTGTCGTGCTCCCAGCTGTGTTGCCACTGCTGGAAGGTTCGGGAGCGCTCTGCTGTTCTTGCCGTGTCCTTGCCAATCTCGACTTGCCTCTGATAAATTGCCTTCCTCTCTCCTGCCAAGAGCTTGACAGGGATAACTCCGGCGACCACCAGGACGGCAGGCTCGGACACTGTCCGGTAGGCGGAACACACCCCGAGGGCCGCTCAACGTTGAACCCGAGCGAGTCGCAACCTGTACTACTCTTTATCGAGAGCGTCTGCCCACACCTCTGCTTCATAAAGAAGCACGAACTGAACCGCGGACATCAACAGACGTCTTCTGCTGGATCGTGGAACCCCGACATTGGCCATCAGCCTACTAAGGTAGCCTAAGTGACTACCTTAGCGGCCTTGTCCGCCGTACGGAATATCTGATCCCTCCAGCTTAACTTGGTGTCCACCATAATCCCGAAGTACTTAGCACCACAAATTGATTAGACCACCTCCCTTCCCACTCGGAACAGAATGACGGTGTCTATCCTCTTCTTCGTAAGGATCACAATCTCCGTCTTACGGAGAGCAAGCGAGAGACCGTGATCGGACATCCATGTGTTGACCACACGCATGACTCGGTTCAACTTTAGTTGGGCCAGCTCAACGGTGCGTGCGACAATGAGAGCTGCGACATCATTGGCGTACCCAAGTGGTTTATGTGGTTTCCTCAGGCATCTCCGACCTCAGGAGGCTGTCATAGGCAACATTCCACAGATCCTGGCCGAGTATTTAATCTTGCGCGGCACCAGAAGTAACTTCCATCGTCCACGTTCCGTCCCTTGTGTCAATAAGGCTTTGAGAGCGGAGATAATCCTCAATGAGTTGCAACAGATATGCAAGAACGCGAAAGGTGTTGCGAAGCGCATCCAACCTATCGACCCACCTCGCCGAGTTAAAGGCATTCTTGACATAAGCGTAACAAGAAGCACTACTCAGCGAGAGAAATGGTTGTGGCTCTCGACTCTCTTCACAGTTCTCCATGGACTTCGGTGATAGCGTCAATCGTTGACCGTCCCTTTCTAAAGCCATACTGACGGGGGCATGAGTCCCCGGCAGCTTCCATGGCAGAGGTCAGGCGGGAACGGATCAACTTCTCGAACAGCTTCCCAGCCGTGTCCAACGTGTAGAAAGGCCTGTGGGACGACGACAGCTCGGGATCACCTTTGCCCTTGCTGATCAGTACAAGTCTTGCGGTTTTCCATAGGGAGCCGGAAACACCCCTTCTACTAAACAGGCGTTGTACATTCTCAACAACAAGTCAGCATTAATTGAAAATACTTTCTTTAAAGCCTCGCTGGGAATCCCGTCCGGGTCAGGAGCCTTGTTGCTCTTTAGGGAGAGAACGGAGGTTTCCATCTCCTCGAATGTGAAGAGTGGAACGTCATCTAACCGTCCGAAGTCAACCGGCGTACATCCTAGGCCTAGCCTACAAATAAATACATACAAAGAATGATTTTAGCTAAGACCTCAAAACAAGCAAGTAACTTAATAATAATTATGCTTACAATATTAAAGGTAAATAGATTGTAGAGCGAAAAAAAACAATACAATTTAAAATCCATGATTAATTAATCAAAATTAATAAAAATCAAGTAATGTAAGTAGTGTAGAATTACGCTTACTTAACACTTAATGCATATTTTGTTACCTGAGACATAGGCTACAATGGCACAACACATTCAAATTAGTTGTTTAATTTAAATCTTTCTCCCAAATAGATATTAGTTGTATCCCATAAATTATAGTTAATCGCATAATTCCGTACGACATCAATTCATTCCACATCAACATGCCTATCTTTTGGTATAATTTATAACTTCAACAAGTAAACATGTTGATCTATTTAATTTAACAAACAGGTCTGTCAAAATATCAATTACATTTTATTTAAAAACGTAACATAACGGCGAGCAAATATAAACAAAAAAAGGTTATGTTATGTTGTTTTCAGCATACAGCGACAATTCAGCTGCGATGGGGGAAAATAAACTGATCATAGCAACTACATTAGTCAAACCATGTAGCCTAAACAACTAAAGTTCTGTCAAAAATTCCGGAAAATAAGCTTTTTTAATACTTGAAAATAATTGCTCGATTATAGTTTATTACCTAGTTTAAAATACTTAAAATCTAACCTGAGAATTTCATTGAAATCAAATTAGTAATAAAAAAGCCTTTTAGGGGTCAAAAATTCGCCTAAGAGAAATTTAAAGTCGATCTAAAAGAATTTTTATACTCTATGTTCCATATAGTAAAAAATTCAATTAATACGCAAGCATGTTTCATTTCCTCCTTTTTTCTCAGCTCGTGTGCATCGTAGGAGAAATCCGCGCATGCCGTTAGAAAGGTATAGTCCTGTAGATGAGCAGAATCGCATTCTAATTCACATCGGACTTTAGGGCTACGCCCCACAGGCTTTCAAAGTTCCAATGTTAATCTCATGGAGAAAGGAGAATTGAATTGACAACTGTTGTAAAAACAACTGATAGAAAATTAGGAAAAACAGATGTTTGAGTTATACAATGTTTTTAACTTCTTGGGTCCAGATCAACAGAAATTTTGATCCAATTTCGATCAGGAGGCGATCTCTAGTTCGAATTATTAGAGGATTAACTGAAATGTATGCAGGTCCGTTAGTTTTCGTAGACCCAGATCATGTGTTGTCAACAAAAGCTATAATACAATACAAGTTTACTATAATAAAAGTGAATTTGATTTGTTTCATTTGTTTATTCAAACTAACAGCATTGAAAAGTTAGCCATGCACCTAATTTAATGTAAGAATAAAGAATTTTATTCGCATAAAAAATACAATAATGTACATTGAGAACATGTCTGTAAACTTATTGTAACAATTCCTTCAAATTAAAACAAAACGCTCCTTAATTACACTTAGACTATTGAAATAGTATGTAAAGCTGGTAAACTGACATAATGTTTTCAACAAGCATTTCTGGGCAATAAAATTTCATCATCGTAAAATTCTGCTAATGAATAGTATGATTTTGTTAAAAGAACATTTTTAAATGCTTCTAACTGTATTTAACATGACAGTTCACAGATAGGCCAATTAGTTAATTTAAGGGGAGCAGATCAAAATCTCTCCCCGGGCCCCCATTACCCTTTGGGGGGGGGGGGGGGCCCTGCCTGAAGGAAGAAGATAAATCGGACTATGAATTAGTTATAAAATCATTTGAGGATTAATGCAACCCTAAAAGTAATAGTGTGGTACAGTGTTTTAAGTTTAACTGTAGATGTCGACTGTAAAATTGCCAAGGGATTACAGTAGTTGTTTTATAATTTACATTATGGATTAGCCACTGGATCACGTACTTATAGCAATAGAATGGTTTACAATACCTGCTTGTCTAGTGATCCGGAGGGGTTAGTTTACACTACCACGGTTTCAGGTTTTTTTTACCTATTATCAAGTGTTTACAGTTACAGTTCACATTAATCCTTCATTAAGAAGTCGTCAGTATATTAAAATTAACAGGAAACACGGACACGGCACGGGCACATTTCAACAAACAAACAACGAAAACCTGGCCAGTATTTAAAGCGAAAAACACGTGTGTGGGCAACGAGTGATGAGTCATGAATACTGGCCAGGTTTTCGTTGTTTGTTCTTTTAATGTGTCGTGTCCATGTTTCCTGTTAATTTTAATATACTGACGACTTCACCACGAAGGATTAATGTGAACTGTAACTAACTGTAAACACTTTGATAATGGGTCAAAAAGACGCGAAACCGTGGTAGTGTAAACTAACCCCTCCGGATCACTAGACAAGTAGGTATTGTAAACCATTCTTTTGTTTTTAAGATTTTTGTAAAAGAAGGGAGATGTTATATACTATGCACTTTTCAACTGGATTTAGTATTTTAGTTTTTTACTGCAGTACTACTGCTCTCCATATTAAAAACATTACTAGAGAAGTTCTGGTAATTTTGGTGTCACGATGACATTTAATACTAACCTAAATTAATAAATATTTTATCCGCTTTAATCGTGTATTTTCATTAAGAAACCATAAGAGAACCTATTAGGTAAAAAATTCAAATTTTGCTTGAGCCAGAAACGCCGGAAGAGCCCTGCCTATGGCCCAATGTTTACTGTCTTGCAATGTGTAACGTCCATGGGTTTTACCAATAAAAATTAATCATGGACAAAGAATTGTCTTAATCAAATCACTGACCCAACAATTCTATGAAAAGGTCACAGTTGTGATAATGTCCATGGCCAAGATTATCTAGTGAAGGTCAAAATTGATACAGCACAAATGAGGATCTAAAATCCTTTATTAAATATTAGTTTTTAGTTTGTTAGTTTTAACGATAATTTCTGCTTGCTGTTTCAGACAACACACGTAGTGATTTGGAAGTTATGGAACGAGGAGGATCATCAACAAAAATGCTGCTTCAAATTTCAAATTAATTTGAACAACTAATATTAAAAATTAAACCAGCCCCAAATTAAAGTTATTACACATTTTTCTGGGGGTATTTCATTCTTCCTACGTCTTTATCTCTAAATGCTTAACAAGTTGTTTATTATAAGTACTAGCGACTTACCTGACCTTCGAACAAAGGTTGTGTAATTTGTGGTTTATAAAAATAAAAAAAATTATACAGTGTCCCTGAACTCACTTTCAACTTTTTAAGGGTCTAATACTACTGACTTAAAGAAAAATTAATGTATCATATTTAAAATTTCCAAAACTCTATACTTAACCATACAGCCGTCATAAAAACTGTATAAGGTAAAAAAGTAATGTTAATGTGTGGTGTTTAGAAATTTTCAATTTAAAATAAAACATAACAATGAATGAAATCGAAATCATTTCAGAAAAGGAGTGGGGGAAAGTGTTACCTGCAACCATGTAGTGATTCAGATGCAGATGCCAACTTCAATGCAATAGCGCTTATCACACTTTCAAGGACATTCAGTGATATTCTGAAACCACTGAAACCCCTCCCTTGTTATTCTGTGTGTGTGGGAATAGTCGTTGCCTACCATCTGGCTGGTGACGACAACTCATTACACACACAGAATAACGGAGAAAGGTTTTCAGTGGTTTCGTTATGGAGACATGTCGATAACAAATTAAATTATCATCACGCCGATCAGATAAGAGGAGTAGATATCATCGCGAGCGTGTGATAACCGAGATTGACCAATAAATACTCTGGGTTCAGTCTCGGCTAGTTGGAAACAGTTAGGAAATCTTAAAAATCAATAAATGAGTATTATCACAGTTGTTGAGCGCCCGTTAAGCGCCACTTAAGCACCGGTTAAGCGCCAGTTACGTACCGGTTACGCACCACAAATGTGTTAGTGGCTGTCCACTTGATTATTTAATAATACTGTAATAATAAACTTTAGTAATTTACAATAACTCAACGTTATAGGGCGAAATTAATGGCAACGGTTTGTTGTTAATTATGGCCCAAATGAGAGCCTGTATATAGATTGTGTGGTATTGACATAAATGTTTCGTCAAGTGTAATATGAATCTGGCATTATCACGAAACCTGTGACTGAAAAATTAAAAAAAAATTTCCACTTCTAGAGTACAGAGGCGCATGTGGCCGGGCCGTGACCGTTGCCGCCGTCGCCGTGCAGGGCCACACACACACACAACCGTGCCTAGCATTCCACTCGATTTAATAAATCCTTCAACATTTACATATCTAAACCACTGTCGATTAGTTAAGAAAAAGACGATTGATTGGTGACCATTGGTTATTAGTGACCGATATTTGTAGAATGAGTAACGTTTTCTTTAGGTTAACGAATAGTATATATTACGATTATTACAATTTTAATAGCGAAATAATTACTGCAAATAATACCGCAATTCGCTGGGAATACTGCAAATAATTATTTGCAGTTTCTCGTTCACAACCCATAACCATTTCTCATTCCTTTGCATATTGTTCTTCTTGAGTAATTTTCTTCTTTAATGATGCTTTAACTCAAGGAATCTAAAATAAGTAAAAAGAAGGTAGGGGTCAAGACATGCAACGCCCTCTATGCACCAGGTGTTCTTTTGCACCTATGACATCACCATTTATTTACGTTTTTAATAAATGTAAATAAACTTCAATTAATTAGTTACCTTCAATAAATTCCTATTAGTTATTTTTAGAGGTCATCTTAAGGAAATAAACTTTATAAGAGAGAGTTAATTAATTTTCATTAATTTCCAGCTGAAGACATTTTTTTAAAGATTTTTTTTTGTAAAAAAATACCTTTATTTTAGCAAGTTCAAAAGTGATACTTTTCTAGCAAGGACTATGATCGTGAGTGACTTTAAATACAGTAGTGTTTGAGTATGATGTAAACAAGAATATTATTGAAACTAAATACAGTTTCTTTATTGTGATTGCCTACAGCAAGTTTACATCATGCTATCGTAATGCTGGATGTACCTGAGTGTGTTGAATATTTACCCATGCATGCATGAAAGTAAAACACATTCAAGAACCTCACAAGGATCACAGTTTTTTTTTTGGAATCGACAGATATTCAAACATGCTTTTTCAGTGTGTGGATTAGATCTAAATGATTAGAAAAAACACAACCACTTATTTTAAATAAAATGAATTTCTATGACAATTTTAACAACAGTTACAAACGAGTAGAACATTTTATTTTCATCAAACATAAAATACAAGGCAGTAATAAACTATTTAAAAGAATAGTGTAAGTTTCAAATTAATTTTACACACACTTTTGAAATTAACTTAAGTTTTATAACTTAACCTTATCGTTAACATAAAAATATTTTGTGTTTCAGCATCAAAACATTACATAGGTTTTGACAGTTCTCTGCTATTAGTAAACAGAGACTAAATCAGCTGTCAAGCTGTGCACCGGCTACATCATGGTTTTTGTTTATGTGACCCTTACCTTCTATTTCTAGCTTCCTTGCTTTAACTGATGCTCTTTTTACTGTCTATCTCTAAGGGTTAACAAACTAATTAACCATTTAGGCCCAGAAATACTTCAAACTTGTTATTAATAATCAAATTTGTAAAATTCATTGGTATTAATTTTGACCAGATGAACCTATAAACAAAATGTCATTACGTGCTCATAAATAGGGAAATAAATGTCTATTCTCCTTATGATAAATAGAGGGAAAGAGTATGCAAGTATGCTGCCATGGAAAACACTAAAAGTAGATTTTAAGCATAAAAAAATTTATTTGGACCATATGAAGCCATACACTAAGTTTCATCAATATATATCCACTAGTGGCTCATAGGGGCAAAAGCCCTTAATCATAAAATTAAAATAGCATGAACCATAGCGTATTACCATTTCTTCCACAACGAAGGTTTCCAGAAAATTTAATTTTAATTTGCGGTATATAATATTTTAACAATACCGTTTGAACAGACCATTCGCCTCCAAGGACTCTTATCAATCCTTTACTATTAGGTCACCCGTTTGTAAATGCTCTATTTTGTCTGTTGTTAAACTCATACCGATCTATGGAAAATAAGTTTTGATACAAATCGTAGTCCCTTAATTGAGCTGTGACGGCCTTTTAATACAACGTAGAAGAGCGGCACTGAAAAAAACATTGATTTTTTAGCTCCTGTCAGTTATTTTTTATGTTTTAGTCACAAAATTTAAACACAGCACCTTAAAGTGCATCTTCACTTGCTGCGAATATTCATCCCTCCTAATCAAAACTCTTGATTTTGTGTAAACAAAGCAGATTTGTTTAAAATCAGTACATGGAGAATCTTTAAGGAGAACCTTTCAGAAAATAAACTTTCTTATATATTTCCCATTTTGTTGTAAAGTTTTTTACCTGCTGAATTTTCCTCTAGTATGTAGGACAAACGTCTTTGATTTTAACTCGTCTTCTATAATCCTACAATCTATGAAATGACTAAAAGGTTTCTCAGAAAATTCAGCTAACAGAATACCAAAACTTACTGACTGATACACTTTAAGTATCAATTAATGTGTCATCGTCATTCAATATGATCATTTGACACTTTTTGTCTTAAAATAAACCCAAAACAATGGAAATAATGTAGGTGTTTCTCAAACCACAATTCATCGCTTATTGCATCTCTTTCAACGATGAGAAAGCATTTTATAATTTGAATACACGCTCACTTTTTTTACAATTTAAATTATAGCAACAACAGTAAAATCAGCAGTCAATTTGTAATAGTATGTAAGGTTAATTCTCCTAGTAGAATGTTTAGTCGCTCAAAGCAACAAAATGTATTATTATAGTATTACCACTCTAGGGTTAATTTTTGTCATTTGGCTATGAATAAGTTCTTTACTCAATTTGGTCATCTGTCTCTCGTTTTAAAATAAAACAAAAACAAATGTTTCAATGTACACAAAAAAGACATTTTTTGAATCCCCATGCTATTCTTAAGGAGGACGTTTTACTATATTTCTCTTTTCCTTGTAACTTTATGGATACGCTTTATGGGACCGAAACCTTTAATTTTAGACTCCTACCATCTTCCTGCGATTTGTAAAACGCTCACAATTTTGCCCAAGAAATTTCGCTTACAGAATTATATATATAGATTGCTTCTCTTGGTGTGAATTATTGTGTTATCTTCACTCAATGTTATCATCTGTGTCTCATTTTGAAATTAAACCATAACACACGTTTTAATGTATACAAAGCAGACGTTTTATAAATCTCCATGCTATTCTTATGGAGGATGTTTTACGTGATTTCTCATTTCCTGTTAACATAATGGACACGCCGATAGTTTTCCCTCGTGCATGGGACCGAGACCTTTAATTTGAGACCCCTCCCATCTTTCTGCGATCTGTATGACGCTCACAATTTTGCTCAAGAAATATCGCTCACAGAATTATATCCTATACTCTTATACGAGCAATGTTTGCTTGTTTGCTTGCTTGCTTGCTTGCACAATTATCTCAAAAACGGCTCCGACGATTTCCTTCAAATTTTGGAATATGGGGGTTTTGGCCACCAGAAATCGATTGGAGCTGGTCCCACAGCTGGGAAAAATCCGGTTTTCGCGCTAGAGCCCTTCAAAGATCCCATGTTATCCTTATGGAAATTTTTTAACCGAACAAAAATCAGCTGATAACTGTAGATAAAATAAACCAATGTGTTACATCTTTAACCTGTGGTTTTAGGAAAATCATACCAATGTGCAGCAAACCTTCCGCCTGTCGAGTGAGCGGAGCGAACGAGCTTTGTGTGAGAAATGAAAGTAATAATTTTACCGAGCTTAAGCTCGGTCCCCCTGGTACTATATAGATAAATAAATGAGTGTGCCTATTCTCCATATGATTAACATGGGAAAAGAGTATGCATGTTTGCTACCATGATAAGTACAAAAACCAAGATTTTTTAAACATAAATGGTTGAATCTCAAACAAATGAAGCTAAATACCAAGTTTCATCCAAAAGTATTGGTTAATAAGTGAAATATGAACACATCCTTATTCTCCATAAGATTAACTTTGGAGCCAAAAAATACAATATGTACTGTCTTTAAACTTTTTAATATTTCGGTAACCAATGGAAATATAGTGTAGTAAAATTAAGCCTAATTTCATCGAAATCGAAGTTTTCTTTCAAAAGTTATCATGTAAACGGACACATATATATATATATATATATATATATATATATATATATATATATATATATATATTATATAATTCTGAAAGCGACATTTCTTGAGCAAAATTGTGAGCGTCATACAGATCGCAGAAAGATGGGAGGGGTCTCAAATTGAAGGTCTCGGTCCCATGCACGAGGGAAAACTATCGGCGTGTCCATAATGTTAACAGGAAATGAGAAATCACGTAAAACGTCCTCCATAAGAATAGCATGGGGATTTAAAAAACGTCTGCTTTGGATACATTAAAACATGTGTTATGGTTTAATTTCAAAATGAGACACAGATGATAACATTGAGTGAAGATAACATAATAATTTACACCAAGAGAAGCAATCTATTAATAATTCTGTAAGCGAAATTTCTTGGGCAAAATTGTGAGCGTTTTGCAAATCGCAGGAAGATGGTGGGAGTTTCAAATTAAAGGTTTCGGTCCCATAAAGCGTATCCATAAAGTTACAAGGAAATGAGAAATATAGTAAAACGCCCTCCTTAAGAATAGCATGGGGATTCGAAAAATGTCTTCTTTGTGTACATTGAAACATATGTTTTGGTTTTATTTTAAAACGAGAGACAGATGATAAAATTTAGTAAAGAACTATTCATAGCCAAATGACAAAAATTAACCCATTAGTGGTAATACTATAATAAGACGTTTTGTTGCTTTAAGCTATTAAAATGTCTACTAGGAGAGTTAACCTTACATAGTATTACAAATTGACTGCTGATTTTACAGTTGTTACTATAATTTAAATTCTTAAAAAAAATTTTGCGTGTATGCAAATCTTAAAATGCTTTCTGATCGTTGATAGAGATGCAATGGGCGATGAATTGTGGTTTGAGAAACACCTACATTATTTCCATTTTTTTATTTTATTTTAAGACGAAAAGTGTCAAAAGATCATATTGAATGACAATGACCGATGACACATTAATTGATACTTAAAGTGTATCAGTCAGTGAAGTTTTGGTATTCTGTTAGATGAATTTTCCGAGAAACCATTTCATAGATTGTAGGATTATAGAAGACGAGTTAAAATCAAAGACGTTTGTCCTACATACTAGAGGAAAATGCAGCAGGTAAAAAACTTTACAACAAAATGGGAAATATATAAGAATGATTATTTTCTGAAAGATTCTCCATGTAGTGATATAAAAAAATCTGCTTTGTTTACACAAAATTAGGAGTTTTGATTAGGATGGATGAATATTCACAGCAAGTGAAGATGCACTTTGAGGTGCTGTGTTTAAATTTTGTGGCTAAAACATAAAAAATAAAAAAACTGACAGGAGCTAAAAAATCATTTTTTTTCATTGCCGCTTTTTTATGTTATATTAAAAAGCCGTCACAGCTCAATTAAGGGACTACGATTTCTTTCAAAACTTATTTTCCATAGATCAATATGAGTTTAACAACAGACAAAATAGAGCATTTACAAACGGGTGACCTAATAGTACAGGGTTTGATAAGAGTACTTGGGGGCGAATGGTCTTGAATGGCGAAACGGTATTGTTAAAATATGATGTACCTCAAATTAAAATTAAATTTAGTGGAAACCTTCGTTGTGGAAGAAATGGTAGGCCTAATACGCTATGGTTCATGCTATTTTAATTTTATGATTAGGGGCTTTTGCCCCTATGAGCCACTAGTATATATATATATATATATATATCATAGTATATGATCTATATAATGATCCTACATATATATGAATTTGAACAAACGGTGTTTTTACCTTCTAAGGACCTCAAAACAGAAAAATAATAGGGTCCCGAGCTTAGGTCTTACCGTGAGTACTACCTTAATAGCATATTCCTTATAGGGAAATTCGCTAAAATCCAAAAAGTGTTTTCATTAAACTAATATTTAAATGACACATGAAAGTATGAGAGAAAATATAATTTTATACACATAAAAGTGTACAAAAGTGAAGATAAATCTTTGCTTGAATTTTATTTTTTAAACTAAAAAATTATAAGAAATAGTTATTTGTGCTTCTAGAGGCTAAAGTACAATTTTTTCTCCCTGAAGGGCGACAATTTCCCTGAGGGAGAAAAGTACTTTAGTCCCTTGATAAACACAACATTTTTCCTCCACCTACACGAATAACATTTAGGCCTAATAGGCCTACCGTATATAATTTAACTTTATTTTCATATGATCCCTTGCTCCGTCAAGCTGGACCAGTCACATCAACATAAAAAAACACGCAAGGAAGCTATATCATTTTTAAAGAACACGAAAAAACGGAATAGAATTTAAGCCTAGTCCAAAGTTGTGTTGTAAACAAACACATACACTGCTCCACTGCTGACAGAATGGTTAGCAGTGAGCAACAGCTACAGCTGCTATTAGTAAACAATGAGTAAAACAAGTAGAAGTAACAGCTGACTGTGGCTCATGTTCTTTTTAATCTCTCTTTTAATGTTATTCTTATGTAACTAACTTTAGCCCCGAGGTACAAAAAAAGTTGAGGTTTCCCTAGTCACATGGGATAAAAACTAGTACTTTAGTACTCTATTCCAAGGAGTAAAATACAGCTTTAAATAGTAGGAGGAGGAAAAAAATATTTTCACAACATATAAGAAAAAATACGCTTTACTCAATACGCAAGGGTAGTTGCTACACTTGCAGCAGCAGTTTCTACGCATTCGACGCTCGGTATCGTGCGACGCATGGGCACTCACATGCTGTTATCTCTACCAACGTTGGCTCAGCCTGGCATCAATCCAAGCGTAACATGTAACATTGCAGGTCTATGGTATTCCTCGGTCGCTGCTCCCTTAATTAGATGCCTTGAGCAGACATTCAACTACATACTTTTATAAATCATCCATTTATCCAAAATAAATATTGGAGCCGATATGCACTGTCTGTTTACACAGTGTGAGAAATCCCCTCCATCACAGGGGGTCCAGTATGTGTTAACATTTATTTGACGATCTACTGAAGTTTTTGTGAATAAGGAAGTTTCACATTTTGCACACCAATAAAGTTTTTCACCAGTATGGATCGGCACATAATGCTTTAATTTAGATGTACTTGCTAGGGATTTGCAAAATATTGGACTCTAATGAGGTCGCTCTCCAGTATGGGTGAATATGTGAGTCTTTAATTGATTCTTTAGAGGGAAGGATTTCTCACATATTAGAAACTGATGTGGTCACTTCTTTATTTATTTACAATTTATTTGTTTACAACACAGTATAAACTCCAATTACAGTAAACAATATTACTAAAGGAAAATACAAATCACACACTGTGCCATCATCCTGTGACAAATACTGCTCAAAAATATTGGTTTTAGATCATTAAAAAAACGTCATTGAAAGAAAGAAAAAAATTAACAACAGAAGAAAACCAAATTGCCAGGGGGGGAAAGAGTGGAAGTTTTTACAAGTTTATTCTATTACTCTACACCAGAAAACTAGTGGCTGAACAGCAAAGCAGCGACCCTCGACTTAAACTGATTGTCACTCAGATGAAACATGTCTATATCGGGGTTAACACGTTCGCGGCGGCGAGGTTTTTGCTCGAACCTCATCACCATCCTGAATATAAAATTGTAAAACCCACCGTAGCAGCAGCACTGTCCAGTAAAAACCCACGTGGTCCCAAAATACATTGTACTACTGAGCAGTGCTGTGCAAAGCTTCAGAGTTCTAGCTCAGATCCTGGCTTAAAAATAAATCATATTGTAAAGCAGTGCAGCTTGGGAGCGATCGCACCCATCAGGATGGCATTAGGGTTCCGCGTGGGAGTGATCGCTCCCATGCCGCCGCGAACGTGTTAAGGGAAACAACATAGTTGTAATTTCTTATCATGCTATTTATGCTAGTATTTATTAAATAATTTGTCCTACAAGTTCTATTGATAAAAAGGGTGTTTGACCTATTACTGTGTATTGGTGTATAAAAATTAATTTTTGACAGTGTAATAGAATCATCTACTTTTCCCAAAAGCAATTTACTTAATTCATTATAGACGCTAATTTGCGCCTTAAGTGATGGATGTCAAATAATAAACACAGTTGATCATAAGGAATCTAAAAAGTGTAAAAGTGAAACCTTTTAGAGAAGAGGTAGTGCAAAATTCGTTTTTGAACATTCTCAATTACGTTAGAATTAAAGTTTTAAAACAGATTCTAAATTACAGATGGAAACTCAAGTCTGGATCTAACAAAAAGTAAAAAATGTTTAAATTTTCAATATTTCTAAAATTTCTACAGGCTCTAATTAAAAACCCCAAAGTGGATGCTGCTTTTTTAGTGACGTAAAATTTGTGATCATTAAATGTTAGTTCAGAGTCAAACACCATCCCTAAATCAGTCATGGTCTCAACTCGTGACAGTAATTCATTACATAAATAATAATAAAAACTATTCTTTAAACATTTTCTTGAAAAAGTCATGACAAAACATTTGTTTACATTAGGACTCATCTTATTAATAATCGACCAACGGGAGAGTCCGGCAATTCCATCCTACAGCTGTCAAGCGTTAAATGAACTTTTTTATAAAATAAATTAACTGCGGTGTCAGGGTCCTCACAACTATATAGCTCAGACCAATCTGTGCAATCTAAAAGTCGATAAAGTAAGTCAAAAGTTACATTGCAAAAATTATAACCAACTTCTTTGGAATCTCAAAAATTTTACAGCAATGAGAAACAGCAGTCCTCAATGAAATTGATAACGGCGGGTGATAAGGATCAGAATTTACAAGACAGTAATCTTCTAAATTAACATCTACTCTATCTAAGTTACTGATAACACGATCTGAGAGATTTTCTGCATTCAAAACATTGTTAAGCATTTTAAATCCACAAATTTTAATAAGCAATTTTAATTTCCTCAAAGTATTATTACCAGAATTTAAGTTGAAGTTTTTTTTCCATAAATAGGTTGATTAAAATCTCCCACAATGAAATAAACACATCTTTATTTTTACTGTTATAAAAAGATTCAACTTTGTGGTAAAATTAATTCAGAATAATTTTCGTAAGTTCTTTCGGAATAGTACAAACGACAAACATACGTGGTCGCGTATGATTACTAACTTTCACCCATAAATCCACATTGTTTGTCTCCAACTGTTAGAATCTTATGGAGTGAAAATTGTCCCGGACAGCGATAAGAACGCCTCCCCCTCTTTGCTTGCCCGCCTCCTCCTCTTTGCTTGCCCGTTAGTTCAACAGATCGGTTATTCCTGTACACAACGGACTCTGACCCCAGAAATAATTCAGAAGTAGCTACCTCACTGTCCAGCCAAGTTTCTGATAAACATATTAGTCAGCTAACACATTGTGAATATTCAAAGCAAAGTGATTTATTTTTGTCTTAAGACCCCTGACATTTTGGTAGTAAATATTGACATTATGCTTTGCAATTGTTATTCTAATGTAATAGAAAAAAATGGTACTGTTAAAGAATTGTACAAGCTTTTTAAGAAAAATTACTGACAAAAGAACAAAGAAATTTTGTGCAATATCACAAAAATGCATGAGCTGCAATATTACAAGTACTGTAATGGCAAATTTAATTTATTTGTCGCTTTGAAAATACCTCTGACCAAACAGATACAAAAAAACTAAGTTGATTTTTTTATTCCTTAATAACTAGACATATAAAAAATACCCCCGTCGAAGCAGACCTGCGTACTCAGCGAATTTCCAAAAGGATTCATTTTTTAACTCCCCCTATAAACACCATGGGAACGAAGATGTAGCTTTGCTGCCTTGGGGGTATTGCAAGTAGGTATAGGAAAATCCATTCCCAGTGCATGTAACTAAATTGCATCAAATTCTGATATTTTTCATTTTCCCTATAAACACCATAGGGGTCTTGAGGTTGATTAGGTAGGTTTGCCGCCATATGGGTGCTGTAAGTAAATATAAAGTTAAACCCTACCTAGTGAATGTACATACCAAATTTGACCAAGTTATGTCAATAAATAAGTGAGTTACAGGGTTTTGTTAATTCACCATAAGAATAACATGGAAAACCTATTTTTGGATTTTCTCCTTAACTTGTTAAGCCATGTTAAAAATTCAAAATACAAAATTCTTTGTTTTTAAGCTCTTTTAAATGGTTTTAGTTATAATTGTTGAATTTCAAAAACTTTTGTCAAAAAACGCCAAAAAAAACCCATTTTTGATCATTTTGAAACCCCATAAAACCCCGTTCCATTGCTCATGAAAATACACCTTCATACCAAATTTCATCTAAATTAGAGGTCCCTGTCAAAAGTTATCAGTACCACGGACACACGTATATCTAAATATATAAATCTATCTTATATAATAAAAGAGTGCATTTAAGGATCTAGAGAGAGAACTACTGAATGGATCGAGGCCATTTTGGTGTCAATGGATTTCTTATGACCCCTAGATGATAGGAAAAATATGGTATCCCTCGGAAAATGCCTTATAAAGCCGCACAGTGAAAATTAGACCTTATTTAGACCAATCTAAGACGTAATTTTGTCAATCTGTTTACTGCTCCAGGTGATCCATATCTTACATTGAAATTTGACACCACTGCTCCTTTACAAAGTGTTTTTGTAAACAAAACAGACAACTTCAGTAAAATTCTATGATAATTGACAGATACAAATGAAATCAGGGAACTTAATGTTGCAGTGGTTTTTAAAGCAGTAAAATAAGTATTTAACAGCTGATGCTTTAGTAAAATTTTGGTTGCTATACTATAAAGAGAGTTTATTTAATATAGATGATTGAATTTATATATTTAAACTTGCGAGTTATTTTTTAATATTTGTTTACACATATGTTTTTATAACTATCAACTATGAGCTTTATGTTTTGAAATATACAAGTATAATCTTTTGATTGTAAAATTCTCCCTACTGTATTTTTTTATCCATTGATTTTTGTTATAACTATAAGTCATATAACGTCCTTATATTCTTATTTTTCATCTTTTTAAGGTTGTTTAGGTTTATTATTTACATGTTTAACATCCCAGTTGGTTTATTGTTCCCACTGATGTAAACAATGAGTACAAAAATGTGAAAATGTGGAACTATGAACTGGAAGAAATAAGTCTTGAAATATAAAGAAGAAATACCAAGAATAAGAAAAGGAGATGGAAATAAAGTGGAAACAAAAGACAGAGTATAAACATTTTGAACAGTGTTTTAGTGAAGAAAAACCTACTAGACATTGGTCTTATTGACTTAGTGGACAATGCAGTAAACACTTAGTACTCCTAGGAATGTACTTCTATACAATTGCATGAAAAATTCAAGTCAGAACTTGAACACAAGGTTCAATTAGATGCATAAACACTGTGGAAGAGTCCACAGAATGGTGCTCAGCTATGATAGTGATACCAAAACCTAATGGGGACGTTAGACTCTGCGTGGATCTAACAAAATTAAACAAGAACGTATAGAAGGAAAAAATGCCAGAGGTTGAAGACACACTTAATAAGATTATTAAATCTCGAGTGTTTAACAAATAAGATACAAAATCCAAATTCTGGCAAATTAAATGAACTCTGAGTCAGCGAAATTACCAATAAGTTAATTGGCCATACAACTGGAATGGCATAAATGAAAATACGGTTAGAAAAAACCTGTAATCATAATCTTTTGTAATATACAATATAGTAGGCATAAGAGACATATGCCTACTTTATTGTAAAACCATATGATTTAGCAAGTATTATAAACTATTTAAATTTATAAACTATTAATGATATACTAGAGATCGCCTCCTGATCGAAATTAGGCCAAATTTTAGTTGATCTGGACTCAAGAAGTTTAAGAATATTTTATAACTGAAACATCTGTTCTTTATGTTATACAACAGCTATCTAATGATTCGATCAACTCTCCTTCCTCCAAAAGATTAACATTAAAACTTTGAAAGCCTGTGGGGAGTAGCCCTGGAGTTCAACGTGAATTAAAATAGGATTCTGCTCACCTACAGAACTATACCTTTCTAACGGTTTGCGCGGATTTGTCCTACAATGCACATGAGCTGAGGAAAAAGGAGGAAAAGAAACATGGTTGCCTATTATAGAAGACTAGGGAATGGAACACTGGTCGAAATTCATCCAAATATGTAGTTGATCTTGAACTAATTAGTTTTTAAAAATGTATAGAAAAAACAAACTGTTCTTCCTGATTTGATATATAATTTGTTATTACAACAGCTGTTTCATGATCAATCAATTATCCTTCTCCCATAAGATTAACATTGAAACTTTCAAAGCCTGTAGGGTGTGTAGCCTCCGGGGCTGATGTGAATTAAAATACCATTCTGCTCATCTACAAGACACTAACTTTCAAACGGTATGCGCGGGTTTCTTTTACGTTGCTCACAAGCTGAGAAAAAAGAAGGAAAAGAATCATGCTTACCGATTAATATATAGAATAGCTGTTCACATTGCTAAAGAAATGGAAAAATTTTAGTTTTAATACTAAGTTGTCTGTGTATTAATAAATTATGTTACCATTTTCAAACGAGAACATCAAATTCATGAATAATCATCATGAAAATTATCTGTCATTTTTGACGGGCTGTTTGCTAGTAAATATATAAAAGGCAAAGCCCTCACTCACTCACTCATCACTAATTCTCCAACTTCCCGACTAGCTAGAGTACTGAAATTTGGTATACTCATTCTTTAGGCTTAAAATAGGAAAGTCTGACTATTTTCATATTAATATTCACAAAGAGCTACGCCCAAGACTTCCTCAAAGTTACCATGTTATTCTTATGAAAGCAACATTTTTGTATACTATGATAATGGAAATTGAATTCAGGTTTGTTTACATCTGCCACATGATGATTCATTCAAGAAAATGCTTATAAGCATTGAAGTAACCATAATGTTTATTTATGTTTGTCATTGTCAAGATTATAGTGATGTACTATTACTTTTATAGTAAGATGCACGAAAATAGACCGATGAAAATTTTAACAGCTGTGTCCCCCCTCACCCCCTCTCTCCCTGTCGCAATGAGAAATACAGCTGTGATCTGAAAACATTGAAATCAACGAATTTATCTCTATACTTTAAATTATTATAAAATATTGTAAGTACTTTAATTTAAATCAAATTCCATGATATTTTTCAAGATTAACAATTCAAAATTGCCTATCAGTATGAATTAACAGTAATTTCAACATAATTGTAATGAAAAGTTATAATAATATTTTATTAACCTCAAAATTGGTTTAAATGTTTACTGAAGTTTATACTCAATTGTTTTGTTTATAATATTAATCATGAGATTTAGAACATATTTAACTCTTCTTAAACTCTTAACGTTCGTAAAGATACTTTTAACAGCCACATATATAGACATAGGCGTGCGCAGGGTCTTGGAATTGGGGGTGCCAGATGCTCCAAGGGGTTTGGGGGGTATGGAAAACCCCCCAACCAAAGGGGGGCCAGGGGTCCTCCCCGGAAATTTTTTGAAAATTTAGAGCCAAAATGACGAATTTTAATGCTTTTTAAGATATATATATATATATATCTTTTATATTTAAGATTGTGTATTTTTTTCACATTGTTATTATTCTGAGTTTGAAACCCTTTCCCATTAAACCAATTCTTTGTAGACTAGACATTCAAGGATCAATAATCAAACATTACTAAACTAACATATTTTAATTTGTGTACTTTATACTCTAAACTACAACATAATTATTAGCGAATTAAACATAGAGGCATGGATCATATGAAAGAAGTTCTTTAAGAGCTACAAAATGATACACAGCACGACATACTCCATTTGAAATTTGTTGACACCATCAATATCTATATAGCTATAGCCTACAGTCTTACAAACTCAACCGCCTATTGAAAGGCACCACTGACTTGAACTCATTAATAATAGATTCTGTGCTAACTCTATCTGCCATTTCTTGTTCTAAGAACGGGATCATTAAGTGTTCCAGCCGTTCCTGCAACATTGTGGTTAAGACCTTATGTCACGGCCGCTATCACTCCCGCCACGCACTTGTTTACTCATTATGAACTAAGTTAATATCACAATCACAAAGTTTTTAATCCCTATTTCGGTTAAAAAACTTACACAAGTGCGATAACTTATAAGAACGAACATAAGTTAACATAACCCTGCTACTGCTGTCGTAGCCTGTCGTAGCACTGACGCTGTCAAGCGCCGGGTTGACAGACAGTGTTGCCAACCCACCGGCCGCCAAGGAGTAAACCTTCCCGCGGTGAGCGTGTGGTGATGCGTCGATTCCGTCTCAAATAACTTCACGTTAAACGCTGCTAAACTGAGTGAATGGCTAAAAAAGACAACCATTAACCATCATGTACTAAATCGTTTCCATTTGACAAAATATTCTATTTCACAATTTACCTGATTGTATTGTAATCTTGTTATTAGCCTGCTAAAAAAAACCGAGTCTTGACCTAATGGGGGTGCCGTGGCACCCCTGGCACCCCCCGTGCGCACGCCTATGTATATAGATGAAAGTGTTATGCATGTTAACAGCTCGTATGATATGAACGTTAAAGTCTTATGTTATGACCTATGCCAGGTCCAACCTTTACTCACCAAAAGACTTTTGAAGAACAAAATCAAAGGAAAACATAAAAAGGCAAACTCTGTTCCTTTCAACAACAGTATGAATGTTATACTTGTTTTGTTAATACTTTTGAGTGGAGATGTTGAAATAAATCCAGGGCCCTTAGAGACATTTGAAAAGAAATCAAGTCTTATATCATGTCCATTTTGCCATATAAAGATCAGACGTCTAAAAGCCCATATTAATGGCTCCCATAAAGAATTGGGAAATGTTGAACCTCTAAATAAAGATAATGATATATCAATAATGTTATCACAAAATAAGACGTACAAAGGGTTGCCAAATGTAGATGAAGCACATTTGGGAGCAACTTATGAGCCAGGACCATCAACACACAACCCTTTGGCAATAGTTTTTCCAAAAGATAGAGATCCACGATATATAAGACCTTTCCCTACAGTAAATGATGATAGTAGTTTAGATGAGGACGATGTTCATGAAAATTCATATAAAGGAAGTCCAAAAGAAAATAATTTCACATCTCTTAAGATTCATACAAATTCTAGATCTGGTGAATCGTCTAAACCACATGACTTAAGCATTGGAACTAAGACTATAGACAAGACTAGTGTTATATATATATCGAAAAAAATGTGCAAACAGTTCAGTAAATGATGAAATAATCTTGAATACTGTTAAGTGCTCATTTTGTGGTGGCTTTTACAAAGAAAATGGATTAAGCATTCATATATCCAAGGCTCATCCTGTTCAAGCAAGGAAGAAAATCATGATGAAGCACCAAAAAGACATTACTTCATCTGATGAACCCAATGATAAGTCTGAGGAGACAATACAAATATCCACTGAAAACACTAACATAAGAAATGAGTTTGATTCATCCTTAAGTGAATGGTTGATAAAATTTAAAAATGAGAGTAATAATGATGATATTTGGGATAGTTTGGTTACTGAATTCTCTCAATGGCTAGCTGAAGCAGTACATTTCCTCCCCGGGCCTAAACATCCAGCAAGGATATATTATGAAGCCAGAAAACAACGTAAAAATAGACCAAACAATCCAACATATCAACAAACATCAAACCCGATTAGGAAATCAAAAAGAGATAGAGAAAGAAGAAGAGCTAAGTATGACTTTCAACTCACGCAGTTCCTATACTACAACCAAAGAAAAAAGCTGTGAGAAAAATATTACAAAGTGAAACTAAAGTGAATTAAATGTCAGTATAGAATCTATTTATCAATACTTCAATGAAAGATTTTCTAAGAAAAATAATTTTTTGAGGACAGATTATAAAGAAAAATTAAGTCAACTAGAAAAAGAAGAGTTAAATTCAAATTATAAATTTCTCATTTCAAAAGAAGACATATTTAATTCAATGAGGAAAATAAATATAGACACTGCCTCTGGTCCAGACAGAGTGATTATGAGAACCTTAAAAAACCAAATCGTTGCTGAGATCCTAGCGATTATAGCTAATAGAATGGTAGAGTGTGCTTGGGTACCGGAGTCATTTAGAGACGCTAGAACTGTACTAGTTTACAAGAAAGGTCCAAAAGAAAACTTAGATAACTGGAGGCCTATATCTATAACATCTGTTTTAAGAAGAACCATAGAACGGACCCTTGAGAAAGAAATGAGACGTTTTATCGTTTTAAATGAAAACCAAAGAGGCTTTACAAACACTCCAGGTTGTCAGATAAATATTAATATACTTTACAGAATTCTGGAAAAAGCAAGGAGTGACAGTCTTAATGTAACAATTATTTTTTTGGATATAGAAAAGGCCTTTGACAATGTTGGCCATGACCACTTACTGCAAACGATAAAAACTTCCTGTCTCCCGACACCACTGCAAAATCTAATAGGTAAATTGATACAGGGGAATAGAACACAAATTCAAAGAGGGTTGCAAAAAACAAAAAAGATCGAAATAAATAAAGGTGTTCTACAAGGCTCTCCTTTGTCACCACTTCTATACAACCTTAGTACGGATCATATATTGGAAGAGTTATCAGAGGAAGAAATAGTTAATGCCTATGGGTTCCTTTTGGAAGAAAGTGTCAAGCCAATTTCTGTATTAGGATTTGCAGATGATACAGTCCTGATAGGTAATAGCACCATGTCTGCTGAATTCCTCCTTCAATTAGCGATACGTAGATTGGAAGAAATTGGACTCAAAATAAATTATAACAAATCAAATTAAATTATTATTGAAAATGGGAAGCTTATTTCTGGATCATTAAGGTCCAATGATAATACCATTAAATCAATAAATGAAGGTGACCGCATTAAATATCTAGGAGTAAGCTTTTCAAACACCCTTTGCTTTGATTCCGCTTCAATTCTTAAAAAGCTGTCCAACAGCTTAGAAACTATTACAAAAAGTTTGTTGTTGAATAGTAATCAAAAACTCACCATCATAAATCAGTATATTTCTCCTACCGTTATATATCCTTTACAAAATTCAAAGTATAATCTAATTTCAAAACAGTTTCTCAGTGACGGTGATAAAATTATAAGAAGTTGTATAAAAGAAGTTCTTCAACTTCCAAACGACGCACCTAACAGTTTTTTATACTGTAACAAAAACTCAAAAGGATTAAATATAATGAAATTAGAATGGGAGACCTTCATCCAACAATTCAACAACTATAAAATTCTAGAAAGATCCAAAAATCAATACATACCTCTATCATTTGAAAGAGAAAAAGAGGAATGTTTAAACGCTCTAAATTTATCAACATCAGAATTCCCTAACATCCCAAAAGAAAAAATTTCCAGCAAGAACATTAGAAAGAAACTCCAAGAAAGGGAATTTAATTCCTGGCTACAATTACCTCAAAAAGGAAAAGGAGTTTCTCTGTACAGCCAAGTTAAATCCGCCAATTTCTGGGTATTTAAAAAAGAGGGTCTTTCTGACTCAGAATGGCGCGACAGCTTAAAGATGACGTGCAATATTGCTTCAGTGAGGACTGTTCCCGGGCGCGGACCCAACACGAACCATTGCAGACACTGCAATGAGTTTGAAACTCTTGCACACGTGTTGGGATCCTGCAAGCAAGGTGAACTCCTCCGCAACAAAAGGCACAACTCTGTCAGGGAAATCCTAGCAGCCGAACTCAAAAAACAAAACCTAGAAGTATACGAGGAGGTATTTTGTATTTCAAGTACTGGAAGTACTAGAAGAATAGACATATTGGCCATCAATCGTAAGAAGAATGAAGGGTGGATTATAGATCCCACGATACGATTTGAAGACTCTCTAAAACAGCCTGAGGAAGTCAATCAAGAAAAAAAAGAAATCTATGAACCAACTATCCCATTCTTCAAATCGAAATACAACATTGAAAATTTAAGTGTGATTGGTCTTATGTTTGGAGCACGAGGAACTTTAACCCAAAATTATGTGAAATTTAGAAAACAATTCAAGATTCCAAAATCAATTGACAAAATTTTAGTAATTACGATTCTGAGAAATTCCGTTTATATTCTAAGAAATCATTTGTACAACAAAAATTCTTTGTAAATTGTAAAATAAAGTAAAAGAAACTATAGTCCATACATGTAATGGTCAAATAATTCATTATAACAAAACTTTTTATTCAACATCAATTTTAGAAATCATATCAACCAAATTGATCTGTATACCTATTACACTGTGTCATTCGGCAAACTATTACATGTATGGTCAGTTAACAGTTTCTGTTTTTCTCTTTGTGGTTATGTTTACCATAAGTAACACAGTATAAAAATGCGTTTCAGGATAAATTTGGCAACAATGTATCGACTCTCATCGGACTATTTTCGTGAATCCTACTATAGTCTGGTATACTTTGGTTGTATTAAGTGCAGTTTACTTTATTTCATATTTTATTACTATATACTTTTTTACTGTTCATAGGTACTAACAAACGGTTTCGCAAATATGGTTTTTGAAGCACTTAAGAGCTCCGCCACACTGGATTTCAAAATTACTTTAGGGCATTCGCGGGGTTGAAATTTTTGACATGGACGTTCCTCTTTGCTCATGGGTGCTCACTAAGAAATTGTTTTACCATTATAGTTTTCGAAATTGTTTAGGGCTCTACATCAAAGAAACTGACAATTACTGTATAGCCTACGTGTTGAAATTTGACCAAGGATGATTCTCTTAGCTCATAGGTACTATCTATCTAATCTAAGAAACGTTTTGCAAATATGGTTTTGAAGCCCTTCAGGTCTCCGCCCCACTGGACTTTATAATTACTCTAGGGCCCACGGGGTTGAAATATGATGGAGGATTCCCTTTGCTCATGGGTACTCACTAAGGGTTTGCAAATATAGTTTTTAAAGCACTTTAGGGCTCTACCCCACTGGATTTCAAAATTACATTAGGGATAACCAAGGGGTTGAAATTTGACATGGACTCCTCTTTGCTCATGGGTGCTTACTAAGGAACGGTTTTGCAAATATAGTATTCGAAGTTCTTTAGGGCTCTGCCCAACAGGACTTCAAAAACATTTTAGGGTCTCCAGGGTTGAAATTTGACATGGATACTCTTAGTTCATAGGTAGGATACTCACTAAGAAAAGGTTTTTCAAATATATATTTTGAAATTCTTTAGGGCTCCATCCCACAAGTCTTGAAAATTACTCTGGGCCCGCGGGGTCGAAAGTTGACATGGACATTCCTCTTTGCTCATAGTTGCTCACTAAGAAACTATTTAGCAAATTTACTTTATGGCTCCACCCCAAAGAACATCAAAATTACCATATATGCTAAGGGATTAAAATCTAACATGGATACTCGATTTTGCAAATAGGAGCTCACTTAGAAACGGTTTTGCAAATACAGTTTTCAAAGTTCTTTAGGGCTCTGCCCCATAGGAATTCAAAATTAATCCAGGGGCTTCCCCCCCCCCCCCCACAAATCCTCAAAACTACCATAAATCCTACGGTGTGGAAATTTAACGTTTATGTTCCGTTTTGCTAATAGGTGTTTACTAAGAAACAGTTTTAGATATATAGTTTTTTATGTTCTTTAGGGCTCTGCCCTACATGATTTTAAAATGACTGTAGGGACTACGGGGTTGAAATTTGACATGGTTGTTCTTTTTTACTCAATGGTTCTCATTAAGAAAATGTTTTTCAAAATTCCTTCAGAGAGCTCAACACACAGTACTTTGTTGTTTCAATGTCATTCTTAAGGAAAAAGATTTTGTTACTCTTTTAAAGATTTTATTACCTAAAAAATAAATCCAATCACGGGCAAAGCCGTGACGGGAGACAGCTAGTATAAACATATATATGAAAATGAACAAACGGTATTTTTGGCCTCTGGGGACCTCAAAATGAAAAAGTAACGTGGTCCCGGGCTTAAGTCTTACCATGGCTTCTACCGTAATAGCATATTCCCTATAGGAAAATTGCTAAAACTACTTAAATTAGTATGCACAAACAGTAAAATAAATATATGCTTTAACTTCAAAAAAGAATAAGACTCATCATCTTCAATGAATAGAAAAATACCCTTACTTCAGAATACAAACAAAATCATAAAGCATATTGTGATTCTACTCAATAACTTTCACAATTTGGACCCAACTGATAATAAAAAAAATTTTTTAAATGCTAATTTATATCTTGTTTATTTTAATAAATTTACCATTTGAGTTAAATTTAGTAAATAATGCAATTGATGTTGCTCAATTACCTTGAAGTAGCCTCTTACCAGGGCCGGCTCTACCATATAGGCGAACTAGGCGACGGCCTAGGGCGCCGGTGAACGAGGGGCGCCATCGCGGAGGAGACTACGCCCCTGATTTTCCGTAAAGTGTTCCTGATCAGCGGTAAAAAGCACCCCGACCGGCAGTAGATAGCGCCCCTGATCGGCGGTAGATAGCGCCCCCGACCGGCGGTAGATAGCGCCCCCGACCGACGGTAGATAGCGCCCCCGACCGGCGGTAGATAGCGCCCCCGACCGGCGGTAGATAGCATCCCTGATCGGCGGTAAAGAGTGCCCCCAAAAGATGGTTAATGACCCCTGGATTGGCGGTAAAAGCGCCCCCGATAGGCATAAATAGCGCCCGAAATCAGCCTAAAAAAATCGCACCCAACCATCGTTAAACAGCGCCCCCAAATACACGTGATCAAAGTTGACTTGCGCCCCCAATCTGCGGTAAAAATCGCCCCTTCATGGCCCTCTAAGCGCCCTAACTTAGCTCTCTAATTGACGGTAAATAGCGCCCCTAACCTTGGTTAAACAGAGTTACCCACCAGCGGTAAAAATCGTCAAAGATCGTCGGTAAATAGCGCTACTGATCGGAGTTAAACAGCTTTACCCACCGGCGGTAAAAATTGTTCTCATTGACGGTAAATTAGCGCCCCTGATTTGAGTTAAACAGCGTCCCCCAGCGGTAAAAAGCGCCCATGATCGATGGTAAATAGCGCCCTGATTATGACAGCGGTATAGAGCGCCCCAGACCGGTGGTAAAAATCCCCACAACTTACGGTAAACATCGCCCCTGAGCTTCCCAATGAAATGAATCTTTGCATATTCGCAATAACTAAGTAATTGTTGTTCAAATTTTGTTCATAATAAATTTATGAATTTTTTTTTTATTCTGTTTGTTTTTTCTGATAGTAAACTGGCAATAAAAATTTATTTTTACTTTGTAATATGTTGTAACGCCTAAAATAAATGGCTTGAATGGATTCGTTGTGGGGGGGCGCCTACCAACAATTTCGCCTAGGGCGCCAGAAAACCTAGGGCCGGCCCTGCCTCTTACTCCTTAACCACGACTGAAAAAGTTATTCAGATCTTAATGACAGATTTTTTTGTGTTACCTACTTTGTTTGTTGTGTTTTTTGTGTTGCATACGCTTATCAGTATGGGTTAACATATGAGAATTTAAATAGTTCTTTTGAGAGAAGGATTTTTCACATATTTGACACTTATAAGGTCGCTCACCAGTATGGCTCAACACATGATTTTTTAATTCACCCTTTCTAAGGAACGATTTCTCGCATATTGGGCACTTATGGGGTCGCTCACCGGTATGGGTCAACATATGAACCTTTAAAGCAGACTTTTGAGAGAAGGTTTTCTCACATATTGGACACTTATGAGGTTTTTCACCAGTATGGGTCAACAGATGATTCTTTAGTTTAGATGTAGTTAAGAAGGATTTCTCACATATTGGACACTTATGAGGTCGCTCTCCAGTATGGGTCAACATATGATTCTTTAAATAACTCTTGAGAGAGAAGGATTTTTTACATATTCTACAATGATGAGGTTTCTCACCAGAGTGGGTCAAGAGATGAGTCTTTAAATCACCCTTTGTAATGAAGGTTTTCTCACATATTGTACATTTATGAGGTCGCTCACCTGTATGGATCAACATATGAGTTCCTAAGTTACTCTTGCTAGCAAAGGATTTTTCACATATTCTACATTGATGAGGGTTTTCACCACTATGGTTCACGAGATGATACTTAAAAGTTGACCTATTAAGGAAGGATTTCTCACATATTGGACACTTATTAGGTCGCTCACCTGTATGGGTCAATATATGAGTCTTCAATTGAATCTTTTGAATGAAGGAATTCTCACATATTGGACACTTATGAGGTTTCTCACCTGTATGGATCATCATATGTGTCTTTAAATGAGCCTTTAGAGAGAAGGATTTCTCACATATTAGACATTGATGAGGCCGCTCACCGCTATGGATCAACACATGGCGATTTAAAGAGTGTTTGTCTTGGCAAGATTTTTTGCATATTGGGCACTGATAAGGCCCCTGACCAGTATGAGTCATCATATGACGTTTTAATGAACGTTTCAAAGAGATTGATTTCTCACATACTGAACACTGATGAGGTTGCTCACCAGTATGAGTCAACACATGAAGTTTTAATGAAGACTTTACATAGAAGCATTTCTTACATACTGGACACTGATGAGGTTGCTCACCAGTATGAGTCAACACATGAAGTTTTAATGAAGACCTTGCAGAGAAGCATTTTTTACATACTGGACACTGATGAGGTCTCTCGCCAGTATGGATCAACAAATGACGTTCTAATGACCGTTTTGAACAGAGGGATTTCTCACATATTTTACACTGATTAGGTTGCTCACCAGTATGGATCAACTTATGCCTTTTTAAACTATGCTTGTTAGACAGAGATTCTTCGCATATTTTACATTTATGTGGTCGCTTACCGGTATGGGTCAACGCATGATTCTTTAAATATTGCTTGGTGGTGAAGGATTTTTTACATACTAGACACTGATAAGGACGCTCACCGGTATGGGTCAATACATGATTCTTTAATTTACGCCTGCGAGGGAAGGATTTCTCGCTTATTGGACACTTATGAGATCGTTCACTTGTATGGGTCAAGACATGAGTTTTTAAATCAATTTTTTGGGAGAAGGACCTCTTACACATTTTACACTGATGAGGTTTCCCAGAACAGGGTGACACCAGAGCCTCCATTTATGTAGAGATAATTACAATCTGCATCCTGATAAGATGTGCTAAACAGAATATGATTTTAAAATATATTTTCAAAATTGAGTTTCAACAGAAGTGTTGACACTTTAAAATGAAACGTCATTTACAAGAAAACATAGGGACATCCCTTTAAAAAGAATTGTATAATCTAGAAGACCATTTTTTATCTGAGATTAAAAAAACCTTTGTTACCCAATAAAGAACATTTAATCTTAATTGCAGTTTTTTCCTGTCTCCTTCGTTTTTCACTCGTCTTCCTTTTAATGAGAGTTTTCTATTCAGGTGTTTAACTGTTATTCTCTATTATCCAGATGTAAGTTGTTTGTAGCATTCTTCTCAATATCTGAAAAAATAGGAATTAATTTATTGTTAATTACTTGAAGAATTTATTCCATGACTTGATAAGAAATACAAACTAAATATCCATACATCATTTTCTTTTATGTGGATCAATGAATACATCGGCTATGGAGTACTCCAGGTTTGCCTGGTGTGTTTTTTGTAATTACTAACTTTGTCATCTTGTAGGTATCTCTTCCACCTAAAGATGGGATTCGGATTAGATTCGAAATCACGAAACATTGTGAATTTGTTTTAACTAATAATGATGGAATTATTCGCAATAATTGCAGCGATAGAAAATATCCACAATAATTAACTAAATTACAACGTAAACAAAGAATACATATGTTTTATTCATAACCATCGATTAAAAACTGTTATTCATCACAAAAAGATGATTTCAAGTACAGTAAAAATAGTAGGGCAAGTTTACCCACTCAACTGCCTTGCCTCTACGTACGGTCAGGGTCGCCGTTCGGGGGAGGCAGAGGGGGCAGATTGCCCGGGGCCTCAACAGACAGGGGGCCCCTACTTTTTTTATTTTATTTTTACGGTGGCAAAATTTTATTGCTGTAGAGGCAATTTATTAACTCCGTATATTTATCTTGAAGATCTATAAAAATCTTCAAACTCTAACAAAGTATAGCCTACGGCCTGAGTAAAGATCAGCTTCTACGAGTCTCCGCTGTTTGAAGCTCTGTGAAGCATTGACCAGACGCCATTTGACGCGCCCTTGCCCTGCACCAAAAGTCCACCTGTAGATACGACGTTGTGGTGCGCCCTTATCAGTGCAGGAAGTATGGTAGTACATCCAAAATCATTGGCATACAATTTTTAATTACTGCATTTAAAATTTTCCCTGTAAGCTTAGCCTTTCAAAATGCTTAAAGGAATGAAACCACATGGTAACTCTCCAATAAAAATTCTCAGATCCAGCCAAAGTGCAGGTTTGATCAAATATTTCACATACTCTATACGTAAATATATTTCTTATCTATACCTCACAATAATACTCATAACATATTTACATATTTTTGAATCACTAAAGAAAAGAAAGCAAATTGTGTGTATTATTACCAAGGAAATGAAAATAGAAATTTGTATATTGTATCTGGTTCAATCACAGACGGTGGGCAGGGATACGGATGCGCCGAGGGGGGGGCCTCACACCTGAACTCTGCCCCGGGCCACAAAAATTCTCTTGGCAACCGTGCGTACGGTATAAGCCTAGTAAAATCCCTAATATTGCTTTGGGCAAGTGTAGTAAAAGCTTGTTTTTCTAAATTTTCATTTGCCTTGTCACCAAACCATCTTACTACCTTATCTTTAAATTGTTCATCTATTTATAATCTTGTGATAGAAGTAGTTCTAGTGATTGTTTGTATGGTGCATAATAGTATAATATTGGATTTGGCAAGTGCAGTTACAAGCAAAAACATAAGCTTTGACTATATACACTAATGGGAATAGACTTCTGAGAGCATGCGCGTGTTTGAAACCTATTTACGGTGGGTGCGATCTTCTACGGCTTACATGAAGTACAAGACATATGATAGGTAAATCAATATTACCTCTATTCTTAACCAAGGATGAAACATTTATACCTGAAGGTTATGTTTATGTTGTGGTAAAATGTTTTTGCAGCACTGTAAATCCAACTAAATAATTACATTGATCACAACGCCTCTGGTGCGGCGTACACGACTATTCAAAATTTCTGTATCAAAGAAAAAGCATTGGATGGGAAGTCTAATCACCTTAGTGTAAGTTGTATAATTCATGACATAAACCTACATTTTGATATCCATTAAAATCAATTTTAATCATGAACTGTACTGGTATTGAAATATATACTTGACAGAAAGTATAAAACACTAGACGACAAAGGATGTAATTAGAAAAAAAAACTCATCCAATGAACCCAAGTTCCTTTCTTGGACCAGGCCTAGTTCCCAAAACATAGAACAAAAGCAGAACATGCTCAAAGTAGAATGAAAGCAATTGGACTACGGTACTGAAATGTCAACTCATCTTGTTAAAACAACACGGCTAAAGTTAGATTATATTTAAAAAAACCTTAAGCTGCAGGAACAAAATATGTATACTACACAGATATATGTGATATAAAAAAATGTTAAAAACCTTTAAAAATTTGATTTGATTTAAAGACCAGTTTATTTATTTAATGACTGTATTGGATATTTTAAATCATTCATTTTAATCATTATTTTGAGACAGGGACCTCACATAGTGGGTATTTTAGCCTGAATATGAATGAGAGATGAGTGTAGGATGATTTTGGCGAGATCTTGTAGTCTTGTTACTGACTAAGGCCGACATTCTCCTTAGGCAAGACTGTCAATTAATAGCCCAACAGACAATGGTATCTAGGGACCTACAGTTTAACGTGGGATCCGAACCACAATTTCAGCCTCATATATAGACGAATTGGTCTAACTATGAGGATGGTCTTTATTTATTATTCACTAGTGCGGGCGTTAATCCCCAGTAGGGAATAACGCATCCACAAGCCTTTGCTTTTAACTATCGACAATTAAGATACAGTTGTAAGTTCTTGCTATTTATAGAATAGTTTTGTCATATTTAGCTAATTAACAGTTGACCTATAAAGGGCTGTAGACTTACAGTACCCCTAGAGTATATTTATAAGAATTTTAATAAACCTTACCTGGCCCCAGCTGATTGTATCCAGTCAAAAGTTTCTATTCCTGGGATACGCACTAATTTTGTGGGGTTTGGACTGCTTTCCCTAGAAGCATTTAAATATCAATTAACAAAAATGCCACTGGCGTTGTAACAACAAAAATAAATAAATAAATAATAATAAATAAAATAAAATGAGTAAAGTGTCTCCATCCAAGAGATGGCTGTTGGGGCTTATATTAGGGTTACTAGACGTCCGGGTTTTGAGGGTCTGTCCAGTGTCCGGTCTGTGGTTGATACGTTGTCCGGAGTTTTCAATGCTTTTATGAAATATTGCCCAGTTTGGTCTTAAAACACATTTTAAAGTAGAATACACATGTCAATTTTTTAATATAGGTTACAAGTTATTCCTTTAGTTTGATTTTTTCCTGGCGAGCGGTAAGGTAAATTAAATAATAAAACCAACAACTATGCAAACTTGCAATGATTGCAAACAGTTTGTCTATAGGCAACGGCTGGTCAGTTGTCCGTGCGATTGCATGGGGTGTTAACCATGAAATGTTTGTATTACCGATGAACTTTCTACTACCGTACTGATATTTTTATCCCTTTCTTTTAATTTTTATGCTCCACTAGATTGATATAAGAGAGTGATTGAAAAATAAGTCTAGGCAATTTTGAATTAATAGCCCTTTTGTTAGAAAATTTTTACAATTTTTTAATGGAATGAAGCAATTTTTGGGAAGTTTTGTTTGAATATTTTCTATACTCAGTATACCTGCATAACTACTTAACTGGCTCTTATTTCATATAACATGGCATAAAATGTGTCGATATTTTATAGCTCTAAAACTAGTATTTTTCCGGAGTGCCGGAATTCTATCCTCAGGAAAAGAATCCCCATGAAAAAACGCTACATCATTTTGACATCACATGTATAGGGGTAGTTTTCTGGCCATGAACTTTTGAAGAGAATACCTTAAACTCTACTTCGATCAATGGTTACGCAGTTTTATAATTTATTTCACAATGAACAATTTCTGCTTTATTTTGTAAGTTTACTAGGAGTGGAAAACTACCCAAGAATTCTACACCCCCAGATTACTACCCTCAATAAAACTACCGAAAAAGAAAAGAAAAGAAAAGAAAAGGACAATCTTTTAAATTCTATACAGTTCCAGACCACAAAGCCTATTTTTGGTAAGATTATTAATAGTAAAGAAAATCCACAACAACTACTCCAATAGGGAATTTATACCATATGACTTAACACTCCGATGGTCGCGCGGGGTAGTCCCATACCCCAGTGATTTTGTTTTGCTGATCATTGACAGTTGGCAACACTCCTGACCTTGAGCAGGTCAGGATTACTATATTACTATCCAATATAGGCCTAGTCATTAAATGAATAAACTGGTCTTTAAATCAAATCAATTTTTAATTTTTTCTTAAAGGTTTATTAATTTTGTTTACATTACATATATCTGTGTAGTATACATATTTTGTTCCTGCAGCTTAAGGTTTTTAAACATAGGACTCTACCAATAAAGAATTGTCATTTGTCATATAGACGTTTTGTTTTAATAACATTGGGTTGACATTTCAGTACCGTAGTCCAATTGCTTTCATTCTACTTTTAGCATGTTCTGCTTATGTTCTATGTTTTGGGGATTAGGCCTAGTCGAAGAAAGGAACTTGGGTTTATTGGATGAGCTTTTTTCTAATTACATCCTTTGTCATCTAGTGTTTTATACTTGGTGTTATTGCAATACTAATACAGTTCATGATTAAAAAAAAAAAAAATTAATTTTAATGGATATCAAAATGTAGGTTTATGTCATGGATTATACAACTTACACTAAGGTTATTAGACTTCCCATCCAATGCTTTTTCTTTGATACAGAAATTTTAAATATTCGTGAACGCCGCACCAGAGGCGTTGTGATCAATGTAATTATTTAGCTGGATTTACAGTGCTGCAAAAACATTTTACCAAAACATAAACATAACCTTCAGGTATAAATGTTTCATCCTTGGTTAAGAATAGAGGTAATATTGATTTACCTATCATAATGTCTTGTACTTCATGTAAGCCGTAGAAGATTGCACCCACCGTAAATAGGTTTCAAACACGCGCATGCTCTCAGAAGTCTATTCCCATTAGTGTATGTAGTCAAAGCTTATGTTTTTGCTTTACTGAACCTGCCAAATCCAATATTATACTATTATACACCTTACAAACAATCACTAGAACTACTTCTATCACAAGATTACAAATAGATGAACAATTTTAAAATAAGGTAGTTAGATGGTTTGGTGACAAGGCAAATGAAAATTTAGGAAAACAAGCTTTTACTAGACTTGCCCAAAGCAATATTAGGGATTTTACTAGGCCTATAACTTACGCACGGTTGCCGAGAGAATATTTGTGGCCCGGGGCAGAGTTCAGGGTTGGGCAATTATACCCACAATGTGCTTTCTTTTCTTTAGTGATTCATAAATATGTAAATTTGTATTATTGTAAGGTACAGATAATAAATATATTCACATATAAAGTATGTGAAATATTTGATCAAACCTGCACTTTGGCTGGATCTGAGAATTTTTATTGGAGAGTTACTATGTGGTTTCATTCCTAAGCATTTTGAAAGGCTAAGCTTACAGGGAAAATTTTAAATGCAGTAATTAAAAATTGTATGCCAATGTTTTTGGATGCACTACCATACTTCCTGCACTGATAAGGGCGGGCGCACCACAACCGTATCTACATGTGGACTGTTGGTGCAAGGCAAAGGCGCGTCAAATGGCGGCACGGCGTCTGTTCACTGCTTTACAGAGCTTCAAACCACGGAGACATATGGAGTTACTAAATTGCCTCTACAGCAATAAAATTTTGCCACCGTAAAAAAAAAAAAAAAAAAAAAAAAAAAAAAAAAAAAACACCGCTGAAGTTGAGGCCCTGGGCAATCTGCCCCCTCTGCCTCACCCTAAAGGCGGCCCTGACCGTAGAGGCAAGGCAGCTGAGTGGGTAAACTTGCCCTACTATTTTTACTGTACTTGAAATCATCTTTTTGTGATGAATAACAGTTTTTAATTGATGGTTATGAATAATGATGAAATGAAATCTAAACACCTTTGACTAGGTTTTATTCAACTTAAAACACCATCGTAAGATACATGAATGAGTTTACAAAACAAACAAAACCAGATGATATAGCATGTCAACTTACTAATAATAAATAAATATAAACATTTGTTAATTGGAAAAGACTAAAGGTAAATTTTTATGACATTCTTCCTCGCTCATTTAAACGTGTCATAGTCTTTCAAGTATCCAGGTGGCCGACGCTGACGGTCACTTTGTCTTTGCGCCGGCTGTTGAGTAAGATCCTGTGAATCACAGTTCACCTCAGGATTTGATACATCTGGGTCTTGAGTCTGGTAATCATTATGTTCTTCACATTGGTGACTGGCTTGATCTTCATTTTGATAATTGATTTGGTCAACTTCTACATCGTTTCCGCAAGGCGCAAGGTGTCTTAGTGAGACTGTGGATTCCCGGCCATTACTCAGACGCACTCTTGCATATTGTGGTCCAGCATCTATAAGGTCTACAACTTCCATAGCTGGAGAGTACTTACTTCCTTGATTAAATTTCTTCAGTACCAGGGGGACCGAGCTTAAGCTCGGTAAAATTATTACTTTCGTTTCTCACACAAAGCTCGTTCGCTCCGCTCACTCGCCAGGCGGAAGGTTTGCTGCACATTGGTATGATTTTCCTAAAACCACAGGTTAAAGATGTAACACATTGGTTTATTTTATCTACAGTTATCAGCTGATTTTTGTTCAGTTAAAAAATTTCCATAAGGATAACATGGGATCTTTGAAGGGCTCTAGCGCGAAAACCGGATTTTTCCCAGCTATGGGACCAGCTCCAATCGATTTCTGGTGGCCAAAACCCCCATATTCCAAAATTTGAAGGAAATCGTCGGAGCCGTTTTTGAGATAATTGTGCAAGCAAGCAAGCAAGCAAACAAGCAAACATTGCTCGTATAAGAGTATAGGATAAAAACAGGGCCAGGCGACGAGAGCCACACAGGTAGTGATTGTCCATAGAATGACTTCCTCATGTGATAGAACATTCTTTCGTGTGGTGTGGCATTAGTCGCAGTGCACAGCAGACTGCGGATCGCATGGAGAGACTCATCCAGCACCTCCTCCCAGCGACTGATGTGTAGATTTTTTGTCTTCAGTGCAAGTGAGATAGTTTTCCATATTATTCCATTATATCTTTCGGCCTGCCCATTTCCTCTTGGGTTGTAAGGCGTTGTACGGCTTGATGCAATCCCACACGAATTTAGAAACTCTGTCACTTCTTGGGATAAAAATGAAGTTCCTCTATCAGAATGAATGAACGAGGGCATACCAAACATGTGGAATAATTTTTGCAGTTGTTTTATCACAGTTGATGAAGTCATGTCTGCACACGGAAATGCAAAAGGAAAACGGGAATATTCATCTATTACTGTTAGTATATACTTATTTCTCCCAGATGACGGCAAAGGCCCCTTGAAATCGACATTTAGGCGTTCAAATGGAGTCGTGGCTTTAATCAGTTGACCTTGATATTTGCAAAATCTTGGTTTTAATTCTGCACAAACTGTGCATGAAGCCGTCATTTTCTTGATATCTTCGAGTGAAAAGGGGAGATTTTTTGTTCTAACCCAGTGATAGAGTCTCATTATTCCGGGGTGACAGAGTGATTCATGAATTTCCTTAAGACTAAGGTGTCCAGTGACAGAGCACACGCGAGACAGGGTATCTGCTGTTGAGTTTTCCTTTCCAGGTCTATATGAAATGTCATATTTAAAGCAAGACAGTTCCATACGCCACCTTTGAATTTTTTCGTTTTTAATCTTACCAGAAGCTTTGTTATCAAACATGTAAGCGACCGACTGTTGGTCTGTAATGAGCCGGAAAGACCGTCCTACAAGATAATGTCTCCAGTGTTTCAAGGCCTCGACAATAGCTTGGGCCTCTTTCTCCACAATGGGGTGTTTGCGTCCAGTAGGCGTAAGGGTTTGGAGAAAAAAGCAACCGGTCTCCCCCCTTGAGAGAGAGTTGCACTAAGAGCGTGATTAGAAGCGTCTGTCTCCACAGTGAATGGTTCTTTGTCATTGATGGGTGACTTCGTGGCAGAAGCTATGTCGTTTTTAAGCTTGAAAAATGCTTCAACAGACTCTCTGGATAACGGAAACTTCTGGTCATTACTAAATGTCTGGATCTTTTCAGAAAACTTGGGGATGAGATTGGCATAGTGTGCAAACATCCCCATCGCTCTTCGGAGGGAAGATGTGTCATTAGGTACAGGTAGGTCCATCAGCGGTTGAAGCCTTATTGGGTCCGGCTTAATTGATCTATGTATGGAACTGTCTTGCTTTAAATATGACATTTCATATAGACCTGGAAAGGAAAACTCAACAGCAGATACCCTGTCTCGCGTGTGCTCTGTCACTGGACACCTTAGTCTTAAGGAAATTCATGAATCACTCTGTCACCCCGGAATAATGAGACTCTATCACTGGGTTGGAACAAAAAATCTCCCCTTTTTATGATTTCATTCATAACTCGTTGGAAGGCTGGCACTCCGTTTGTGACCCCAAAAGGAATTCGTCGGAATTGAAACAGGCGACCATCGGCTTCAAAGGCGGTGTACAACTTATCTTCTTCAACTATAGGTATCTGATGGTAAGCAGAACTTAAGTCGATTGTACTATATACTTTACACTTTGCTACTTCATTAACGATGTCCTCAATCTTTGGTAAAGGATATGCGTCTAATTCAGTAAATCTGTTAATTGTTTGGGAATAATCTATAACCATTCTCTTTTTCTTAGATTCTCCTTTGACAACAAGAACTTGTGCCCTCCAAGGTGAATGACTGTCCTCTATAATTTCTTCTTTTAGCATTCTGTCGACCTCTAATTTTACAAAATCGTTATCTTCTTGAGAAAGACGTCTTGACTTTATAGCTATTGGTCTGCAATCTGATGTAAGATTCGTAAAAAGATGGACAGGTGGTATGCTTACTTGAGCTAGACCGCATACCTTTAGAGGAGCTTTATTTCCACCAAAGGTCATCTCAAGGCTCGAATGTTTCCTTAAAATGTCATGTCCTATAATAATATCCGCGCACAAGTTGTCCATAACATATAGATTGACATTTTCGTAGGCATGGTTTAATAGCTCTAACTTAACATGGCAGCACTCATTTATCTCAAAACTAAGCGTTGTGGAAGCCATTGCAACATTTAATCTTCCTGGCTGACATTTCAGTTGATGTATTCGTACAAACTGTTTGCTGACAAAACTTTCGGAACTTCCGGTATCAATCAGAGCATCTGCCGAAATTGAATTGATTTTCACTGACAGAGTCGCTTTAGATAGAACAGGCGGAGATGATGCACAAACACTAGCGGTATTACTGTCTTTTACTTTCTTTTCCAAAAGTCTTCTCGATCTACATACTCGACTAAAGTGACCAGTTTTATTGCAGTTATAGCATTTCACATCCTCAGCTGGGCAAATTTCGCGCTTGTGTTTGTTTTCACCACAGAAAAAGCATTTCATTGTTGTTGCAGCTGATAATTGAGGAATATTCACTTCGGAATTATTTCGTGTCGATGTTGAACTAGGATCTACAGAATTTTCCTTTTCCACTAAAGAATAACATGTTTTTGTGTTGACATTTAGTGTATTTTTCAAATAAGAATCTGCTTGAACTTGAGCCATTTCAAGACTTCTTGCTTGATCTAATGCTTCTTGAAGTGTAAGGGTTGACTTTTCCAACAACTGTTGCCGAATATAGTTTGATCGTTTTGTTAAATTTAAAAATAAGACTAAACAATTTCTTATAAATAAAGAGCTTTACACTGTTAATGAATTCCTGTCTGCTTGAATAAATATTTTTAATTTTGTATTGTATGATCCATTTTAGTTTATTTATTCATTTGTAAATAATTTTGTATACATAAATTTTGTAAAATTGACGACTGAGATATGCAATATTGTAAATTGTATCTATTCAGAAAATAAATGACTATGACTATGACTAACCAACCGAATTTTAAACAGTTGTTCATTGTATTGTTATTGCTTGAGCTAGAGAGATTTGGGTTATGTCATTGTCTTGATAATGTCTTGCCATTTTAGTTCAAATGTATAACTAGTCAATATTACATCTTGTCTTTTTTGTATACCAAACACTCTTGTTAAAAATTGTAAATTCATTATAAAAAAACTACACCTCAAAGCATATTTATATTCAAAATTTAAAGATCACTGGAAATGACACTCTTTAAGCCGAAACACATAGTTGAGTTTTCACGTGTTAAAAAGAACATAATCAATGAAAATTAAGAAAGTGTGAAACCTGCTGCAATCAGAAGCACGTCGATCTTCACGCAAACATGAGAGCTTGTTATTTGCCTATTCTTACATTACCGTTTGGCTTTTTATTTTTTAATGTTTCAGTTTCTGTTGTTTTAAATGTGTAAAAAACCATCTTAACAATGTAATTCGGCTTATAAGAGTGGTCATCTCCATTGATCTTTAAATTTTGAATATAAATATGCTTTGCTGTGTTGGTTTTTATAATGAATTTACAATTTTTAACAAAAGTGTTATATAAAGAAGACATAATGCTATATTGACTACTAATACAATTAAACTAAAATGGCAAGACATACTCAAGACACTCGAATCTCCCTAACTCGTGCAATAACGATATTAGGCCTACAACCGTTTCAAATTCGTCCGGTTCCCGGTGGTCACCCTATATTTTGATACAACACTATAGCAGCAAACCTACGTAGCTAATTCCGTAAAATGTTTACAGTAAAAATCAACAATTCAACATTGTGAATATCAGTAATCACAAAAAACTACAACTATTTACACTTGTACATTAGCCTATCATATGTTAGAAATGCTCAACCCAATCACAATGTTATTCTAATGGGAAAACTTCAAATTTTAATAATGGATAGCAACTTTTAGCGAATTTCCCTATAGGGAATACTGTACGCTGTTACGGTAGTATCCATAGTAATACCTAAGCCCGGGACCACTTTACATTTTCATTTTGAGGTCCTCAGAAGCCAAAAATGCCGTCCGTTCATTTTCATATATATATTGGTAGCTCTGGCTTAAATAGATGACACTTATGACACAGTCATTGACCAAGTTGGTTTCAAAAAATTCCTCGGAATGCTTGTTGATGATGAGCTAACATGGACTGAGCATGTGGACAGTATATGTAAGAAGGTCTCTTCAGGAATATACCTGCTCAGTAGACTTTCTGAACACTGTCCCACTGAATTACTACTTATGGCCATTTAGAGAGTCGTGCCAAGATGCCTTCAGGGTACTAGGATTGCTAATATTGGCTGAGCTGTACATCCTACACACTGCACTCTTTTGCAAGTTCAAAAGTAACCTGATTCAGGGCAGTGATGAGCGCGATTACAACACAAGGTTGAGAAATGTGTACAGGACAGCGCAACACAGGTTGGCGACAATGGCACGCCTACCCTCTCTGGCTGGTGTTTCCTTTTTGAAAGTTCCAGAAGGCATTCGAAATGAAAATTCGGAATCAATATTCAAATCTAAATTAAGATGCTATTTAGCGTCGTCCGTGTTCTACTCGGTGGACGAGTTCATGAACCTCAACTCATGGAAGACATAGGCTTGAGTCCTTTTTTATTAATTTGCAATGGTAATTTCTGGCTGGTACTTTTTTGTCGCAAGACGTAGGCTACCTAAGCGAAAGCATTTGCCAAGTATGTCCTCGTTAATCAAGACCGAAAGTTAGAGGTAACTATATACCATAGCGTATGTTTTTTACCCTAGGAGTGTGTTTATTTCTGTTTGTTGACGCATGCTATGCAATACTTGTATTGTCCTACAGCAATAAAGAATTTATTTTGAAGTTTTCTTCTATTTAAATGACAAAGTATAAAAATCGGCTATTAATTTTTAATAATTAGTGAGATTAGTAAATTTCTTGATATATTTTGTAGTAATTCAACGCCAAAACAAATTTTATTATAGTATTTCCACTTTGAGTGATTGTTATTATTTTAGATCATCTTCACTTAGGCTATTGTACATCACCTGGCTCTTGTTACAAAATCAAATCAAAACACATGTTGTAATGTACACAAAGCAAACATTTTTGAGCCCCATGTAATTCTTATGGAGGACGTTTTACGTTATATCTCATTTCCTCGTAACATTATTAGGCCTAGTGTTTTATTGAGTGCTTTAACCTAAAACGGCATGAAGAACTTAACCTAGGACAGTGAGTGACTAAACATTAAATGTTAAGAAAACTAAGTTTATACTCACTGGTTCTTTTATTGATTTGTTATTCTTAATTTGGAACCTTCACGTTTTTTCATGATTAATGTTTCAGTAAAGTTAAATTTCGCCAAAACTATTGAATTGTTTTGTTTAAGCGGCACTTGCCCGCCCCGCCCAGCCCGCCTGATGATTTTTTTGTTGACGTCTTTCGTCTACGTCTTTCGCAGTGTTTCCACTCATCAAAAATAAATATCCCACAACCAGGGGCAAAAATCCCACTTTATCCCACACTTTTCAACAAAATACCCCTCAGAATATCCCACACATACATTTTGCAATAAAACAAAGACACTTGATATATTTAATCGCATAGAATATTGTTGTGAAGAATAATCACTCTCTCAAAATATTGCTGTAATCATAAACTAATGATAGATTTTTTTTATATTTATATTTTATTTGAAACTATTCACTTTATGAAATCCGAAGCATGAGCTTAACATTTCAGCCATTTTCATCAGTCAGGTTTATGTAACAGAACTAACAGAAGCAAGAACAGACAGTTTTTGTCTGTTTTGGCGAAAGCAAAAATTGAAACAGGTTGGTGTGTTTTTACGGATGTAGGTAGATATCTGGGCGTTTGTGAAGATCAACGAAATGGGAACTTTTAAAATGTTGACCAGAAGAAAAACATGTTGGCCAGGTATTTCAAAGAGTCGTATTTGCACCAAATTTGGTATACAAATTCTATTATTGGTCATAAAAAAACCTGTATAAATTTCTTAAAGATAATTTTTTACTAACGGTGTTCGTATACAAAAAAAACCTAGTTGACCAGCATAAAAACATGTTAACCGGGTACTTTAAAAAGTCGGATTTGCACCAAATTGGGTATGAACATTCAAATAACGATCCTACACAACCTATATAATAATAATAAATTTATTCCTCCGACAAAGTTTCACATTGTATGGGAATTTACAAAACAAATTTCAAGTTTTTGCACTTATTCACAATTTTACAAATTTTCATTTAATTTAAATTTCATCTACTCATTTTCTCTAAACTTTTTCTTCATTTTAAGCTTATTTGAAATTTTTCTTATTTCTTTTTTCTTCCTACTTATTTCTTCTTTCTTCGTTCTTCATTACTAATTTTAATTTATGTTTAATTTATTAATGGTCTACTGCTCTATACGTTTTTCATTTTAACTCTTCCTTCCTTCTATGTCTCCTTCCACGTCATTCGTTTGCTCTTCAAAAATGAAATATAAATTTCATAAAAATAAATTTTTATTAAGGGTGTTGTATACAAAAGAACCTTGTTGACCAGCATAAAAACATGTTGACCGGGACTTTAAAAAGTCTGATCTGCACCAAATTTGGTAAGAACATTCTAATAATGGTCGTACACAATCTATATAACTTTCATAAAAATAAGTTCATACAGAATTTGATGCAAATCTGACTTTTTAAAGTACCCGGTCAACATGTTTATATGCTGGTCAACAAGGGTTTTTTTGTATACAAACACCCTTAATAAAATAGTAGTTTTCATCACTAGGAGCAAAAGTGGGTCTTTTTGGTGCGCAATCGTGTTTTAAAAACGAGGCGCAGCCGAGTTTTTAAAAACGATTAAGCAGTAATATGCAGTGTAATAAGTTGTAATATGCAGTGTTTACATTTCTGTTATTTACAAACAATGATCTTTATAACGTTTGAATTTCAAAATTCTGCTCCTCAACATTAATAAATCAATAATAATATACTTAGCAAACAGCTGACTTTTCAGTACTAGGACCTAAAAAATTCTCCAGATGATTTTTCAGTCCTAGGACAGAAAAGAATCGGTTTTGGTACTATTGAGAGAACAAAAAACAGGCTGATTTCGTGCAGAATGATAAAAAATTATTTTTGTGAAATTTTTATAGGTTGTGTAAGACCATTATTAGAATGTTCATACCGAATTTTTTGTAAATCTGACTTTTTAAATTACTCGGTCAACCTATTTTTATGCTGGTCAACATTTTAGGTAGACCCCGACGAAATAGGCCTATGAAATATTCAATTGAATACCAAACCCATTTACCATCTAAACACAATTTGAATGGTTCTTTTTTATTTCTAAAAGGTAGCCTAAGGCTGCGTTCACACGAGACGACTTTTCGCCGTCCGCCGTGGACGGCACGGCGCCGTGCATTCCTCGGCCTCAGCCGTGGACACCACGGCTTGTGTCGTAAGGATTGTACGGTCCGCGCAGCGCCGTGTCGGCCGAATCGCCAATAGTAAACATAAAAAGTTGTTAGTTTAACCTCTTATAATAGTAAAGTCAGTAAAAGGTTTTGATTACAGTCCACGCATTAAATAAAGACTGCGATTATGATACTACCTAAATGAGTGGCGATGCCAAAGGAAAGTTTATTAATGCATAAATTATAATAGAATATGTTTAAGTTTTAATCATCTACTGTAAGGTGTTTACCTATATTTTGTAAGAATGGTTTTAAGAAAGGATGAAAAAGCTCCTCTCAGAAAGTCATGCAGTGCTTGGCCTGCTCACATTTTATGTCTTTATTTAAACTCCGATAAATAAAAATGATAATACTATATGACTTTAAGTAAAGGGAGATCAGCAATTAACCGATAGTTCTCCTCGCCTGAAATGCCTGCACTTTTTTTGTTTTCTATGCAGGTGGACCAACGGCTTAACGTGACTTCCGAACCACGGGAGCGGCCGAACGATCTTTTTGTCCCCGAGCCGGGATTTGAACCCGGGCCCGCTGGGTGATAACCTATAGCTCTGAGCTCTGATACCACTGAGCTACGGCCGCTGCCTAACTCCGATAAAACTTTAACTCGGATAAAAGTGAGAGAGGATTTGAATGAAATGTAAAGACTTTCTTGGACTTTTTGATTAGCTTTTGAGTTTTATTATATTTTGAATCCATATTACGCTATAATGGGTCAAAGTTTAACAACTTTAGACCATCACAGATTAATGTGGATTCCAAGTATTAAAAATTCTAAAAGCGAATCAAATAGCCCAAGTCTTATCTTTTATTTTAATACTCCCTCATTTTTATCAGCCTTAATTAAAGGCGCAAAATGGGAGCAGGTGAAGCACTGCATAACGCTCTGGGGGAGGGGGGTCCTTTACCCCCCTTCCTTTAAGTGTAAATAATCTATCGTTTACTTTTCTATAAGATATTTCTGTTTATATTATGCAAACTGGTTACAATAGTTGAAGTGGCAATATTCCCACACAGCACAAGTACATCCCCAGGAGTTCCTAAACATATCCTTATGGGATATTGGAATATCCCGGGGAAATCCTTAATATCCCCAATATTCTCAAAAAGTCATCCCAGGGATCTCCTGGGGATATTGAATGTCCGCGCATATCCCGCGTTTTGGGATATCCTTTCGGGATATCCTTAGCATATTCAAATATCCCTATGGGATGTCGTTAAAAACTGGTCTAAAACTTGTAAATTGTAACTATTTTCATCAAAGTTTATAAATAAATGCATTTCTGCTAACGAACAAATAACAAAAATGAAAATAATTTGGAGCAAAAAGTATAAGCCCATGCCAGGATTTGAACCTGTGACCTCACACTCAATGACCTGACGCTTTAACCTATTGAGCCAACTGACCTGTGCTCTGAGGTGTTCTCATTTACTATTAAGTATTGAAACTTGACCTTCATTGGTGCACTTGGAAGTTTTGCGAGTCAAAGTAAAAAAGTTAGCCTAAATTTGAAGTAACTTTACAAATTGACTATTTTCACATATTTAAAAATTTTGAAATAAAATAGCAAAACCTTTTGAATGTGAACTGTTATATGTAATTTGGATTGTATATTTTAATACAAAAAAATTATTAATTATACTTGATATATTTTAATTTGAGTAAAATCACTACATTTTATTTGATGTAGTTTGACCTTTTGAAAGTGTATTTGATGTAAAATAGATACCTATCCTGTGTACGTTATGGTGTGTAATGGTAAATCGAGATATCCCAGCGTAAACCCAAATATCCCCAATATTTTCTGAGTCATTCCAAGGATATCCTAGGGATATTGCAAATCATACATTTTGGGATATCCTTTCAAGATATCCCCAGGACATTGAATATTTTTAAGAGATATCCTTCGAGACCCATCTGGAACTCCTGTCATGAAGAGAGGCAGCCATGGCATTGCTTATGAAAATTTCCCATACTTTTTACTAAGAGTTATTTTCAGAGGTTTTCATTAAATAAAATTATTTATTAAAACTTTAGTTTATAGTGAATGACCTATACACTATTTTGCATTATAGCTTTAATCACTGACACTTCCTATGGATGTTCTTTGTAGATCCTTTCAACTATAATGTTTGAATTCAAACAAATCTATTTGGCTTGTAAACAATGTTATTATCTAATGTTATTAGATTGTTTAATTAATTTTTCTGGACCTATATGATACAAGTTTATTAATATTTCAATAATTTACACTGTGTCAACAGATATTTACTTGGGAAATCCTGAGAATATCCTAAGGATGTGAACGATTTTATAGAATTTAATTAAAACTATGCTTACGGACATATTCCAGGAACTTCCCCAGGAGCTCTTTTCAGAAGTTTTCGAAAAGAGGCCTCAAAGAAAAATGGTTGAATGACTTGATGATTTTAGACTTTTAGCAAAACCCCTATTTTGAATGTTTGAACTAAATTGAAAAAAAAACGCACATATCCTAGGGATATCCTTGGAATATGGCCGTTTACGCAGGCCTGACACATCCTTGGGATATCTCTGGAATATCCTTTGAAATTTTGTTTGACGGGTGTCTTATAGCCAAAAAAGTAAAACAAATCCATTTTAAACCTGTTTTGTGTGAATTTGTTTAATTTTAGTCCTATTTACGTATAAAGTTTGTATTTCTATTAAAGTCCTTTTGGGATATGCTTAGAATGTCCTAGAATATCCTCCATATCCCGGGATCTGAATAGGATATTTGGGACTCATTTGGGATATCCTGGGGAAATCTTGTGCTCAGTGGGTTAGTACTAATACCAGATTCAACATGTGATTGAATTGAAATGGTCGTGAATGTGCTGTGAAAGAGCCGTGGCCTCGAATTTAGCACCGTCCACGGCCGCCGTGACGGCCGACGTGGACGGCACGGCGCCGTATTCGACGGGCGTCGTAACGTGTGAACACTTCCATATACTCCAATGTAATTCAACCTCCACGGCGCCGTGCCGTCCTCGGCGGACGGCGAAAAGACGTCTCGTGTGAACGCAGCCTATTTCTGTTGATCCAACAAAATCTTACAAAATTTGAATTAACTGCTCATTACATATTGATAAAAAGTTATTATCAACCACGCGCACCACTGTAATATAAATCAGGCCATAGTAACAGAGAAAGCATTATTTATTTATTTTGTACCCAGTGGCGGCTCCAGAGCTGATTTTCGGGGGGGAGGGCATTGCCTACCATGGTGGGTGGGGGGGGGGGGGTGACCATGGGAAGAGGGAGGGGCGGAAAGAGATGACGGAGGGGGGAGTATAAATTTCCGATCACTGGTGGTATTATTATTTTCCATTACAGTGTAAATAGTATTATTTTTCTAGATGAATCTATGGGGATAATATAGCCTACTTTGAAACGATTTGCTAAATCTAACTACATTTTAGCTTTCTTATTGAAACCTAACCTCAGTAAAAGAAGAGTAAAATTGACAGGAATACTCCTAATCTCTCTGAAATTCTTCAAACTATCGCAGTTTTTATAAAGATGTAAACTAAACTAAAATCCAGTCTAACAAGGTTTGAGTGATTTGTAACTCTATAAACATATAACTAGTTTTCAAGGGAATTTTCTTAAAGTAAATCAAATGGGGTATTTTCATTCTTGTTTCTGTATTTGGACAATTTGGTTGGTTGCACCAGAAACCAAGTAGGCTACGCATCACGCAAATAACTGCTGTCAGTCTGAGTTATAATGTTGAGTTGAGACTTTAGATTTTATTTGTGCTTCTCTTATGCAGTAGAGCCAATTGAACAGACTGATTTAAAAAATAAAGCAAATAGTTAAGGCATTGAAGTATTTTTGTGTTTTATTAGAAAACAGCTTCAATAATAAATCAGATACGTGCTAATTTGTTAAATATGCACTTAGCGGCGAAAAACAAATCCCGTGGGCCAATGTCGTCATGACCGTCATATCGAAAATTAACTGTGTTTTTGAGCTCTTTTCTCCTATTAGGGATTATTTCCATAAAAGCGAGATTTGAAATTTAATTTGTTCCCATCTAATACGACTAAGTTTTAATGTTAGTCACTTATGGTTTCCAAGTGATCATAAAAATTCGACAGGTGGAGCTTCACGATATGTTCCGTAGTGAGATGGGAGTAGTGATGTAAAACGCCCTGGCGTTTAAATCTCAGGGCAAATGCCCAGGGCATTTGCCCAAATAACCGCCCAAAATCCATAAGCGCCGGGCGTTTATCCAGTTAGAGGCTAATAAACCTAATTAATGGAAATTAAATTGAACACTACTCGTCTAGTCAACTTTTTAAACCTCTAACATTAGATATTTACATAATAGTCTATATTTAAAAAAAATAATTACTTGTATAATTTTAATTATATTGGTAGGAAGTCGGTACTAGAGAGTCAACACTTTTCTTTTGTCAACAAGAGGAAATAATTTAGACTGAAAATAACTTCATAGGTTTATTTTTATTTAAAATATCTGGCTAATGTAAGTTAATAGAATTAATTTACATTTGTTTATTACACACAATGAATCAGTCTTAACTTAAATAATTATGGGCATAATGAAAACTTCAGTTCATCAAACAAAATTCCTTAAACTAATGACTCTTCAGATTCAGAAGCATCTTCATCACTTTCTCCAAGGATAGTATAATTATAAACATAAATACAATACTGGTCTCTTCTTCTTAGCAAACCTAATTGTAATAGGGCCTATAATATATTGTGGTAGTCAGTACAGTTAGTTCAGTTGAAGTCATTATAAAAGCATTTTAAGGACGAATATCATTTGAATGAATGGACAATTAATCAATTTCAGTGAAGCCACCAAGATAAATATTGGCTAATTTTTAAACTGTTTGTGTTTTTAAATAGAGTAACAAGCCTCTATACCACTAAAGGTTGAGCAGTTTACTTTAGCTTTAGGCTACTAAGATTTACATATGCCATCATAAGCCTACATCATATAATTTGATATATTTAATAATCATGTTCAGCTTCAAAATATATATATATATCCAGAATCAGAACTATACATTAAACTTAGGCCTATGCCATCACTAGCAAATGATGCTTTAAATTTATTAATGTTACTTATAAAATAATTGAAGAGACTTGGGTACAGCCGGTACGGGATGATATAGTTAGGCCATGGTTTTGCAAAACTTATACTACCAGTTTCCATTCATTAGCTGATTGCATTAAATTAAAGTAACATAAATTTCATTTTTTACAATCATTTCTATTGCTAATCTTTTTCCAAGACTGCCCTTTTGTAAAATTAATTACAACACATCCTAATAACATGGTACATATGATTTACCGGCCAATCTCAAAATAGGACAATTTCAGTCATTAGTAGGCTAAATTATTAGTTTAAAATGAAATTTTTTGTCATATTATAAGAATAAATAAAATTAGTATATTTAGTATATTTTGATAAATAGCCCTAACTCCCGGTAGAATTTGTGAATATATATATATATATATATATATATATATATATATATATATATGAATAAAAATAATTTTATAGGTGTCTTTTTATGTTAGGAAATTTAAATTGTGGTTAAAAGGCACTTGTTTTACTAACAAAACCTTAATACTTAACTTTAAATTTAATTAATTAGACATTATAAATTTATCTTATGCACATATTTATGAATTACAGAGTAGAAACCTGCTTAATCAGTAAATACGATTTTATTTAACAATTTAGAAAAATATTTATTTAAAATACCACACTGAAAATATTACAGGTTTTATTGTATTGCGCCTTAAACTGAACTTTTTATAAACGCCCAGTTTTTGGGCGCTTAAAATCGCTTTGGGCAAATGCCCGGGCAAATGCCCATTTATAAACGACCCGCCCACTGGGCATTTGCCCGGCCCACATCACTAGATGGGAGTAAGTATTCCTACGGTTGGACTATTCCATCAGTTCCAAATGATCACAGCTCAAACTTCATTCACATTAAATACAAAACTAAAACTGTTTGAAATACTGTTATTCATTACAACAAAACAAGTACTATACTGTTCCAAAAAGAAGTTTTTATGACTGTTCTCAACAATCACGACCAGACGATGCCCTTCACAATAATCAATAATACCACCTATAAAAAATACTGTCCTCATCGCTTTGTCCGTGTCGTCTGCCGCGTGCAGCGCAAAATCCTATACTTCACGAGGAGTCTATGGCAATGTATTTACCACGAGTTTAAAATATAGCGGGTAGATTTTGTTTAAACTTTGCGTTTAAGAGTGTTTTGGCCCAAAGCAGGTTTAGAAATAGCCTGAACCCCAGGAAAAATCTAATGTTGTCTAAAATTAAGTTAGAAAAATGTAAATTTTAACTTTTGTTTTAAGGGTTGCAATTTTTTGTAACGAAATAACAATGAAAGGTTAACAAAAATAAAAGAATAGTACTTTTAAAGCATTATTATTGAAACAGCTGTTAACTGTGAAGAGGCGTAGTTGATTGTTGGTGTAATCTTAAAAGCCTGATAGCATGATTTATAACAAATTAAATTAAAACCATCGACCAAAGTTTGGATACTGTATTTTACGTTTTATTTTTGAACTACCAAGAAATGTTAGTTTTTGCTGGTGCAAAAACTTCTTATGAGTAAATGATAACCTAATAATACGAAGGTTATCAATATTCTTGGGGGGAGGGGGCCATGGCCCGATTGCCGCCACCCCCTAAAGCCAATGTCAACAATCCTGATCAGCTGATGGCATTCGCAATCGCAATACAGTACTCCATGTCACTCACTGTCTTCTCGTCCGTCATCCCGTTGTCCGTGTGGTCCGCCGCGCCCGCACGCAAACTCCAATTTAAGCACCTCCAAAACTTCCTCAAAATATAATAGTGTTGTTTTAATCTCAATTAATACAAATTAAAGATAAATAAACCTAAACAATGTCAAACTTTTTATAAAAATAGGTATTATTTTACCTAAAATATAACGTATTATTTTTTTAATCTCAAAAAAAATTACAGGCCGAAAAATCTCGGGGGGGGGGGGGGGGGCATGCCCACCCCCCGGAAGCCGCCACTGTTTGTACCTACAGTTTCATAATCATACAAATTGAGTTTGTTATAGCTTAGGTCAGTTTGAAAAATGTGACTTGTTTGGATCTATCATTACCAGATGGTTTCTTTCTTTAGAATCAGTAATCCTAGGCAAAGCCCCCGGTTGATAAAATTAATACTCAAAAGTGAAGAAGTTTTATTTGAACTTTTGAAGAAATTCTCAAATGAGAAGCTTGGCAAAAGAGATGAAAGTCTCTCTGAAATTTTTATCTCCCGAGATCACACTCAAAGAGCAGAGAGAAAACACTTGCACTACGAAAGGAACTTAATGATCACACTCAATTAGGAGGAAATGCATTAACCATTAGATATGTAAATGGGTTACAAGCGTTACAAAGAGACTCCTTGTACTCAAACCTACTTTTTTTTTTGATAGAGCAAGAAGACACTATAAACAGTTATCACGGAAATAATACCGGTAGTGAAAGCGTTTGGACCTGCTATCCAGTAGACAAATTAGGAAACAAATCATTATTAGTTTGGTCTGGATTTCATGGGTGTAGGATTTTAGCTATAAATTATATAGAGTAATAAAAAGAGTTGTTTTTTTCAAGTCATTTTTAAAAGTACATCGGTTTAACCGGCCAAATCGTTATCCGGCCGACGCATGGTCCCGAGGTGGCCGGTTAAGGGCGAGTCTGCTGTAGGTTGAAATTCAGCTCCTTTTAATACACGAATCACAATCTAAATCTTAAAATCCATTAAATTTTCCAATTTTCAAAATTTAATAAAGCTGGGGGAACAACTCTCCCCCTTTTTTAAAAAAATGCCCTGTCCTGTAGCTATTTTTTACTGACAGGCTCTCAGGACAGGTCAGGGCATTTTTACAAGTAGAAAGGGGTGATAAGAAATATAAGAAATATGGAAATCCAAATTTTAAGTGCAAGAAAACTTTCATTTTAATATGGAGTTATAAGTAATTTTCTCAGGGGCTCTACTTTTTAGCGAATTTCCCATAGGGAATAAGCTATTACCGTAGGTCTCATGGTAAGACCTAAGCCCGGGACCATGTTACTTTTTCATTTTTAGGTGCCCAGAGACCAAAAATAATAGTCATTAAAATTTATATATATATATATATATATATATATATATATATATATATATATATATATATATATATATATATATATATATATATATATATATATATATGTATATCTTATATAATAAAAGAGTGCATTTAAGGGTCTAGAGAGAGAACTACTGAACGGATCGAGGCCGTTTTGGTGTCAATGGATTTCTCATGACCCCTAGATGATAGGAAAAATATGGTATCCCTCGGAAAATGCCTTATAAAGCCGCAAAATGAAAATTAGACCTTATTTAGACCAATATAAGACGTGATTTTGTCGATTTGTTTACTGCTCCAGGTGATCCATATCTTACATTGAAATTTGACACCACTGCTGCTTTACAAAGTGTTTTTGTAAACAAAACAGACAACTTTTAATTTCTATGATAATTAACAGATACAAATGAAATCAAGGCCACTCAATTTTGAAGTGGTTTTTAAAGCAGTAAAATAAATATTTAACAGCTGATGCTTTATAAACAATTTTTGTTGCTATACTATAAAGATAGTTTATTTAATATAGAGGATTGAATTTATGTATTTAAACTTACGAGTTTTTTATTAATATTTGTTTACACATATGTTTTTATAACTATCAACTAATGAGCTTTATGGTTTGAAATATATAAAAATAATCTTTTGATTGTAAAATTCTCCCCATCCGTATTTTAATACATTAATTTTTAAGTCATATAACGTTCTTATAATCTTATTTTTCATTCTTTTAAGGTCGTGTAGGCTTACGATTCTACATGTTTAACAGTAGGTTTATTGTTCCCACTGATATAAACAATGGAGTATATGAAAATACAAAAATACAAAGAGTACAAAAATAGTACAAAAATATGAAGATGTGGAACTATGAACTGGAATAAATAAGTTTTGAAATATACGAGAAGAAATTACAAGAATAAGAAAAGGAGGTGGAAATAAAGTGGAAACAAAAGACAGAGAATAAACATTTTGAATAGTGTTTTTGTGAAGGTAAAAAACCTACTATACGATTGACTTAGAGGACAATCCAGTAACACTTAGTACACCCAGAGGGTACTTTTATACCATTGCGTGAAAAATTCAAGTCAGAACTTGAAAGCAAGGATCAATTAGATGTATAAACACTGTGGAAGAGCCCACAGAATGGTGCTAAGCGACGGTGGTGATACCAAAACCTAATGGGGACGCTAGACTCTGCGTGGATCTAACAAAATTAAACAAGAACGTGAGGAGGCAAAAATGCCAGAGGTTGAAGACACACTTAATCAGATTGGTAAATCTCGAGTGCTTAACAAATAAGATACAAATTAAAAATTCTGGCCAATTAAATGGACTCTGAGCCAGTGAAATTATACCAATAAGTTAATTTGAATGGAATAAATGGAATACAATTATAAAACCATTATTCATTATCTTTTTTTTTGAAGTCTCATAGGCTTTCATATTGTAAAACTATATGATAGTAAGTATTATGAACTATTAAAACTTATAAACTATTAATGATATACTAGAGATCGCCTCCTGATCGAAATTAGACCAAAATTTTAGTTGATCTGGACCCAAGAAGTTTTAAAAACATTTTATAGTTGAATCATCTGTTCTTCCTATTTTTTTAACAGTTGTTTTTACAACAGCTGTCTAATGATTCAACCAATTCTCCTTTCTCCAAAACATTAACATTGAAACTTTGAAAGCCTGTGCCGCGTAGCCCTAGAGTCAAACGTGAATTCGAATAGGATTTTGCTCATCTACAGGACTATCTATACCTTTCTAACGGTGTGTGCGGATTTATTCTACAGTGCACATGAGCTGAGATAAAAGGAGGAAAAGAAACATGCTTGCCTATTATAGAAGACTAGAAAATCGCCCACTGTTCGAAATTCAACAAAATATTTAGTTAATATTGAGCTTATTAGTTTAAAAAAATTATAAAGCAAACTGTTCTTCCTGATTTGCTATAATTTGTTATTACAACAGCTGATCAATCAATTATCCTTCTCCCATGACATTAACATCGAAACTTTCAAAGCCTGTAGGGCGTAGCCTCGGAGGCCGATGTGAATTAAAATACCATTCTGCTCATCTACAAGACACTACCTTCCAAACGGTATGCGTGGGTTTCTTTTACGTTGCTCACAAGCTAAGAAAAAAGGAGGAAAAGAAACTTGCTTGCCTATTATTATTTAGATAACTGTTCACATTGCCAAAGAATTGGACAAATTTTAGTTTTAATACTGTGTTGTCTGGGTATTAATAAATGCTGTGACCATTATCAAACGTGAACATCAAATTCATGAATAATCATCATGAAAATTACCCGTCATTTTTGACGGGTTGTTTGCTAGTATGTATATATATACATATATATATGTGTCCCTAGACACGATAACTCTCGTAGAAATAGTCCGATCGACACCAAATTTGGTAGAGATGTGTAATCCTACATTTATTCGGATGAGTTCGTAAACCAGACATATCGACCTACCGGACGGGGTAGTTTTGGGGGGTTTTGTACCCCAAAAATGGGTTTTTTGCATTTTTCATATGTAATTATTAAAAATTTTTAATTTTTATTTCGACCATTGGATTTAGCTCAAAAAAACACACAATTTAGTATTTTGAAGCTTTGCTCTATCTCTATTGGTTACCGAGATATTACAAAGTCTAAAGACAGTACATTGTATTTTGGGGCTCCAATGTTAATCTTATGAAGAATAAAGATTTCACTTTTTAACCAATATTTTTGGATGAAACTTGGTATTTAGCTTCATTTGGATGAGATTCAACCATTCATGGTAAAAGAATTCTTGGTTTTTGTGCTTATCATGGCAGCAAACCTGCATACTCTTTTCCCATGTTAATCATATGGAGAATAGGCAAACTCCTTTAGCAATGGACAGATATTGATGAAACTTAGTATATGGCTTCATATGGTCGAAATAATTTTTTTATGCTAAAAACCTACTTTTAGTGTTCCCCATGGCAGCATACCTGCATACTCTTTCCCTACATTTATCATAAGGAGAATAGACATTTATTCCAATATTTATGAGCTTGTGATGATATTTGGTTTACAGGTTTTTCTGGTCATAATTAATACTACTAATTTGGAAATTCGCTGAGTACGCAGGTCTGCTGCGACGGGGGTATTTCCTATTATGTACTATCCTATCCTACTTTATCTAGGAGCAATGCAAAATTCATTGACAGAAAAATGACCATGATCTGTTCAGTAGTTTCCTCTTTAGACACTAAAATGCTCTCTTTTATAATAATAAATTTTATTCCGCTGACAAATTTACATTGTATGGGAATTTACAAAAGTCTTTCTATCTGTTTCACAATTTAAAACACACAATTCCGGATTTTTTAACAAGATAACTCATTGTTAATTCATTGAATACTCTAAACTTTTTCAAGTCTTTCAATTATTTTTAATTGCTTTTTACTTCTTTCTTTCTTCTTCTTTTTTCTTCCTTCTTTATATTACATTTCATAAAGTATTATGACATGTTTAGACTATAGTATTAATCCGCTTGGACACTCTTCTCAGCACGGAGGAGGTGAACGAGGCATGATCGGTAAAAACCGATCCTTCAGTTTTATAAATCATCATTTGTTTAATTTGTCTATTTTCCTGTATTATTTTGTATTATCACCTGGTGTTTATTTAGTTTAGAATCTTTGCTATGTTCTGCTCAATAAAACCTTTGTGTTAGGTGATTCGGTCTTTTATGTATTTCAACTTATCGAGCATACAAAAATCAATGGAGAAATCATTAAGGCCAGAAAGATTAACCACAGTGCACTGATTATGAACAGGGGTGGACTGAGCCGCCGGGACACCGGTAAAATTCCCGGTGCGCCCTCCCCATCAAAGCGCCCCGGCGCCCCTAACTTGATTTTTTCATTATAAGGAATTGTAAAATATTTTTTGAAAGTTCAATATTTGTGAATTTTTATTTGATTAATATGTGCTTGCACTTCATGACTTGAACATAATACGTTTATCTTCATATAAATTGAATGTTCAACTTTGATAAATTGCTCCAACTGAGAACTCTTTTGTGTAGCAATGACTCGACATAGTTGGCTAACTTGTGCGGCAAAACAGCTAAAAAACAAAAAAAGTCCTACCGTAATGTCGGAGTCAACTGCTACGCCTACCCCCACCCCGGCACGAAAGCAGGCACCGAAAGAAAAAATAAAAAAAGTCCTGCCGTAGTGCCGAACCGCATCCCACAACCCTATCCGAGGCTGAAGAGGGCAAAGCCCTATAACAGCCGCAGTGGGCTCTTCCAGCTCACTGGAACCTCACGAAGCAAGCAAGCTGTTAGCCTGGGCGCGACCATTGCGACGTAGTACGAGTAAATGTCAATCCCAGGGGGATGATTTTGTTAAACCTTACACAAAGTGTATATTTGTATTTATTCTGGAATATGTACAATTTTGAATATAAATACGAGTATTAAAACGACTCTTGTAATCCATTATTTTAATAAATCGACAATTTTAACAGGTTAAGAACGATGCTGTATTTGAATTTTGCAGAAACTAGAAACTATGCAGTTTCCAGGCAATCTTCGTTGCAATGACTTTCCTGATGATTTTTAGCACACTCCACTTACAGATTACCTGCAAACCAAGGATCTTTACTATCCTCAAGCATTGAGGCTAGTAAGCTGCACTTAGGAAAAAAGACGACTTTAGGATTTTAAAGGTGCCAGGTCCAAGTTTACCGATGTCTTCAAAGCTGCAGAGGTCCTCGTCACTGAAATAACGAACAAAATCGAAACACTTGTCGGGTACAGTTCCAAATATTGAAGAAATCATCATAGAAACAGAACTGCCTGGGGTGAGGGTAGGAAGAATAAGAAAATGCCGGGGGAAACCATCAGGAGACGTGGCCTAACTGAAGACAGCAATCGCCGATTTGAAGTAACTAGATCTTTTTAACTGTGTTATAGATCAAGCTGTCAAATGTATGAACGAAAAGTTTTCAGCAAAACAAAGTCTATATACTTAGATTTAAAATATTTTGATCTCAAGCGGTTTAACGGCATTGACATTAGTTCTTCTATCTTTCAAATTATAATAGAATTAGTTACCGATTGCAAGGAAGGGAAACGGGAGGAGGAATTAGTATATTTTAATCACCGTGTCATCACCAGTTGTCGAAGCCGGTAAACATAACAGAACCAACCAATGATTTTGAAGGTATGAGCTCTCGGAAGAAGGATTGGTTTCCAACTTAAATGATGACGAATAAAGAGACCCAAACGATTTGCTGTATATTCAGTGTAAAAGTGGTAAAAATGCAATACTTGCTTCAAGTGTGCATTCAACGACTAACTTGAGTTCAATGTTTTTGTTTTCAAGGCTGTACACGAACCTTTTTAAAGTCTTTAAGTATATCTCTTGACATTACCAGCTACTCAAGTATCATGTGAACGGCCGTAAAATTAAAATATATCAAAACAAGGCTCCGTTCGAGTCCGTTCACGACTCACTGATGACACCTTCAGACCTTATTTCTCATGAACATGGAGGGAGATATTCTTGTCAAGATCAATAATTATTAGATAATCTACAAGCTGAGTGAGAAGAGTTCTATTCTAATTCAATATTTATTTGTTCCAACACTGTATTTATTGTTATTAAAAGTTTTGTTCTCGTTATTTAGTCTGTGGTTTAATGGTGAAGTGAAGAAAAAGTGATAATACTTCCTCAATGGACTTTTTTCAGACTATCAAGAACTGCTTCAATGTAACTGGTTTTATTACTGTTTTGAAGCATGTAAATAAATAAATAAATAAATAAAGAGTGAACAATTACGAAGACTTCTTCGCGTATAAACTGTTGGTATGTTGACTTAGCTTTTATGGGCAGAAAAATAAACAAACAGTAATGTAAATAAAATATGTTGGTTTTGATAGATAAAAAAAAAACTACGGCTTTCAAGTTTAATATTTGCCTACAAAGCCTTCAAATGCTTATTGTAAAGTTATTTTTACTTTCATTAGTTTGATTTTAAATATCACTTTATAATGTTTATTGAAAATTAAGAAGTTACTGTTTTAACACTTGTTTGATTTACTGTATTTTACAAACTACAGTAATATACTTCTATAGATACATTGTAAATTGAGTAAATTTTAAGGGATTCTGTTATTATAATCATTAGAAATAAAGACCAAAGTATCCATATTTTGCTTTGTTTTGTTTTTTGTCACATTTTTAAACTATGTCATTTTAAGTAATTAAACAATAAACCTTTTAATATTGTAAGGTTACAATTTTAATTGCTAAAAAATTACATAATAGTCGAAACATGTATAATAAATGTTATTTATTATATACATAATAATATGAATCCCATATATGTATATATATGGCGCCCCTCCGGTACCCATTCCACCGCCCTTTTCATAGTGTCAGTCCACCCCTGATTATGAATCCAGTTCAGCAGTTAAATATTACAACCACTGGTTTTGAACATTCCAGAACTTCATTATATAAAGTCAGGCTGATGAACAAGACAAGTTGAGTCTACTGATTAATCATGTATCACCATCAATATTTGACTATATTGGCGAGGCAAAAACCTACAAAGATGCAATATCAATACTCGAGGACATTTTTGTTAAGCCTGTTAATGAGATTTTTGCAAGGCTCCCACAACAACAAGCAACAAGAAAGCAAAGTCCAGGTGAATCAATTAGCAAATATTCAGACAATCTAAAGCTTTTTAAGTAAAGATTGCAACTTTAAGGCAGTATCTGTAGACATTAACAGAAATGATTGTATCCGCGATGCTTTCATTGCTGGTCTTCTAGATCCTACCATTCGTCAACGACTATTAGAGAGTCAAAATCTTTACTTAAATGAAGCATTCACTCAGGCTAGATCATTGGAGGTCGCTCAAAATCAGATCAGGTATTACCAAGAACCGACCCCAATTAATTGTATCAAAGAAGAACAAAATGATCCACCAGTGGAGTGGAATGTCCGGCCTGGGATACAGTTTGTCACCAATGTGGTAAGAAAAGTCATTTCAAAAGCGTTTGCCAACAGTCATCGAGGAACACAAAAGGTATTTCATCCGCAATTAAGAAAGATTGTGTAGCTAGTATAGCTTCATCCCTTGAAAAACCTCTAGTGCCTGTAGAAATCAATGGCGTACAAGCACAAGCTATTATTGATATCTGATTTCATGTAGTTTTATAAGAAAAACCTTAGCGAACGATTAAAAATACATGTTAATAAAGCTAAAGGCATTCAAGTATCTATGGCTAAATAGGGGTACCTGTGCAGTGCAATGCTCTGCATTTAACCAAGAACCTTGTAATCAAACCTTCCCTTTGCATAAAAAAATTCAAAGTTCTATTTAGCTTTTAACATGTGTTTTTATGATTTAACTATAAACAGATGTTTTATTTGAAATTTAATGAAAATTGTTCACTATCTTATGGACAAAAAATGAACTTTAAGGGCTTCCCGTGCCCTTCAGAGTGCAAATATCAAAATTCTAAAACCTTATTGCAAAAATACGAACTGAGATGAATGTTATGACATCTCAAACATTGAATTTTGTCCAGAAATAAGGAGGAGTAGTGTTTACAAAAAACGGCTTCACGTATTATTTATAAAGAATAGATACCTCCTCCTTGTGCTCGTCAACTTAAGGTGAGTGTAAAGTTAATATTAAGATGAACTCTCATGATTGAGTTAAACTAAATGTACTTCCTTATATCTGTTCAGACATTTTTTTTTTTTTAGCGAATTTCTCTATAGGGAATTAGGGAATACGCTATTACGGTATTAGCCATGGTAAGACCTAAGCCCGGGACCATGTTACTTTTTCATTTTGAGGTCCCCAGAAGCCAAAACACCGTTCGTTCATTTTCATATATATACGTTTTATATATATGAAAAAATTTGTGGTAGGAGAGTAGGAATATATACATACTGGAATATCTACAGGGTGTTTAAGAACAACTGGAAATATCTTGTGTATTTTGTACCTTAGGTTGGGATGATACAAAACATCATATTATAAACAAATGTCCTAAAATGCTTTGTTAAGCCGCTAGCCGCCATTTTTTTTTTTTTTACACTTAATAATTTGTATTTCCGTGACGGATGGTTGTATTAAGTTCATATTTGGTATGATCCTTTATGACATCAATATCCATTTTCAGGAAAAAATAGTTTTGTCCAATGTGTCTTTTTAAATTGGCGGACATTAAAAATTTTTGAACTAAAGTATCTCAACAACGGTAAATGTTATCAAAATTTTACAAGATACAAAAAAATAAAACAAAAAACAAAAATAATTATCTAACTAATGATGCCAAGTTTTTAAGGATCAGACAAACAATAACAGAGTTGCTGTGGTTTTTCTACTAAAATAACCTCAATTTGCATTAATTAAAGAGGAAAATCAATGTTTTTCTGCAGAAAAATCTTAATAACTCCGTTATTTATGTTGTCTGATCCTTGCAAGCTTGGTATTATTAGTTAGAACATTTTATTTGTCAAATTTTTTGTCTTTTGTAAAATTTTACTGTTTTTTAGATATTTTAGTTTAAAAACTTTAATTGGCCACCATTTTAAAAATATAAATTGGACAAAAATAATTTTTTTTCCTGAAAATGGATATTGATGTTATAAGAGTTCATACCAACCAAATAAGAACTGAATACAACTATTCGTCAAATAAAAAAATAAAAATTGTTATGTGTAAAAAACAAAATGGCGGCTAGCGGATTAAAAAGCAGTTTAGAACATATGTTTATATGATGTTATTTTACGGTCATGACCCAAGGAACAAATACACAAAATATTTCCAGGTTGTTCGGAAACACTTTGTATATTAGTGTAATCTGCGTTAAATATACGATAAAGTTATATAGATAGGTTTGACATTGTTATTAGTTGTTTGAACAGTTTATTTTGTCTTACAAAATAATATTTATGATTTTTACAAGTCATTCTATGTGCACTACATCATTTTAACAAGTTTTTTTTTCAATTTATAAGGTCAATTATAAAATATATATTTTTGTAATCTTCGTAAAAATACACTCAAATTAATACAAGTTGTACATTGTTATAAGATGTTTCAAAGGTTTTAGTTTACTTTAGCATAATTATTTTTATTTTTTAGGCTGTCAAGTAAACACGCTAGCTTATTTTATTACGATCTTGCCAGATTATTAGTATGAAAGATTATAATTATTATATATGTTTTTTAAAATCTAGATTAAATACAGTACGTAATAAATTGTTATAAGTTTCAAATTGTTATAAAAGTACTAAACAGTGTATTTTGTCTTGCAAAATTATTTTAATTTTATCTGGGGGGCATCGGGTGCACTCTATCTCATTTTAATTAGATCTTTCCATTTGATTTTATGAAAGATTATAATTATCATATATGTATTTTAAATCTACATTAAATTCATAATAAATTGATATAAGTTTCATATATTGTTACAAGAGCATGGAAAATTTTATTTTGCTGTAACAAAATAATTTTTATTTTTACTAGGCGGACATGGTGGCCACTCTACATCATTTTAATTAGATCTTGCCAGTTTATGTATGCAAGATTATGATTATTATGTATGTAATTTTAATCTAAATTAAATGTGTAATAAATAGATATAGGTTTTAAGTTATTATAAAAGAACTGGACATTTTATTTTGCTGTCGAAAAATGACTTTTAATTTTACCAGGTGGACATCATAGGCCCTCTACCTCATTTTAATAAGATCCTGCTAGTTTATGTATTCAAGATTATAATTATTACTAGTGGCTCAAAGGGGTAAAAGCCCCTAATCATAAAATTAAAATAACATAAACCATAACGGATTGCCCGTTCTTCACTAAGAAAGTTTCCAGAAAATTTAATTATAATTTATATAATATTTTAACAATATCGTTTGAACAGACCATTCGCCCCCAAAGCACTCTTTACAATCCTGTACTATTACGCCACATGTTTATAAATGCTTCATTTTGTCTGTGGTTAAACTTAAAAAAGAATCCATGAAAAAGGAG
>CM061537.1:41128451-41151396 GCA_030545055.2 Neoaliturus tenellus
TATTAATATAATTTTGATCATTTTCTTTAAAACTTTCTTTAACATAATTTTTTATTATATTTATAAATGGTTCTATTATAAAATTAAACTTATAATGATATACAAAATAATTTTTATATTTAAAAGATATATTAAAAATTTAATTGATATTTTAGTTTTAAATAGATATAATTTTATATCAAAATCATTATTTATTAATTCTTTTGGAACAATTAAAATTTCCATTTATTTATAATTATTTTTATATCCCCAAGGTAATGTATCAATTTATTTTCACAAATAAATCTTTTGTCATCTCTATTACTTAAAGCTAATTATTTATTGTAATTGTATATAGTTCATGTTAAAACTTCTAATACAAGTCATTTCTCTATATTGTTCTTGATCATCAATAAACATTTCTTAAAATCATCCATATGTAATGTTTTATCAACAACACTTTCTTGATTCCTTTACATTTTAACAGGATTTTTATTATTAGATTCATAACTATATAATTTTGATCTTAAACACAATATTCTTCTAATATTTCACCATTTAACTCATCTTTAAATTTACCAATTATTTTTTTATTCTTTTCACTATAGCATTCATGTTCTTTCTTATAATCACTTGTATCAAATTCATTAATATTTTCTTTAATAATTTTATATGGATCCTTTTAAATTCTATAAAATAACTGTCTGTATCCATATATAATAACCTATATTTGGATCAAACTTCTTTAATTTTTCATAATAAAATGATACATATGTAATTTTGATAAATCAAGTACTGAAAATCCTATATAGATTGGTTTATCAAACTTAACCTTTTCTTTTATCATATGTGAAGCAATACAGTCTTATCAAATATACTAAATGTTTTAAAATTAGGTTTTTTTGCTTGTTTTAATGAAAACTTTTCATCACCTAATTTAATATCACATCTATTTCTAACATTTTCATAGTTTTTTCCAAAAACACTATTATTCATCAATTTAAAAAAGTCTTTTTCAAAATCTGATGTTGATTTGGATCTTAATTTGGTATTTAATTCAATATATTTTTTCATATAATCATCTTGATCAAATGCTATAACTCTATTAACTTTCTTTAATTTTAATCCTTTTTGTAGATAATATTTTAAGTTTCTTGAATGAATAACATAATCTTTTTTATCAAATAATGTTGTGCAAAGCTTATTATTATAATGTTCAGGTGCTAATGGTAAATCTTTATGGTCATCATGTAATTCAATAGGATATTCTAAATCAACATCCAATATGTATCCATATTCAGCATTTTCATCTAATTCTAATATTGTTTCTTCCCATTCATTAATGTATATGTATTAGGATTCATCCATGTTATATCTTTATAAGGTAATTTTTGACTTAAAGCCCATCCATATAGATTATTTGCATCTATATATAACATATAATTTTCAGGTTTGTTTTATCATAATTTTTTGTATATTTATTGTTTGCTTTACAATATCTAGTTATACATTGTGAAATACCACCTCTAATACCTTTTTCAATCATTAAATACATATTATAATCACTTATTAATTCTAGTTTAATGTTTGTTAATTTTAACATAGAATCCCAAGCTAATGATGGTGATGTTAGATAATGTGCTGGATCTAATTGATAATTTTTCAAACAAACAGATCTAAAATTTTCAAAATATCAGCTAATAAAAGAACATATTGAATATTATATAAATCTGAATAATTACCTAATGTTTTTACTTTTTGTTATTCCAACTTTTATATAATGTTTATAATCATCATTACTTATATTTTCATTTGTTAAACAACTATAAAATTGATCTTTTTCTAATATTTTATCATAGTTTAATTTTCAACATTATCAATAAATTCATATGGAAATACACCTTTAGAAGTTAATATTTTTAAAGTATCATTATCATATTCAATTATATCATTTTCTTTTATAAATTTATTTATATGCTTAAATTCTTTAAGATTTTTAGCTAATTTTTTCAATTGATGTAGCCATAAATCTAAATGTATCTAAAAATGAGAATTTTATAAATTTTCTAGGTTTATCACCTTCAAATTCATAACCATAACCAGAATTTACTGAATAGTTTATATATTTTTCATCTGTATTGGCTAACAAATCAATTTTACCATATTTTTTAGCTAATTCTTTTATAAACAAATGTGTATCATAATTTGAACTATTATGACAGAATAAAGGAATATTTTGAGGGAATTTTAGATTTAAATTACAATTTAAATGTGCAGCACCTCTAAATTTTCCTGTTAAATGACAATGATCTCTTACTTTTATTCTTTTATCATTATCAAAACCACTATTTTCACCAAATATGACAAATATTTGTTTTCTGATAATTAATTTCTTCTTCATTAGTTAAATTCATAGGCTTTTTATTTTTTGAATTATATTTTTTAGCTATATATTTTGAAAATTCATCTAAATATTCAAATAATTTAATTTGGTACATTTATTAATTCCTCTTCATTTTTTGCTCTATAACAAATAGGTTTATACATTTTATTAGTTACTCTAGATACTAAATAAATTGTAATCCATATGGTTTTATGTCTTTGAATTTTATTTGTATATGAACAATTTGGATTGTTTTTACAATTATCAATCTTTTCTAATATACTTTCAAAATCCATATAAATTACATATGGATGTTCAAACTTTTTATAATAATTTTTAAAACTTACAGTTTGACCTTTAAATGGCATTATAGGTCTACAAGGTTCTAATGATTTACATATTTCTAAATGATTATTTAAGTCTTTGTTTTTGTAGAAATGAGTTAAACATCTTCTACAAATATATTTTTTATTTGTATTTTTTGTGTTAATTCCTTAGATACTAACTTACTTAAATCTGTAATCAATATATAATGAGAATTATTACCAATTTTATAATATAATAAATCAATTTCTAGTTTTGCATATATAATGTTCAGATATTTGTAATGGCACTATTTTTTCATCTTCATCAATTCTATAAATATTTATTGACATTGATGGATAATTATATTTAGAATCAAATGATCTTTTTTTCAAATAATTTAATATCTTTTAATGTTATTGGATAATCAAAACCTTTAAAATATCATCATTTATATATTTTTGGTATTGTTTAACTCTTTCAGGCATTTTTGTTTGGTTTATCAATAGCACATCTAATTGCATAAATAAAACAATATTCATCTTTATTTTTAAATTTACACAACATTTTTTATTCTTAATTTCATTTGGTAATTCTATATATGATCCAGCATTTAATGAATTATTTTTAGATAATTTTAGATTTAATTCAACACATCTTTTTAATGACCAACCAGAGCCTTTTGATGGTTGATTAGTTGTTCTCTAACTATTAATTTCTTAATTGATCATCATAAAAATCACTATATTTAAAATATCTGAACTTTTTATACAAAAATACATATTACTATTTTTAATTTCACCATTTATTAATTTTCTTCATATTCACATTCTAAAGCCATCTGTCCCTTAATATTTTTTAATTTTGTTTTTCTATCAATTTTTTTATTTCATTTCTTTGAGTTTCTAAATAATCATTAATATCTAAATCATCATTTGAATTTGTTAAAATATAATCTTGAAAATATCCTTTTAATGACGAAGCTTCTTGAATATTTATTATATTTTCTTTTGGAATTGGTTTATTTTAAAATAATCATTTAATAATCCAATCAATTCATTTCTAGTTTTATTAACAATTTTAATACTATTTTTAATTCCTAAATTTTGAATATATTTAATGATCTATATCTTAAATTATTTGGATCTCCTTTAATTTTGTTTAATCTTTTAATTAGTTCATCTCTAGATAAATTTTCATAATTTCTGACAGATAATTTTTTTGCAATTTCATTTAATTTTTCTATATTAATAATGAATATTTGTAAGATCAAATGTTTCTTTAATATTTGTCAATTCATCTAAAGTTTTATTTTTATAATTATATATATTATTATTTTTACACCAATGTTTTAATTCAAATATTTTATTATCATATTTTTGTTTATTTAATAAATGTTTAGTTGAGTTATAATGTCTATCATAATTTTTATATAATATATTTTTATTACAATAAGGACAATTAATATTTTTATTTGTTCGTTTCATTTATTAGAAATAATTTTTACTTAGAAATAAAACTCTTAAAATATGAGAAGTTTTTCCACTTTTTTCTAGGTAATTTATAGTTTAATTGTAATTTTTCAATCAATAGTCAAACTTTTCACAAGTTAATTTAAATTTTCTAGAGTATTTTTTCAATAAAATCAATAATCAACTTTTCACAAGTTAATTTAAGTTTTCTAGAGTATTTTTTCAATAAAATCAATAGTCAACTTTTCACAAGTTAATTTAAATTTTCTAGAGTATTTTTTCAATAAAATCAATAGTTGTATTTTCATAAGTCAATTTAAGTTTCTATAGTATTTTTTTCAATAAAATTTAAACTTTTTTAAAACAAGTAAAATTATTATTTTTATCATATTTTTAAATTTTCTAGTTTTTGTTATATTTTTGTCATGAATTTTAGTTTCTAAATGTCTTAAATAATTATTAGTCCATTTAATATTTCTTCCACATTCACAAAATTGTGGTTTTAAAACATTTCTCTAATATATTGTATACAAATTGCATTTTTTCTATCTTTACTATAATGAAAATTATTAAAATTTGAAATATCTTTAATTTCTTTACATTTATGACATTGATTTTCATTTAATTCAATAACTTTAATATTATCATATAATTTTTTATAATACAAATCCTTACATTCTTTACAATAATGATATAACCCATCTTTAGTATTTTTATCTTTATAAAATTTAGATATATCTTTATATAATTTACACCTTAACATTTCTTTTCCATTTATATAAAATAAAATTTACAAATTGGTTTTTTTCAATTCATATTCATAAAAATTTCCAATAATACTTCATTATTTTGATCTTTTATACTATATGTAACTGGATTTGTATTATTAATTTTAGAAATTATAAATATTTCTCTAGACCAATTATTTTTATATTTATTAGAAAATGTTGATTTTTTATTTCCAATTCTAACTCTATCATTTATTTTAAATTTTGATTTGGTTATTGTTTTTGGTGGTTTATATTTAAAAACAGTATCTAATAAATCCTTTTCATTATTTTATTTACTTCAATTGGTTTCATTTTAATTGTTGAATGATATGAGTTATTATATTCTTTAACAATTTTTGGTAAAATATTTATCCATCTATAATTTTTATTAATTTCAAATTGTATTTTCATTTTTTCATTTTGTGTTCTATTATACCTTTCTATTATACTTGATTTTACTTCATTTTCTGTATGATACAATTTAATATCATATTTATTCAATATTTCTTTGAATCTTTATTGATAAATTCTAATCCTTTATCTGTATGTAAAAGATTGGGTGATTTATGATTAATTTTAATTGCATCATTAATTATTTCTTCAAATGCTTTAGAAACAGTTTTTCCATCTTTTTTCTTTAATGGTTTTGACCAAACATATTTGAGAAAGTATCTATCACATTTAACATATATTTATAACCATCATTTTCTTTTTCATAATTTTTCATTATAATTAAATCTGCTGCCCATAAATCATCAATACCTAATGTAATTATTTTTCTTTTTAGAAATTTCTTTCTGATTGAGCATGAATTTCATTTGCTTCAATTATTTGGTTCATTTTTAGTTAATTCTTTTTTAATTTAGGTGTAAACTCTTTTTTTAAAATTTTACTTTTATTTGTTTTACAAATTAAACATTTAGTAGCTATCTATATAATCCATTTTTCATTTCAACAATTTGTGGATTAATATTTTTAGTTTTTTCTTACACTTGTGACAATGAATTGGTTCATTCATTTATATATAAAAAATATGTTATACATAAATGAATTGATTCAATTCATTTATGTATAAAATATTTTTTTAATAAATGGATATGTGTTATAGATGTCATAATCAAACTAATTTTACTATTATTGGAAATTGTGTAGGATGTAATATATGTAAAATAATTATTTATGAAAAAAGATTAAGAGAAAAAGTAATAAGAATAAACATCTTAAACATATTTTAAGAGAATTTAACCATTTTCAACCATATAAAACACACCATTAATTAATGAATTATATATTTTATGTATTTCCAATCATTTTGAAATAACACCTAAGAATATAAAATTATTTTAAACAAAGGAATTATACAAATTGGATATTTTACTATCAATTTTTAAACAAAATATACAATATTGATTTTGAATTGAATAATGAAGATAAAGAAAAAAATTACACTAGTTTTTAATAAATATTTATGTTTTAAGAAAAGTAATATATCATATAAAAAATTATTAACAATGATTTTAAATATTTAAATATGGATTTTTGTATAAAACCTAATTATGATAATAACTTTTTAACATATCTATCACAAATGAGTTTGTGATATTTTTTCCCTATATAAATGGATCTGTTAGAAGAAATTAATAATATTGGAGAATTAAGATTTAAAGAATATAAATCATTAAAAAGTTTAAATTTAAATGAAAAATATAAAATTGAAAATTTGAAAGAGTTAAAGATAAATATGGATATACAATTATTGTTTAGTTATAAAAATGTAAAATACATTTACCAAAAAGATTTACTAATATAATTGATGATAAAACTGTTAAAGAATTAAATAAAAAAGATTTAAATTTAATTGTCACTGCTTTTAAGACTTTTGATGATAAAGAAGCTGCTTTAGTTAAATTTGAATAATTATTTTAGTATAATTGTATTGATAATAAATTTTAAATCATCTTGTAAAAAAATTATAATTTTACTGGTTTTAAAAAACTTTTTATTCTGTAAACAATTTCATATAAATTTATGCATATTTATTAAAAATTTCATTAAATTTGCATATTTTTTATGACAATTTGACAAAAGCTGAAAATTGGCCAAAAAATGGCAAAAATATTGCATAATTGTATTAAAAAACTGTGAAATTTGTTTAATTTTTGATTGTCTCCAAAAGTGAGCCAGAACCAACATGATACTATCTACTTATATATATATATATATATATATATATATATATATATATATATTATATATATATATATATATGCATATTTACATGAATTCTGAGTTTACTTTCTATTATGGCGGTTTATTCTCTGTTATAACATCCAGTCAGAGGAAGAACTCCCTGAAATTAAAATTTGAGTCATATGTCATATACAGGGAAAATATTACATCTTAAAATAATAAAATCAAGGAAGAAAATAAAATTTTATTATTTTAAGAGTCAAAATGATTATATTTTAAGGAAAATAAACCAAGGTATAACTACTGAAATAATGTAATAACGTTTTATGTATGACCACAGTTTAAGTGGATTCCCTTTTGTCATCATACTAAAAATACTATGCCAATGCTATTAAAAATTTTGTTTTATAAACAAATAGGTTCTAGTGGTAATATTTCTTGAGGTCAAGGACTTGGTCCAGGATCTGAAAATGAGTGGACCATCTCTTTCAGAATAGAAGACCATCCCTTTTATCGGATAGAGTTTCAGAAATTTGCCAAGAACTAGGAGCTGCAAGGACCAACTTTTCCCCAGGTAGAGTTAAGGCTTGGATCCAGGATCGGTAAATGCGATTGTTATCTCTTCCTCAGGATCGGATATTGCTATTTCCATCCCTTCCCCCAGGTTGAGGTCCAAAATTGGGTCAGAATCAGAAATGTGAGGATCAATTCCTTCCCCAGATAGAGGTCCAGAATCGGGAAATGCATGGGCCTTCCTTTTCTTAGGTAGAGGTCCAGATTGGGTAAAGAATTCAGGAAATTCGTGGGATTTCCCTTCCCCAGGGAGAGGTCTGACATTGGGCCCAGAATTGGGAAATGTAGGCCATCTCTCCCCAGGCAGGGGTCCAGAATGGGATCGAGGATCGGGTGTGTTTTTTTACACAGAACAATGTTCGCCTGTAATGATGACAAAACGAGTTATTTTGAACCATCCTAAAATTCATATTGTTTCATCAATTAAAAATCCTGTATTCTTCTGGCCTGATAAACTGTAGGCTTCTTACATTAATTACTCAGCTCATCGGCCCCCTGATTTTCCTTTCTTGCACATTACTTTCTTCAATACCTTGTCCTTTCGAGGTCTTGTGCAAAATGCCTATTAAAGCCAGACTGAGGAAAGCGGAAGGTTCGACTAGTGTGTTCCTGGGTGAAACTTTGGTTGATTCATGTTAGCAAACCAGTTTTCTTGGCTTGATTATAGACTCCAGACTTGATTTTTCTGAACATTTAGCTAAATTAGGCGAAAGCTCAACAACATTATTTTCATTCTTCGTAGACTAATTTCAAAAATACATATGTACTTCTAACTACTTATTATGGGTGTTTGTATCCTCATATAAGCTATGGAATAGCAATATGGGTTCTGAGTCAACCAAAACAAAGCCACTCTTCCGTCTACAAAAAAAAGGCAATTCGTTTGGTTTTTGGCCTGAAAATAACTGAATTTTGTCGGGGTACATTTTCCAAATTAATCTTCTCACATTTTCCACCTTATACATCTACGAATGCCTCTCCTTTTTCATTAGAAATAAACACACGTTTAACTCCCGAACACTAATCATTACCATTTCAGAATACTTATACATTGGCTATCCCCAAACATAAAACCATTTCTTTTTTTTTAAACAAACACTTTGTAACATGTTCAGTTAAGTTAAGTTATACAATGCACTGCCTTCGGAAATAAGAAAAGTAGCCGACCTTAAACGGTTCAAGAGTTTTCTGCGAGCGTTCCTTCTCAGTAAAGAATATTACAGTGTACAGGATTTTTTATGGTAAGAACAATTTTAGTTAGGATATTGATTTGTGTTTTCTATTCTATAATGTAGGTCTATAATGACAATTGTCAATGCTGTATGACATCAGTTTATGACAGTAAATGCTCTTGATTCTTAATTCTTGATACATTTCTTCGTTGCCTGCGTAGGCATCTTAAGGCACAAAAGCTTGATACTGCTAAGAGAAGCAGTATCAATGGTACTGTTCATGATTGAAAATGGGACTTAGAACTTATCACAGCTGACAGTTAAAAATTCGCTCATTCTACCGAATCAAATTTAGTCTTCCAAAATAATTTAACTAACCCAAAGTTTTAAGGTGCGTAGCCCTTAGCACCATCGTTAAAGACATTTTAATAACCTCCATAATAAAGACTTTTTTATTTTTATCGCTCATTTGAACAAAATTATGCATATCTAATCATCATTCCTTATATGCTGACTTTAAAATCAGAGAAATTGGTTCAGTAGTTACTGCAAACTCAGCGTTTCAACAGCGCATCAACATAAAGGATGCTATTAATGGCCACAAATAAAAAAATATCTTTATTAAGGAACTCCCAGGGCAAATGTTAATACATAATCATTTTTTATGTTTTTAGTGTTATTTTTTCACGCGTTCTTGAGATGATGATATTGCAATACACATTCTAGATACAATTGGCTGAATAAAATTAAAAAATTAAAATTATATGTATTACACTGTGTCTATTAGCAAACCATGCATGCATGGTCAGTAACATTTTCGGTTTTTCTCCTCATATTGTAAGTAATCGGTACTGTTGTATGAATAATATATTATGATTTATGATATTTTGTTTGTTTGATAATATAATAAAAGCCTAAATGGTCGTTAGGCTAGGTTCTCAATAACTATAACGACCAAACCAATCTTAATTATTTATGTTTCAAATTAAAGAAAATAATGGTTATATTTGTAAAAAAAAAACTTTAAATTTACGATTTTCCTTAGGGTTACACCCTTCAACCCTTTAAATAATAAGGTCAACGTTTATGTTATGGAAGGACTAAAATTCACACGTTAAGCGAAATCTAATTTGTCAGCTGTAATAAAAGTTTGGTATTGTTTTTCACAATCTCAATTTAGAAATACGTGGTTCTGTATTAGGAATCAAGGTTTTATGGTGGTTTCTTTCCAATGTATATTTTATGTTGTCATTTTTCGGTATTTACTATGGAAAGAGAAGTAATACCGATATGGTAAGTGGTGGAAGTTGTTTGGATAAATATAATTCCAGACCATAAAGCAATATCTGGATTGGTCAGATGTCATTAATTAAGAGCTAAAGGTAAAAACATTTTTACTGGCATGATACGTGTTGTTTGTAATCAGAAATGAAAAAAACGTCTACAACACTAAAAAATATAATTAGCCTACACTTATACTGCAAAGAGCACAGAAGGTATTATCCGTCTTTTCATATATATCTGAGTGTTGTAGACCTTTGTTTTTTTCATTAAAGTGCTCGATTTCGAGAAAAAAGTACACTATAGTCCGTTTTTTTTTTTTTTTTTTTACTGGTCCTTCTATGAAAATATTGGGTTGGGGGGAGATTTAAACTGTAAACAAAATTTTTAACTGTAAACAAAAACATTTAAACTCGTGACAAACATGTGTGAGTATCATATTTTCTCAAATAACGTTTAAAATAAGTTATAATGTCTTCCATTAACTCCTAGTCAGCTGTTATATTTTTAATCCAAACCTTATTCTTTGTTAAAAAGTAACAGTTCTAAAGTATACTTATTAAAAGCAACTGCTATCAATAACATTGTAATACTGATACACAATATTTTGTGATTTAAAATTACCAGCTGGTATGCAACTGTGAAATAAAAACAAAAGGCTCTAGCCAATGGGATATTATCACGGATAAACAAACCCCCACCACCATCTCCCTCTAGAATGATCAAGTTTAAAAAACGGACTATAGTTTTTTTAATAAATAATGTAACTAATTTACATGTAGTGTATTTAATCCAGTAAATTTGTATCAAAAGTTCCCCTCGCTAGAAAAATTGGGGTAGTTTTGATTTCTTTGTTTCTTATGTTTTTTGGGGTGCTGAATCCGAATCTGAGGTTTGCTAACAAAAATTTCTTGACGGAACATTGTCAAAAATGGAAAAAATGTGCAAAATTTTTATTTTTTTGTAATTTTTTGTTTATAACTCAAGAACTATTAACTTTTCGTAAATAATGTATATTATAAAAATTAAAGTACACAATATTTGCTACAAAATGCACCCCCTATTCGTTATTCACCGAGAACCGTTTGGGCTCCAGGGCTGTTTGAATATTGGAGTTTTAGCGAATTACCTATAGGGAATACGCTCTTACGGTAGTAGTCACGGTAAGACCTAAGACCGGGACCATGTTACTTTTTCGTGTTAAGGTCCCCCAAAGCCAAAAACGCCGTTCATTCAAACTGATATATATGTATATATATATATATATATATATATATATATATATATATATATATATATTATACATGTATATATGTATATGTCAGTTAACACGATAACTTTTGAACCAAAACTCCGATTTTGATAAAATTTGGTACAGGGGTGTAAGGCAGCATTTACTTGATCGAGTTCACAAACCAGAATGATCGGACAACATTAACGGGGTTTTATGGGGTTTTTAATGGGTTACTTTTTTGTTTTTGGGTTTTTTAACCTTAGTTTATAAAATTCAACAAATTTAACCTAAACTATTTAAAAGAGCTCAAAAAAAACAAACAATTTGATATTTTGAATTTTTTATTTAGCTTATTGAATGGCTCACTGCAGAAACCAGACATGTCCAAAATATCCGAAATTGCATATTTTATATTTTTGGAATCTCCAAAGATAGGCGCGTCTTTTACCGCAAGAGCCAGACATGTTCTATTAGTCATATAGGAGTTAAGCTAAATTAAAATTTGCTTTAACTGCAGATAGCAGACATGTCCTGGACAAGTCTGACTTCTGCAGTTAACTCTATGCTGGTTGCTCTATGGCTGTGACTTGTGGCTGCTGTTCATTTTTTGTACTGTCAGCCGTGTCAGCTGCTTAGCTTCAATAACCTCAATTCCAGTGGGCATACAATAGCCCCTAGTTTGTAAAAAATCTTAAAATTTATATTTTATCTATTTTTATTGGTTGCTAAGAAACAAATTCAATAAAAAATTCATAATTTAGGTATTCCAGCGATTTTCTTTTTATTTGCAAGGAGTAGCAAACGAACTTAATAACATATAAAATAAATTCACTGTTGTTTAGTTTGATGGTATAGTCTATTTAATTTACAAAGATGAGTTATTTAGAAGGTGAAGGAAGTGTTAATCACTATCGTAAAAGAAAGAAGGGAGTTTTAAATGTAGAAAGTTATAAAAGGAATTTAGTAAAAACTGCAAAAGTAAAAGGAGAAGAACATGTTAACTGGCGTGACAAAATTGTGCTAGCAAAGAAACCCTGATCTACAGACTGCGGGTAAGCTTTTTACTTACAATGATAATAGTACAACTTTTGAAATGTCAAGTAATATTTTCTATATACTCCAATTTAAATTATGTATTCTAAAACATTTTGAAATACAGTTTCCTTTGTATTTTTGTCAAAATGTTTGTATTAAAATACTTTTCTAAGCACTTTTTAAGTTACTTACCGTTTTAACTACAAAAACCAGACATGTCCATTGTTAAAAAGATAAAAAAATTAATAAATGCAAGATGTGTTTTTTTTTCTATTTCGACCACATCATGTATATACCAAACCTACAGTTAATCATAATTTTATTTTTGCTAAAAAAAAATTTTTTTGCAAGAAAAACAGTTTTTTGGCTTTCCTGAAAAGTTTGGTTTTTGGACATGTCTGGTTTCTGCAGTGAGCCATTCATATGGTTATGGAGAAAATCCAAATATAAGTTGTCCATGGTTTTCTTATGGGAAATCAACAAAACCCTCTATCTTGCTTATTTATTGACATAGATTTATAAATTTGTTTATGTACATTCATTAGAAAAGGTATGTACTTTATTTACTTGCAAAATCCATATGGCGACAGAATCAGGTTTATGGTGAAAATAAAAATAACAGAAACTGATCAAATTTGTTATGAACATTCGTTATGCAAGTTTTAACTTATACTAGTATAAGTGTTGCTCGAAATCGAGCAATTTATTTTAATACAATACTAATGATACTTTTAGCTCTAAATCAATGACATCCGACCAATCCAATATTGGGAATATCTTTTATTAGGAAAACTACACGTATTTACAGCTGATTATTAACAGATGTTTAAAATGCTTTGTTTAATCCCAATGTTATTTAAATGGGAAATTTTGAGATTTCAATGGTGAATAGCGCCTTTATTTTCAGTCCGATTCTCATCATTTTTTGGCGGAAACAACTACAGACCAAGCCCTATCCAACGACACCAAAAACTTGAAAATCGGTTGAAAAATGTAGGAGGAGTTCTCAAGACAAAAAAACCCTTAGCATATTAAATAAGTATAGATTTGCTTACAAACCCATATGGTAATAACCCCCGTCGAAGCAGACCTGCGTACTACTTAGCGAATTTCTAAATTAGTAATATTAATTTTGACTAGATGAACCCGTAAACAAAATTTCATTAGGTGCTCATAAATAGGGATATAAATGACTATTCTCCTAATGATAAATATCGGAAAAGAGTATGCAGGTATGATATTTTTCACATCATAAACACCGTGGTAGTGAGTACTTGGGTTGTTTACCATATGGGTTTGTAAGCAAATATAAGTTAAAACTTGCATAACGAATGTGCATACCAAATTTGATCAATATCTGTTATTTTTATTTTCACCATAAACCTGATGGGGGAAAGTATATAGGTCTGTCGCCATATGGATTTTGCAAGTAAATAAAGGATATACCTTTTCTAATGAATGTACATAAACAAATTTATAAATCTATGTCAATAAATAAGCAAGATAGAGGGTTTTGTTGATTTCCCATAAGAAAGCCATGGAAAACTTATATTTGGATTTTCTCCATAACCATATAAGCTAAATAAAAAATTCAAAATACCAAATTGTTTGTTTTTTTGAGCTCTTTTAAATAGTTTAGGTTAAATTTGTTGAATTTTATAAACTAAGGTTAAAAAAACCCAAAAACCAAAAGGTAACCCATTTAAAACCCCATAAAACCCCGTTAATGTTGTCCGATCATTCTGGTTTGCGAACTCGATCAAGTAAATGCTGCCTTACACCCCTGTACCAAATTTTCTCAAAATCGGAGTTTTGGTTCAAAAGTTATCGTGTTAACTGACATATACATATATACATGTATAATATATATACATATATATCAGTTTGAATGAACGGCGTTTTTGGCTTTGGGGGACCTTAACACGAAAAAGTAACATGGTCCTGGTCTTAGGTCTTACCGTGACTACTACCGTAAGAGCGTATTGTCACACCCTCCTCGTGAAAGGGGATGTGGGGGGGTAGACTCAAATAAAAATCAAATAATTTTACCTTATTTATTTCCCTTTTGTCCCTTGGTCACCATCCACCTCCTGTGGCCCTGCATCACACCACAAAGACTGGAAGGCCTACGCGGACATCGCAAATCCTCCTCTGGCCGTCTCTCCCTCGCCGACCTCTGGTCACCCCGTCGTTGCTCCGTGGCCGTCGGTGTCGCCCTCCCCGGCCGCTGCGCTGCACTCCAGAGTGGTAGCGTCTCGTCGCTCTGTGTCTCCACTCCCGACGCTCACTCCAGACTCGCCCCCTCCATCGTACCGCCCCACCACACCACATCAGTCTTGCCAACAGGCCGACGGGCCCAGTTACACTCATTAAAATGTCCCACGAGGGGAAAACTGGGGCCCCCTCGTGACAGTATTCCCTATAGGTAAATTCGCTAAAACTCCAATATTCAAACAGCCCTGGAGCCCAAACGGTCATCGGAGAATAACGAATAGGGGGTGCATTTTGTAGCAAATTTTGTGTACTTTAATTTTTATAATATACATTATTTACGAAAAGTTAATAGTTCTTGAGTTATAAACAAAAAATTACAAAAAAATAAAAATTTTTCACATTTTTTCCATTTTTGACAATGTTCCGTCAAGAAATTTTGTTAGCAAACCTCAGATTCGGATTCAGCACCCCAAAAAACATTAGAAACAAAAGAAATCAAAACTACCCCAATTTTTTCCTATGGTAAACACTAATTGACTGCATTATTTACATATGTTCCAATAAGAGGAAAAGAGTGCTATTAGTTCTTTATCATAACTTAGTACTTACAAACTAGTCTGGATGCCATGATGTACCGCACAAAGACGTTTTCTTCGTTTAGTAAATGTTGCTGGCGCAATAAATAGGTGGAGAAATCTTATCAATAACACCATAAATATTTCTTTTTATTTGTACATACGCAGTTGGTTGAACTCCCGATGGGAATGAACTTGCATGAGGCAAAGTGGCTGACTACATACCAAAAACTTATAAACCTGTAGGGCTATAACATAATTTCATAAAATTAACCCATAACACTTCACTTGAGAAATCTTGTTAAACGTAAAATGATGTTTCTTTTCTGTCTGCAACGAAAATTAAATATTGAATTTTTTATATTATGTCAAAATATATAGTATTTACAATATATAGTAATATATAGTATTTTTATTTCATAATACTGTCGCTTGACCTAATATATATGTCTCCCTAGACACGATAACTCTCGAAAAAACCACCAAATTAGGTAGAGATGTGTAATCTCTCGACCTACCGGAAGTGGTAGTTTTGGTTGGTTTTGTACCCCAAAAATGGTTTTTTTCGCATTTTTCATATGTAATTTTAAAAAATTTTAAATTTTTATTTTCACCACTGGATTTAGCTCGTAAAAACACACAATTTAGTATTTTGAAGCTTAGCTCTATCTTTATTGGTTACCGAGATATTAAAAAGTCTAAGACAGTACATTGTATTTTGGGGCTCGAATGTTAATTTTATGGAGAATAAGGATGTGTTAATATTTTACTTATTAACTAATATTTTTGGATGAAACTTGGTATTTAGCTTCATTTGGTTAAGATTCATCCATTTATGGTAAAAAAATTGTTTTTTGTGCTTATCATGGCAGCAAACCTGCATACTCTTTTCCCATGTTAATCATATGGAATATAGGCAAACTCGTTTATTTATGGACAGATGTAGATGAAACTTAGGGTATGGCTTCATATGGTCGAAATATTTTTTTTATTGTAAAAACCTACTTTTAGTGTTCTCCATGGCAGCATACCTGCATACTCTTTCCCATATTAATCATAAGGAGAATAGACATTTATTTCCCTATTTATGAGCACGTGATGAAATTTTGGTTACAGGTTTAGCTAGTCAAAATTAATATTACTAATTTGGAAATTCGCTGAGTACGCAGGACTGCTGTGACGGGGGGTATTTATAATAAATACCTAATGTTAATTATCTTCTTAATGGGAAATGTCTTAAGTATATATTGGTAAGTATACAGGGTGAACAACTTAACTGTGCCACAATTGGCATATCCTAAACTATGAGATTTAGAGAAAACTTTAAATGGGGAACATCACCTATTTTTTGAAGGTGATAAAAAATATGAATTCCATTTTCTTCGAAATGGCCGCCATTTTCCAATATGGCGGCCAACTTAAAAATTTCTTATGGAACACCCTATATTTTATGGTGTTTTTTAAATTTACATGTAATTTTAAGACATTTGTATTCTTTGACATTTTTCTCTAAACCTAACGGTTAGGGAGCTACAGGTAATCAAAGTTCATTTTTAGTTCCATAAGAATAACATGGGGCAAACTTTATTTGTCCATATCTCCGAAACCATTCAGGAAAATGAAAAATACTCAAGAATAAAAATGTCTTAGAATTATGTTTAAAGAACATTTCACACATAAAAATTATCATTTACGCATAAATTAACTTATTTCCAATATGGCGGCCAAAAAATAAAATTTGTAGAAAATTGGTGTTATTATGAAAAAAATGGCATTAAAACATCAGTTTAAGAGATTTTTATTCTTGAGTATTTTTTATTTTACTTAATGGTCTCGAAGATATGAGCAGATAAAGTTTGACCCATGTTATTCTTATGGAACTAAAAATGAACTTTGATTACCTGTAGCTCCCTAACCGTTAGGTTTAGAGAAGAATGTCAAAGAATACAAATGTCTTAAAATTACATGTACATTTCAAAAACACCATAAAATATAGGGTGTTCCATAAGAAATTTTAAAGTTGGCCGCAATATTGGAAAATGGCGGCCATTTCAAAGAAAATGGAATTCATATTTTTTATCATTTTAAAAAAATAGGTGATGTTCCCTATTTAAAGTTTTCTCTAAATCTCTTAGTTTAGGATATGCCAATGGTGGCACAGTTAAGTTGTTCACCCTGTATATTGGTATGGTAATGTATTAGTGTATACAGGGTGTTTCAGAACTCCCTACCAATATTTTAGGGCATTGTTCCTGGGTTAAAAACATACCTAAATATCATATTCAAATTGTCCGGAAGTCTTAAGTTACTCACCACAGCCGCCATTTTGTTTTTTACACATAATAATTTTTATTTCCGTAACGGATGGTTGTATTCAGATCATATTTGGTATAAATCTTTATCATACCAATGTACATTTCCAAGAAAAAAATTAATTTTTTCCATTGTATATTTTCAAAATGGCGGCCATTTTAAATTTTCAAACTCAAATATCTCAAATCGGTAAATTTTATAAAAATTTTACAAAACACAAAAAAGTTGCCAAATTAAATTACCTAACCAATGGTGCCAAGTTTGTAAGGATCGGACCACAAATAACGGAGTTATTGTTATTTTTCTTCATAAAAACATGGATTTTGCATTGAATTTAATGCAAATAAGGCCATTTTAACAGCAAAATCAATGTTTTTATGAAGTCCGTTATTTGTTATTCGATCCTTACAAACTTGGCACCATTGGTTAGGTAATTTAATTTGGCAACTTTTTTGTGTCTTGTAAAATTTTTATAAAATTTACCGATTTTGAGATATTTGAGTTTGAAAATTTAAAATGGCCGCCATTTTGAAAATATACAATGGAAAAAATTAATTTTTTTCTTGGAAATGTACATTGGTATGATAAAGGTTTATACCAAATATGATCTGAATACAACCATCCGTTACGGAAATAAAAATTATTATGTGTAAAAAACAAAATGGCGGCTGTGTGAGTAACTTAAGACTTCCGGACAATTTAAATATGATATTTAGGTATGTTTTTAACCCAGGAACAATGCCCTAAAATATTGGTAGGGAGTTCTGAAACACCCTGTATAAATATACAGGGTGTCCAGCTTCCACCTTTACAAACTTTTACAGGTTATTTCCCACGTCAAAATAAGCAAAAAAGTTCCTATAAACATATGTCCTAAAATCCTTCGTTAACCCGCTAGCCGCCATTTTGTTTTATACACTAAATAATTTTTATTTCCGTAACGGATCATTGTATTAAGTTAATATTTGGCATGAACCTTCACTATAACAATACCCATTTTCAGTAAAAAAATTATTTTTTTCCAATGTGTATTTTCAAAATGTCGGCCATTTTAAAATTTTAAACTCAAATATCTCAAAAACGGTAAAATTTATAAAAATGTTACAAGAGACAAAAAAGTTGACAAATTAAATTCTTTAAACATTGATACCAAGTTTGTAAGGATTAAATAACAAATAACGGAGTTATTGAGATTTTTATCTTAAAATAACCTAAATTGGCGTGCAAAATCAGTGTTTTTCTGCAGGAAAACCACAATAACTCCGTTATTTGTTGTCGGACCCTTATAAACTTGGTATCATTGTTTAGATAATTCAATTTGTCAACTTTTTTGTATATTGTAACATTTTTATAAAATTAACCGTTTTTGAGATATTTGAGTTTAAAATTTTAAAATGGCCGCCATTTTTTAAAATACACATTGGAAAAAAATTATTTTTTTACTGAAAATGGGTATTGTTATAGTGAAGGTCCATGCCAAATATTAACTTAATACAATGATCCGTTACGGAAATAAAAATTATTTAGTGTAAAAAACAAAATGGCGGCTAGAGGGTTAACGAAGCATTTAGGAACATTTTAGGAAGCATTTTTTTCAGCATTTTAGGTGTTTTTTGCTTATTTTGACGTGGGCAATAACCTGGAAAAGTTTGTAAAGGTTGAAGCTGGACACCCTGTATATTGGTCAAATTGTTGTTGAGCTGCAAGAAAGGAAATTTAACTCTGGTTTTCGTCTTTGTTACACACAAATCTGCATAGACGTTTTTTACCAGCTGGTGCAATGGTTGGAAAGAGTATTGCCATTATGTAAGTACCAGTATATTAAACATCCTGTTTTTATTATTTAATCTACAACCATTGATAGAACATTGGTTTATAAGCATGTATAAACTAAAAACACGTATCCATATTTTTGACAGAATAAATAGTCTTATACGAGGAAAGAGATCCAAACCCGTATTAAAAAGTGGGGATCCGAGGTTTCAAACCCGTGACTTCTCTAACCGGGTTTAAGATTATACACTTTAGGTTATACAGATGCATTGTGAGGCACCCCCATCTTTAGTAATGTGAAGGCGTATATTTCGTAAAAGGGCCACCATGCCGCTACCTTTCATATTTTTTTAGACCGTCGTCGTGTCGGTAAAATTGGATAGCATAGTTTAATATTTTTAACACCATAATATATAGGTTTTTATCAGTTTCCGTATTATACAAAAATGTCCTCATTAGAATCTAGCTTATGTATGAGAATGCAGAAGAATATGTCAGATAATAATAATTTAGAGACCTTATTAAATAAAAGTTAAAGTTATAAAGTTTTTGCTCAGTACTTTAAAAAATCCTTATCTAGTAGGAGAAAATAAAAAAAAATATATTAATAAATTAGGATGAAGTTAACTGTAGATAACGTTTTCATCAATCTAAAAGACCTTTCACGTTACAATTTAATGGCTTGCTTTTAGTTTGAGAACAATGTTTATTGTTTATTTTTCAACTGGAACCGTACATTAATTTTCCACCCTCATCTTGGTGACAAAACAAAGCTATCGGAACGTAATATTTTTCTAAATGTCACTTACAATTGTTTCTACCTGGAACACTTGCTGAATTACAATTGGAGTTGTTTCTTTAATTTACCAATGTAATTTAATTTAAAATGAAATCTAATTCTGTTTTATTTTGGTGTAAAGCAACTGAGTGTCAAGCCAACCTCGATACTTAATGTTTAATTAAACCATTCATTAAAACGAATTCAATCTTATTTAATTAGTTATAAGGATAGAAAGTTCTAAGGATGACCGACGAACATAATGTAATGTTTCGCAACCTACCACTGCGGTCTTGATAACTTGACGTATGAGAGACTCGATTTGCAAAGGAAATGCCAGACTCGTTATTCATACAATATGAAGTTTGGAACAGCAGATTTATAAAGATGAAACTCTCTACTTGTAGAATTGTGTTCGATATATTTTCTTTTCTTTTATTTATAGTTATCATGTATGGAATATAAACTGCAATATACTATAATTAAACGTAATATTAAGCTAAGTTATTTAAATAATGGTTTACAATTAATTAATAAAAGGAAATAAGAAATCTTATAAAAACTATAGGTGTAAAGGCGAATCCATGCGTTAAAATGCTTTGCATTATGTGTTCATTGACAAAGCATAAAACCTTTGGTCGAGAAATAAGCATCGGTGACCAGAGAAACTTTGGTCTGAAATAAAATATGTGGTCACTAAAACAATTGTTCCATATTATGCTGTTTGATGTTTAAAAGTCTTTAAACTATTTCTTTGGCAATAAACACTGGTTAGTATAACAAATTCTAAATTTTATTCTATAAGCTAATAATGATTGTAATTACTTTTTGACCAGTATCACACATTTATTATTTTCCATAGTTATTACTTATACAACATTAAATATATAGTTGAACTCATACTAGTTGGTTTTAGAAAACAATTTACATGTATGATAAAGGAAAAATCGTAAATCATAAATCGTAAATCGTAAATCGTAAAAATCGTAAATTCGTGAAAATCGGAAGAGCAAAAGTTCTCTCAACTGATAGCTATTGACTTGTCAATATCGTGGTTCATGTCCTCCAACGTATCGTTTATCGTACAGACATGGTGCATTTAAAAAATACATTTATCTCATATTTTATTGAAAATTTTAAATCTACTATACATATTTACAATTGCTCTTATTCAATGACACATTCTGTCTTCATTTTAATATTTATAGGTCTCACATTAAAACATGTTTGTGACGAAAGGGTGGAAAAGTGTGTTAATGTACTAGTGTTTTTAGTAATCCTATACTCTTATACGAGCAATGTTTGCTTGTTTGCTTGTTTGCTTGCTTGCACAATTATCTCAAAAACGGCTCCGACGATTTCCTTCAAATTTTGGAATAAACTTAGTTTTACCTTTAAAATACGATTGAGATGGGTCTCGCCCCCAGGAAAAATCTAATTTTGCTAAAAATTAAAGTTTAACATTACAAAATTTTAACATTGGGCTTATGGGTTGCCATGTTGGCAACGAATTAACAACATATAAACAAGAAGTACATTCAGAACTTCAAAAAGAAATGTAACAGCTGTTTATGTACTGCATATTAAATGTCAATAAAGTTTATTCTGATATTTAAATTTACTAATATTTATTTCACCGAGCAACGCTCGGTCCTCCTGGTACTGAACTGTGAATTATACCAATTAATTTTCTCGGCTTTACAATAAGAGCTTAATTACAATATATTGATGAAATTCCCATTGATTTCTTAACATAACGACTAAAAGTATTCGGACACCTAGTCTTCGCTATCCTTACAGTAATACTTCGTAGAATAGTTAGGAGTTGGCTTGTGAATGTTGCCCCACAGCTCGTTTGTATCAAAGTAACCCCAGGATCTTATCAAACCCTGCAATTTGGGGTGGCTCACAGTGCTGCGAGAATAGTTTGCATTTATTAAGGTCTAAAGTATTTTATGGATAAACTGAACTTTTAACTAAAAAACGTATCAGTTATGCGTTGTTTGCCATCCCTGCAAGGAAATGTTTAGAGGCCGGCATTCTTACAGTGCATTTTCTGTACATTCAACATGTATTAATTCTAACATTTGTCAACAAGGATGAATTCATTTATTTGGTTCATTTTCATGACCACCGAACGAGGAATAGCAACATCCTCTGTTATCTGAGACACAGGACTGCTGCCTTCGAAAGGAGCCCATTCTGCAGGGGAATTACGTTCTTTAATAAATTGCCTCTGGTGATGGGATATCAAAACTCTCTTTCCCTATTTAATAGACAATTAAGAGTTTTCTTGTAAGTAATGCTTTTTATCCCGTTGCTGAGTAAAGTCTCCGATGTGTAGTCAGAGCACACTAGGCTTACCACGAATATTTCCTGTTATCTTTGTAGGTTTTTATTTTAATTTATGCTATGTTTTAGTTTTATTGATACGTCGACACTGCATCATATTATTGTTTCTATTATTTTATTTCTAATTGATGGATTGACGTGTTAAGTTTATATAGAATGTACATTATAGAATGTATACAATAATGTATATTATGTACATATACAATAATGTATATTATGTACATTATTGTACTATTATAGAATTTTGGTAGCACTGAGTTTCAAAACCATAAAAGTAATCTTAAATGACAACATTTTAAAATTTAATTCCCGTTAGTATGTGTTTTGGAAATAATAATCTTACATGTTTAACAGTTTTGGAAATTAGTTAAACAGAGGATTTATAAATGTGATGAAACAATTAAGTTATATAAATTTTAATTCAAAGTGTAGTCATTTTTAAATAATAATTTGACTATCTTTAAAATAAATAACTTTTAAAAAAGTATATTTTACGTCAAAGTTTACATGCAAAACGTAAATATCAGTATTATGTGTAAACACCACAT
>CM061537.1:41151419-41315647 GCA_030545055.2 Neoaliturus tenellus
TATTTTATTATTATTATTTTCAAGATGGTTGCTGGCTATGACAGCCATACGATTTATATATATATATATATATATATATATAATAGGGGAATATATATATATTCTGCAAAGCTCAAGTGAAGCTGGGCTGCAATGGCTTAGCGCCCTGGATTTTCCTCTATAAAGAGAGATCTAATATTTATTTTAGTGTTTAGTTCTTTACATATACTGACTCAGGTGCTCTGCACCGCAGAATATACTTTTTTGTATTTTAAACTTGGTGGCTTCCCAAATGAGCCATACGATATATATACCTAAAATGTTAAATTGATGGGGTAGAAGGGGTAATTTGATAAACTAGAAGTGAAAACCAGTGTTTGGTTAATTTAAAATGCTCATTCCAGCCGATGATGTGGAACACTAATAACATAATTAAGAAATCATAGCTGGATTCCACTGGCTTTGGATGTTCCCATTTTATTCTTATTCACACAGATTTCCAAGAGGCAGATGAGGGAATACAATATTTAAAACTTAACTTAGTGAATATAGATTAACAAGCATACTAAAGAATGCAACTCTCATGACGGACTTATTACATCATCGCTGACTGTATGGAAGACGTTTTACTGTAGGTAGCGACTAGTAAGCGGGGCGAACCAACTTATCCCAAGGGTAAGGGGAGTAATCGAAAAAATCCCAATACTTTAGGTATTTAAACCGTAGGTTTTTTAAGGTTAATTCCATTTCTGTTATAAGTGCTAGGAAATGAGTTACCAACATTGAAATTTATATGTCATTCGACACCTAAGATCAATGCAGTATAAATTTCTCCCTTGGTTATTACAAACGCACAATTTTTTACAATATTTTTATTATCTGAATGCAAATCTAAAAAACATACAAGTAATATGAATAATTTTTCATTAATACTGCTTATATCAATATGAATATGTTTAAACCATATGAAATAATTGATTGTACAGCTTAATTGTATTTTCAATTTAATTAGAGATAAAATTTTTCATTAATAGTTATATTACCCTATATTCTTTGGTCTAAGAACCATATCTTGAATTCCAGCTTTCATATGAGCCTTTGAATATAAAAATCTTACGAAACTGAAGCTTGCTACAGCATTCCAAATAACATAATTTATTTTAATTTTTATCACTTGTCTTTAATTAATGATACATAACTCCATTTCCATTTAAGGTATTTTATATGTTTTGGTCTTGAAATAATCCTTGAAATCTTGGCTTTCATTTTAGATATTGATCGTTAGAATCGGTATATATTTATCTACTGTATTACTCGACCTAAAAACATATATATGATAATTTCCAGAATTTCGAATTGAATTAAGGATAAAATTTTCCAATTATAGATATGTTATGCTATATGTTTTGGTCTAAGAACCATCTCTGGAATACCAGCTTTCATATGAGTCTTTGAAATTGGACAATATTGAAGCTCGCTACAGCATTCCAAATAACATAATTTATTTTTATTTTTTTTTTACTTACATATATACATTACATTAAACATTACTTATCTGCAATCTATGATACATAACTCCATTTCTACTTAGGATATATATAAAATGTTTTGGTCTTCAAATAATCCTTGAAATATTGGCTTTTTTTAGATATTGATCGTTAGAATCTGTATTCATTTATTTATTATATTACTCAACCCTAAAAACATAAATTTGATAATTTCCAGAATTTGGAATTGAATTCAAGATAAATGTTGACAGTTGTAATTATGTTAAGCTATGTTTTGGTCCAAGAACCACGTATGGAATACAAGCTTTCATATGAGTCATTGATTATAAAAGCCGGACCAAATTGAAGTTTGCTACTGCATTATAAGCAACACAAGTTGTAATTCTTTTATGACTCATCTGCAGTCGATGATTCACAGCTCCATTAAATTTTAGATATTTTGAATGTTTTGGTCATGAAATAGTCCTTGAAGTTTTGGCTTTCTTTTAAGATATAGATCGTTAGAATCGGTTAATTTTGAGACGTTGTAACATGTTTCAAAAATTTTACTAGGCCTACATTTAAGTGCAATACATTTAATTATAGGTTAGGAATTCTGTTTATTTTTGTCTAAAAAGTTGTGGATCATTCAGCTTCCATTAAGCTCCTTATGATAATATAAATCTAGCTAGCATGATACGCTATGTAATTTTATCCAACATAATTTTTAATCATGGTCTGGAATTTGAATTTAATTGAATGAATTTTTATCCAGTTTTAATTAGGTTGTGGTATAACTTTCTGACTTTGAATCACAATTTCGTTTAATAAAAGCAAGAAGAACGACCAATGTTAATTTACATAATAATATGTACCCTTTGATTAATTGAAAATTATTATTAGCTCCATTTTCAAAGGGTTTGTAAACTTCTGTAAATTACGATTGGCTTTAATCTATTGTTTATATTTTATGAACATTTACTTTTTCCATAATTATTAAGTTTATACTGGGTGAATGTTTATACTAGTTTATACTGGTTTTGCCATAAGTCGGTGTGTTAGGTACTCCTGTCAACTGGGTTTTCTGTAAATTTCTATTCCAATGTAAAACCTATCACGCTGCAAACAAAGCTGAATAATAACAACATCGATGGCAGCGACTCTGGCACCGAGTACACGAAACTTCCAAATTTTTGCCTCAAACTAAATGCACTGGATGAGAGGTCTATTCACGTTGGTGTACATAGTCAATGGTATTACTAAATATATATTCCACATATCCTTTTAATTTTGCAACATATCTCTCCCTTTCATAAATTATTTTACCATGTCCATAAAACATATGTTTAAATGAAAGAAACCACCAATGTTTATTGTGTTCATGTTATTTAATGTGTCATACCTAAGTTATTTTTTCTGTGACCTTTCACTATTTCATATTTTGGATTTATTGATGCATACTAAAATAAGCGCTAAAAGCGCATAAAAGCGCTAATTATTTTTTTTTATTAACACGTCTACAAAAATATCTGCTGAATTTTAATCATGTGACTGTAGATTGACAAAATGAGATGGTTTTTATTGTTTTTTTTTATTTTTTTTATTGTTGTGATCTTTTTTAGGTTTTCAAGCTCAGTTTCATATACAGTAGTTCTTAGTAGGCACACCAAATACCAAAAATTATTAATTTCATTGTTAGTATTATTAAATTATCACTATCTGTATCTAATGTCAATGCTGTGGAGCAGCACGGGTTCTCTAGTTTGTTTTTATATTGTTGTGAGAAAGTATGTGTCAGTTAACTGATACCGTTTATTTTTGTGCTTGATCGCATTTTCAAGCTCGGTTTTGCCTCGCTAAAACGCAGTTAAACCAAAAAAAAAGAAAAGAAAACCCTACTTTACATCCTAGAGGCGAAAACTAGTTTTTCAATAAACAAATTCAATAATGGAAGTATGGAAGCAAGTGTAAGGTTGTGTATCCGGTTTCTGTTATTGCCCACAAGTGTATGATGTGAAGAAATATGTGAATCACATGTTACATTAAACAACTGGTTATACAGTATACCTGGGAACCATAACCACGTCTTTGTACTGGCTTTATTTATTCATTTATTTTTTATTTTTTATTTTTTATTTATTGTATAGGTAATATCCACAATCAGTCTTGGTAAAATGAGAAGACCAAAAAATGCATATTTATTTTTACAGTATGATCAGTGTACACGTTGCTCGAAAACGAGCAATTAAATTTGTATACTTTTTTACTGTGGATACTAACTTTTAATGCATTTTTTTTAAGATTTACTTTTTTAATCATTATTTTTTTACCAGTGTTATACCCCGTTCAAAATTTATGTGCAGTCAAAAGACAGAATTTTCTTCCCACCACAAGGAATGTTCCCTCAATACGCTCTTGAATTCCCTTACTTTCTTCACAATCAGATGTTATTTAAATTACAAAATTATAATTCAGAGTAGATCAAAGCGCTGATGATTGTGTAATTCCCCCTATTGCCGTTGCAAACGCTTCTATTTAATCTCAAATTTCAAAATTAAAAGGATTGTTTACGAAAATGCAAACCATAAAGTAATGCGCATAACTTGAAGTTTTCATCAAACATTAAAGTTGGATCACATTCAACAAACAAATAAAACAAAAACGACCATCTTACACGACAATAATATAACATTCACTGTCGGGCTCCTTACCTCGCCTTCAAGTAAACTCTATAACGGACGTCCAATACCCACATGTTTAACAAATTATTGAATTTTTACCTACTCTATGGAACATAGAGTATAAAAATTCTATACGATCGACTTTAAATTTCACTTAGGCGAATTTTAGACCCCCAAAAGGCTTTTTTATTACTAATTTGATTTCAATGAAATTCTCAGGTTAGATTTTAAGTATTTTAAACTAGGTAATAAACTATAATCGAGCAATTATTTTCAAGTATTAAAAAAGCTTATTTTCCGGAAATTTTGACAGAACTTTAGTTGTTTAGGCTACATGATTTGACTAATGTATTGTAGTTGCTATGATCAGTTTATATTCCCCCATCGCAGCTGAGTTGTCGCTGTGTATGCTGAAAACAACATAACCTTTTATTGTTTATATCTGCTCGCTGTTATGTTACGTTTTTAAATAAAATTTAATTGATATTTTGCCAGACCTATTTGCTAAATTAAATAGATCACCACTGATGTTTACTTGTTGAAGTAATAAATTATACCAAAAGATAAGCATGTTGATGTGGAATGAATTGCTGTCGTACGGAATTATGCGATTAACTAATTTATGGGATAGGCTACAACTAAAATCTATTTGGGAGAAAGATTTAAATTGAACAACTAATTAGAAGGTGTTGTGCCATTGTAACCTATGTCTCAGGTAACAAAATATGCATTAAGTGTTAAGTAAGCGTAATTCTACAATACTTACATTACTTAATTTTTATTAATTTGCAATCATGGATTTTCAATTGTATTGTTTTTTTTCGCTCTACAATCTATTTACCTTTAATATTGTAAGCATAATTATTATTAAGTTACCTGCTTGTTTTGAGGTCTTAGCTAAAATCATTCTTTGTATGTATTTATTTGTAGGCTAGGCCTAAGGATGTACGCCGGTTGACTTTGGACGGTTAGATGACGTTCCACTCTTCACATTCGAGGAGATGGAAACCTCCGTCCTCTCCCCATAAAGAGCAACAAGGCTCCTGACCCGGACGGGATTCCCAGCGAGGCTTTAAAGAAAGTATTTTCAATTAATGCTGACTTGCTGTTGAGAATTTACAACGCCTGTTTGGTAGAAGGGGTGTTTCCGGCTCCCTATGGAAAACCGCAAGACTTGTACTGATCAGCAAGGGCAAAGGTGATCCCGAGCTGTCGTCGTCCCACAGGCCTTTCTACACGTTGAACACGGCTGGGAAGCTGTTCGAGAAGCTGATCCGTCAGTATGGCTTCAGAAAGGGACGGTCAACGATTGACGCTATCACCGAAGTCCATGGAGAGCTGTGAAGAGAGCCGAGAGTCACAACCATTTCCCTCGCTGAGTAGTGCTTCTTGTTACGCTTATGTCAAGAATGGCTTTAACTCGGCGAGGTGGGTCGATATGTTGGATGCGCTTCGCAACACCTTTCGCGTTCCTGCATATCTGTTGCGACTCGTCGAGGATTATCTCCGCCCTCAAAGCCTTATTTACGACACAAGGGACAGAACGTGGACGATGGAAGTCACTTCTGGTGCCACGCAAGATTCAATACTCGGCCGGGATCTCTGGAACGTTGTCTATGACAGCTTCCTGAGGTCGGAGATGCCTGAGGAAACCACTTTGGTTGGGTACGCCGATGATGTCGCAGCTCTCATTGTCGCACGCAACGTTGAGCTGGCCCAACTAAAGTTGAACCAAGTCATGCGTGTGGTCAACACATGGATGTCCGATCACGGTCTCTCGCTTGCTCTCCGTAAGACGGAGATTGTAATCCTTACGAAGAACAGGATAGACACCGTCGTTCTGTTCCGAGTGGGAAGGGAGGTGGTCCAATCAACTCGTGCTGCTAAGTACTTCGGGATTATGGTGGACACCAAGTTAAGCTGGAGGGATCAGATCTTCCGTACAGCGGGCAAGGCCGCTAAGGTAGTCTCTTACCTTAGTAGGCTGATGGCCAATGTCGGAATTCCACGATCCAGCAAAAGACGTCTGTTGATGTCCGGGGTTCAGTTCGTGTTTTTTTTATCTAGCAGAGGTGTGGGCAGACGCTCTCGATAAAGAGTAGTACAGGTTGCGACTCGCCCGAGTTCAAAGTCGAGCGGCGCTCGGAATGTGTTCCGCCTACCGGACAGTGTCCGAGCCTGCCGTCCTGGTGGTCGCCGGAATTATCCCTGTTAAGGCAGGGAGATAGGAAGGCAATTTATCAGAGACAAGGCTAGATTGGCAAGGACACGGCAAGAACAGAAGAGCGCTCCCGAACCTTCCAGCAGTGGCAACACAGCTGGGAGCACGACACCCGAGGACGATGGACTGCGCGACTTATTAAGGACGTCCAACCATGCGTGGAACGGCGGCCAATTCTTGACAATTCACGGCTATTTTCTGTCGTACCTGAACCGGATGGGCAAGACCGGTTCACCGGACTGCATTTATTGCCCGGGCGTTCCCGACGATGCGGAACACACATTCTTCCGCTGCCCCCGTTGGGAAGGGTCCCGCCTGAAGGCCACACAAATTTTTTGTGCATTTTCGGTGGACTCGGTCTGTCAAAAGATCTTGGAGGATGAGGGCAACTGGGATTGTTTATCACAGTTCGTCCGGGGCATCCTCCTGGGAAAAAACCCGATCTGGACCACGAAGTGGCCCAGATCCCTTGATCGAGTGGCTGGATAAGGAGTGAGCCCCACCGGCGTTAGCCAAATTTAGGCCTAGCCTGACGTAATGTGATAAACAATTATAGGTTAGAATCTTAAAGAGTAGAGGAGGTTTTTTAGTGGGTAAACCCGTTTTTTAACGGAGCCCCACACTACAGGCTTGCCACTTGTGTGCGTAATGCATTTTTCTCACCTCTCCCTTCAAAAAAAAGAATCATAAAAAGCGTCACCTAATAACTTAAAAAGTGAGTAAAAATTCTCGTACGAGACGGACATCGGAGCGTATTCCTAGTGTAAACTAGAGATCACCTCCTGATCGAAATTCGATCAAAATTTCAGTTGATCTGGACCCAAGAAGCTTAAAACATTTTAGAACTAAATCATCTGTTCTTTCTTATTTTCTAGCAGTTGTTTTTACAACAGCTGTCTTATGATTCATTCAATTCTCCTTTCTCCATAAGATTAACATTGAAACTTTTAAAGTCTGTGGGTCGTAGCCCTGGAGTCCGATGTGAATTAGAATGTTAGATTCTGCTCATCTACAGGACTATACCTATCTAACGGTATGCGCGGATTTATCATACGATGCACACGAGCTGAGAAAAAAGGAGGAAATGAAACATGCTTGCGTATTAATATATAGATTCTTGTACTGAATACAGGGCTATCGTAAAATAACGAAATCAATACTCATGCCCAATGTTTTTAATTTAAGTCAATAAATATATACATAATCATTTTTAAAAATGTATTCTTCCCTCATGTTAAGAAACGTTAATTATTAATAAAATTAGGTTTGTATTTGGTTCTCAATCCACTCCGTGTAGTGCGTAATATCCATAAATAATGGAGCTAGGTCCTTACCGTCATCTTTTCTATAAATGTAATTAGAAAGAATACCCCACTGGATTGGCGTTTCATTGTTCCGTCTTTGAACCAGAGGACTTCCACTATCTCCCTGAAAACACAAAAAAACTTTTTATAGTTTATTATCAATGAGTGCACTAATATGATTATAATTAGATATTTAAAAGAAATCTGAATAACACATTTTGATTTAGTGTCTCTCAATGAAAATTTCGTGTTAGGTAGCAAATCCACTGAAATGGGTAATGAAACAACATTTTCGTGTATAATTATGTTGTATTATACTTTTTCCATATAGCTATTTGCCAGCTTATATGAATTTGTTTTAAGATTAAAAGCTTTTTTTTAATTACGTTAAATGTTATGTTTTTAATATATACACGGGCATATATAACATCATAAACTTGTGTAGGTACAGTTTCAGATTTTTTAGGGACGAGCGTCGAATGGACTTAGTTTATATGTCTCTTCAGGGTTCTTCCTGAGTCGAGCTTAACTATGTAGTGGCATTGTCCAAGCTTCTTCAATACTTTTTCGAATTGCCAAACATTCTTGTTATTTTAGAAAAGTTGGATTTGCACTCCCTCCCCCAGTAAAAGTTATCTTGTATGTTTTCCTCCTTTGCTTGTTTAATTTTTTTTTTCTTTTGAGGAAAAATCGAATCGATACTTATGCGTAACTTTCTGTGAAGGTATAGTTTGGCTGGAAATATTTGCATTGGTTCAATCTCGCTTGAAGCAGCTGAGAGTTTCCTTTTCAAAGTCTGGGCAGTGCACTCAGCAATGCCATCTGTGGCTGGATGGATATTATGGTGCAATAATTTTTTGGAAAATTATTTTGTTTTGACAGTAAGATATAAACTCTTCACTAGTAAAAATTCTTGCGTTGTCGGAAACAATTACCATTGGATAGTCATGAGTTGAAAAATTTTCTCCAGTCGGATTGTAGTAGTACTTGTCAGTGCTTCCCTTATAATATAATCTTCATTTCTGCCAAATTAAACTTTGCGTCAATACAAACTAGAAAGTTGTGATTTTCGAAGGGGCCGTTATAATCTATATGGAATCTTTCCCAGTTGGACGATGGCACCTCCCAGTGATGTAAAGGGACCTTTGGAGGGTCAGATCTTGTTAATGCACAACTTTTTATTAGCCGCTCAATGTCCTTGTCAATACTTGGAAAGTACACACAATGCCGAGCCAGTTGTTTCATTTTTGTGATACCCGAAACATATTCTGTGTTTGATGAAGTTCTTCAAGTACAGAGTTTTTGGAATCACTACCCGGATCGTTTCTGAAAATACCTCCACCAAGTACTTTAGTATATTTGGAGTCTGAATATACCCCAAATATATTTCCTTTTCAGTCTCATTTTTGATGGTCATGGAAGTGATTTTGAAACTTGATATTTGAAAAATTGTTTGAGCACAAATCTCATTTTCTTTGTCTCCAATAAAATCCTCTGCTATGATGTCATTACTTTTCTTTTTAACTGGGGCTCGTGACAAGCAATCAACATTCTGGTTGTCTTTCACTTTCTTGCACTGGAAAGAATAATCAAAACCTAAGAGAAATGATGCATACCAAAGAAGGCGAAAGTCATTTGGGCAGAGTATTCGAGCTAGAGGCTCATTGTCAATGACGATTAGAAAGTGTTTCCCAAAAAGATAATTGTAGAAATGATTACACCAAAGATAAATGCTAGAACCTCTCTCTCAAGTTGACTGTAGTTCACTTCTGAAGAGTTTAAAGAACGTGAAGCATAAGCAATGGGTTTTTCATATCATTTTTCAATTTGATGGCTGAGAATAGCTGTAACTCCTGTACTTGCGTCAGTTGTCAAAACCACAGGTAAACTCGGGTCAAAGGGGACCAGAATTCAGTCACTGCAAAGTCCAACTTTTAGTTTAAAAAATGCACATTCACATGTAGCAGTCCATACCCATCGTTTTCCTTTACACATTAGTTGTCGATGTGGGTATGAGGCTGTTGAAAAGTCGGGGATGAACTTAGAATAATATGGTAGAAGACCCAAAAACCTTCAAAGTTCATCAACGTTTGAGGGCGATGGCATATCTTGAATGGCTCAGACTTTGGTTGGGGGTTTGCTTATTTTATTTCAATCTACAACATGCCCTACATAACTACTCGATCTGTGAAAAATGAACGTATTTTTTGGTTTAAAAGTAAATCAAAATCAGTGAGTCTCTTGAGCCAAGCACGAAGATTCTGTTTGTAATCCTCTAAGGTATGACCATGAACAATGATATCATCAAAATAAGCCTCAGTTTTTGGAAGTCCTTTTAGAATTTGAGAAAGTATTCGATTCAATTCGTAAGCCGTGGTTTTTATTCCGAAGCTGAGACGGTTCATACGATAAGTCCCTCTGTGTGTTGATTTTTTTTTATTATTATTGAGCTACTGTCTTCATCGACTCTAAGGTGACGACAGGATTTATACAAATCAAGTTTACAGAAATACCTAGAATTTCGAGGACTATGGAGTACATTATGTATGCACCTGATAGGGTACTTAGCTTTTGGAATTATCACCAATGGAGATCCCCAATCACTGACGTCAACTAGTGTAGTTATTCCTTCAGATTCCGGAGAATCTAATTCCTTGTCGACTCATCTCTAAAAGCGTAAGGGACATCTCGTTCTCTTGTGAACACTGGTTTGGTATCTTTTCGAAGTTGGAGTGAAACCTGAAACTTAGGGACACAACCAACTTTCTCCTGGAAAATGAAGTCAAATTCTGAGAGGAAATTAGCTGTACAACTATTCTAAATAAGCTCATAAACTTGATTTCTATTTTCTTGAACTATTTTTTTGACCTATTTTCTTCACTTCAATGTCCAAGCCTCTTATCCACTGTCTCTCCAAGAGATGATCGTGACCATTGGGAACGATATTAGCTCACTAATCATTGCCCTACTTTGATACTCAACATCAACTTAAACTTTCCCCTTGGGCTCAATAATGTTACCTCAGTAAGAACGGAAAGCAATATTAGAATTTTCCAATGTAACATTTAAGTTTAGAAGACTGGATGAAGTCCCTTTCAGAAATGAGGGAAAACTGTGCCCCTGAATCAACCTCAAAACGTTGGGGTTTTCGGTTTAGAGCCACGTTTTCAATATATTTACTTGGTCAGGGGTCATCTCAAACAAATCAACCACTTGACAGCTTTATAAGACTGTTTACATTTTGTTTATTCCATAATCCTGATGAAAGTTTTCTTTATTTTCATCAGTTACTGAATGGATTTTAGGTTTCAAAGATGTATTGTTCTTAGAATATTTCAGTAAAGTCGATATACTTTGATACATGATCTTTTTCCTACATGAGTCACAAAACATGTTGTTTCTGTTGACCTGACAGTCATTTATAAAATGGTTCGATTTTCCACACCTTATGCATATACCATCAATACCAACTGCCTTGTAGTCCAGCTTGCGTTGAAGTTAGTTGTTTCTGGCACTGGGACTAACAAATCAATATCTGCGATCAGAATTTGAATCATATCTTGAACCTGTGTTTGACTTACTCCTAAAATAAGACTTGTGTTTACTTGATGTGACTTTATTAGTATTATTGTACGCTGAAGCCGATTTACTTAAATTGTAGTGCTGTGATAGAACCTTACTCACAATCTTTGATGCTTCCAAAGCAATGGCCTTAGAAACTATGTCATCAAATTTTGTCAGCCCCGATTGCAAAACCTGCTCTCTTAGCCAGTCATCGCGAGTGCCACGTATAAACCGTTCCCTGAGGAATACATTACAAACTATACAGTTTTGGCACATTCACATTTAGCATTTACTCACAATCAGAAATACAGACTTTTCAACGAGTCGGTAAAGTACTTGATACGATCCTCTGCTGCATCTCTAGGATTTATGGCATGGAGAGTCACATCGCCAAGGAAATCCAGTCCAGACTTTATTAAGACTTTTCTGCCTAAATCAGCCACTCCACTCCTGATTAATGCTGATACGATGGGCAGCATCCCGCCCAAGAAAAACCGACTCCATATCGTCTGTGAAAGGGAGCACCTCAAAACACTTTCGATTGCGCCACTTGTTAGTAAATGTGCATTGTGCATGGTGACCCACTGAAGATTGAATTTCAATAGTGGAGCTAGATTGGGATTAAAACATATCGCTTTCGCACTCTTATCCACTTTTTATAGAAACTCTTTCTAAAGTCATATCAGAGTAAAACTCAACAAAGGGTCAGATATTTTTAGCCTTATCGATCATGGTTGATATTTCATTTATGTTCTTGTAGTATTCCATCTCCAGAGTGAACATTTGAAAGACAGATTCGATTTTTTCTTGAGAATTGATAAACTTTTTACATTTATCACATACGATCATTATTGTTTAGTTCTTACTCACTATCGGGAACGATATGGATCCAAACTCTTGGACTCCAGACAGTCTTGGTACTACTTTTTTCTAGTAGCAAAATTCACAGTAAGTGGAATTAAATGTTTAGTCAGGGATGAACGTGATATAACAGTTTTATACGTGAAATACGTGGCCGAGGATTCGTTTGGCTGCCTTTGGTCATTGGGCTATTAATATCTGCGATCCTGACGGATGAAACTTCTAATATTTGTCAATAACAAAGCTACACTTCATCTGATCCATCACAATTATCACACTCACCCCTTCAGTCATACTCACCTTAAAATACGCACCATAGAGTGCGACGGTGTTTCAATTAGAGTCTCTAGTAAAAAATGGTTTGCAAAATTCCTTCAGAGCTCAGTCCCACAGGACTTCAAAATTTATATCTAATACTATAATTATAACAAATTTGTTTAAACAAACCAAGGAAAGAAGAAATCTTAAAAAAAACTGTGGGACCTAAAATGTTAAAATTTGGGTTTTTTCCTTCTTTGCTCATAATTGCTCACTAAGAAAAGGTTTTAAAAAAATTCCATCAGGGCTCCACCCCAGTGTAATTTAAAGTTTCTATTTAATATTATTTTTATGGCCAGTTTTAATACAAATCTAGGAAACTACGAATCTGAAAAAAAAATTTCCTATGATGTTAAAAATCGGAGTGACAATTGTTCTTTACTCACAGGTGCTCACTGAGAAGCTGGGCTGCAATGGCTTAGCGCCCTGGATTCAGCTTTATAGAGAGATCATTAGCTATTTGTGCTTCTAGGGACTAAAGGACAATTTTTTCTCCCTGAAGGGAAAATGTTGTTGGACAATTTCCCTGAGGGAGAAAAGTACTTTAGTCCCTTGATGCACACAACATTTTTCCTCCACCTACACGAATAAAATTTAGGCCTAATAGGCCTACCGTAGATAATTTAACTTTACCTCCATATGATCCTTTGCTCCGTCAAGCTGGATCAGTCACATCAACATAAAAAAACACACAAAGTAGGCCATATCAATTTTAAAGAACACGAAAAAACCAAATATAATTTAAGCCCAGCCAAAAGTTTTACACTTATGTTTTTGACTTCTTAGGTTAATAGCCTACCCAAGCGAAATGTAAATAAACACCCACACTGCCACGGCCATCTCTACTACTAGAGATGCTGCTCACCCACTGCTGACTGAATGGTCAGCAGTGAGTGAGCAGCAACAGCTGCTATTAGTCAACAATTAGTAACGAAATAAATACAAGTAACAGCTGACTGTGGCTCATGTTCTTTTTAATCTCTCTTTTAATGTTATTCTTATGTAACTAACTTTAGCCCCGTGGTACGAAAAAAACTTGAGTTTTCCCTAGGTAGAAAGATTAAGTATTCAAGTCACATGGGATAGAAATTAGTACTCTACTACTTTATTCCAAGGAGTAAAATACGGCTTTAGATAGTAGGTGGAGGAAAAAATGTTTATTTTAATTTTAAATGTACTGACGCAGGTGCCTTGCACTGCAGAACATCTATTATTTATATTATTATTATTATTATTATTATTATTATTATTATTATTATTATTATTATTATTATTTTTTAGTTGGTAGATGGCTATATTTGGTAGTATTTGGTATATTTGGTTAGCTGGTAGTTGTATATGTTTATATATATATATATATATATATATATATATATATGCATACAACTACATTACCTATACGGTTTCGAAACCTTACATGGACGTTGATCTTAACTCATGGGTAAACTACTTACTATGAAACAACTTTGCAAATTTCCGTTACGGCTCCGCCCCACAGGATCTCAAGATTAACATAAATACTAGGTGTTTAAATTTATTGTGGACGGTCCTCTTTACTACTAACTAATATGTGCTCACTAAGATAAGGCCTTACAAATATAAAATGTTATGTTGCTTAAGGCTCCACCCCAACTAGACCTAAAAATTTAAAAGAACCACTCTAAATCCTATATGGGGTTGAAATTTGACCTAGTCGTTCCTCTTTGCTAATAGGTGCTAACCAAGAAAATGTTTTGCAAAATTACTTCAGGGCTCCGCCCACACTTCATCAATGTTTCAATAGAATTCTTCCGGAAAAGATTTTATTTCTCTTTAAGGAAATTTTGGGAGGATCCATGTGCAGGTGTCCACAGTGGATGGTTGGCTCCTGCGAGGTACCATTTATATGCAAATTAGGGAAAAACCGACTAAACACACCCTACTAATGTGGGGTTTCGCAAAAATATGGTATTGGACCATTTTAAAATACATTTAGAAGGGGGGTTCGCAAGGGAAAAAAATTAGCCTAGCATGCCGCACAACCAGTTCGCCTTACGCAGGGCTGGCCAAACACCCCTACTAACAGTAGCATTAGTCGTTGGTACAAGTGAGATAGTCTGAGAGTTTCACTTTCAGCTGTATATATTCTACATTGAGTAGGAGGTTTTCTAATTTGATCTTATCTATAAGGCCACGTCCACACTGGGCGATCACTCGTAGAGAACTTGTTTAGCGAACACAAAATTTATAAATATTTCTAACTAATAATTACTTACCATATGTTTAACGTAAAAAATACCAACAATCGAACATCTGTTCAACAGAAAACTTTTCGGCGAACATGTTGGACCAATGCGGACACAGCTTAAACCTGGCGTGCAATGGAAGGGTAAATCGCTACTCTTAACATATTAAAATAAAATATTAAAGAATTAAATAATACTTACCGTACAAACCGTACCTAAGTTACTGCACATTTCGGATTTTCTCACATCATCTTTGAGTTCGACACATTTTTCATGCGGTATGGATTCCAGTGTTTGGTATTTCAATGTCAAATCTTCTAAGCTTCCTAAACACATTAAAATTTTAAAATTAATAACTATGCTGACAAATGAAACAGCTGATATTTGTCAGTAACAAAGGTACACCTCATCTGATCCACCACAATCATCACACCTACCTCTTTAGTCATACTCAAGGCTTCGCTCTACCTGAGCCTTAACAGTGTTACCGAATGCCACTTGAGGCCGTGGTGCTAGGCGGGTTTGATGGCTGCAGAGGTTTACGAGAATAGTGTTTTAAATTAACTATTTAAAACAGAGATTAACTCTTAACTTTTTCTAAAAGTAAAAAGGCGGATCTCGTATTCTCTGGCTTTAGAACTTTTTAAATGAAATAAAAAGTTATAATTTCAGTTAACTGTCAAAAATCATCTGATTTTCTCGATTTTTGACTGAAGTTTTCTATTAACTAAGGTGTCATAGTTTATATGAAATAATTACCAGAGTGTACCAAAGAAAATTTAGCAATGTTATTCTTCTTTAATATGACACCTTAGTTATAGCTCTAGGCTGCGTTTAGCAGAAGATAACACGATTCTTAAAAACCCTTGCATTTGAATCGAGCAAAATAGATAATTTTAGGCAGTTACAGCTGAAATTAAAAAATTTTATTCCAAAATCCTAAAACTAGAGCCGATGAGATCTTTCTTTCTACTTTTAGAAAAAGTTAAGAACCAATCTCTATCTTAATGAGTTAGTTTTAAAACATGATTCCCGTAAACCTCTACATGTATAAAACTCCCTAATAGAGAAAACAGTTGATTTTAGACAGTTATAACTGAAATTTAAAATGTTAATAAAAAATTCTAAAACCAGAGAATAAGAGATAATTTTTTCTACTTTATGAAAAAGTTAAGAGTCAATCTCTATCTTAATGAGTTAATTTTAAAACACGATTCTCGTAAATTTCTGCAGAAATAAAACTCGCCTAGCGCTACGCCCCCGGCCGCGAGGCGGCATTCGTGCTCAGGTAGACTGGAGCCTTAAAATACGCACCACAGAGTGCGTCGGTGTTTCAAATAAAGTCTCTTATAAAAATATACAATTTTATCATATTTGAAACACTGTTCAAACTCCAAATGCAGGTTTCTATTATTGATATAATTGGTTTTGGCGTCATTGATCAGAGTTCCGCATGAAATTATTACTTTAATTTATTGGTAAACATCTATTCCAACTAAAGAACCCTGTAAGCTTAACATATAATATCAAGTCTATATGAAGATTAAAATTGTTTAAAAAGAATAAATACAATTACTAAATACTCACCAGACCACAAAAACTATCCCTCGTGGACACTCAAAATGCAACGAGTAGTAGTGTGGCAATTGTCTTTATTGAACCAATCGAAGACTCAGTTCAAACTCATATTTAACTTCTACGAACCAAAAATGACATTGGAAAACAAAGGAAAATTTACAATCTAAGGAGAGGGAATGAAAAACTGACTCATCAAAAAAAGGAAAAACTTCTGGAAAAGCAATCTATCTATACTTATTTAATACGCTAAGGGTGTTTTTTGTGTAGAGAACTCCTCCTACAATTCACAACCGATTTTCAAGTATTTGGTGGCGTTGGATAGGACTTGGTCTGTAGTTGTTTCAGCAAAAACTTTATGAGAATCAGACTTAAAATAAAGGCGCTATCCACAAATTATATTTGAAATTTTGCCATCAGAATAACTTTGAGATTGGCTTGAGCATTATGAACATCTGTTAACGTACAGCTTTAATTTTTGCTGATCACAAATCTTCACTATATTGGAATGGTTGGATGTCATTTTTAAATGTAACTGTATTGTATCAAAATAATGTGCTTGATGTCGAGCAAAACGTGCACTAGTTCAATAAAATCAAGAAAATTTCTTTATGTTAACAAGCCTTTATGGGTAAAAATGATATCATTTAATTTTTATGTACCGTTACAATTACTTATTGGATTCGCTAAAAATTACAAACGAATAACAATAAGTGTCCAACAAGAATTGGAATTAATAAAATATTCAACTAATAAGGATTTGATACTTGCATAGAGTGGAAATAAAGAAGATACATTGGAATGGCAACTACAATTGGATAACGTTGTGTGGAGAGTAGCTCAAGTCAGATTAGCTGATGAACATAAAATCGTTTTGTTGAGAAAATTAAAATCCGACCTTGATATTGTAATGCAATTTAGAAAATTGGAATTCCATGAATACCCTATTCTAACTCAAACAGAGCGACACAATGGACTGTCAAAACATCCTCTTATTTAGAACGAGCAAGATACATAATACTTGGTTTCCAGACTAAACGAAAAATGTTATAAGTGTGCACGCTGGTCATTTGACCATTGCGAAATAAAGAATTACAAACCTTACTGCGAAGCGCACCGATGGCTGAAAATTTGTGAGAAAAAAATATTGAGAGTTAAAATTTTGCTGGATGCGCGAAATGAATCTGTTAGGGTATCGAAAGCTTCTACTTTAACAAAAATGAAACTTTGATTTAAAATAACCCAAGGATCACCAAGGTATTTATGATAAAATTTTTCAAAAACTTTTGGACGAAATAACTTTTGCCAGTAAAGTAACGCTGGTGACTCCAATTTTCCAAGTCCCAAGGTCACCTGCTGCTAAATAAAAAATAAATATTTCACAGAGAAATTAATTTTTCAGCTCCGATTGAAGGAGGTCAAATGAGGGACAAACTAGGTTGGATGGTTTGCAAAACATTTTTTCTTCATTCCGAACATCTTACCCCCATCACCGCCTTATCCCCTACACACTGCCGGGTACCTGGTATGCATGGAGCGGGTTGGTCGACTCATGTATTGTGCACATCACACTTTTACACTCAATTTACTTGAGTAAAAAATGAAAATATGGCCAAAATTTACACATTTTATAAGTTTTGTTGGCTAATTCTGAAATATTTTTTTAAAAGCCATAAGGTTATTAATAAAATAATAAAAAATGTTCCATGCAAAATATTTCCATCAAGGTCAAATTAAGGTCAAACATGATTGTTTGGTGGAAAAAAATGTTCTTCAATCTGACCACTTAGCTCCCACCACGCCCTTATCCCCAACACACATTGGACTATTAGAAACTTTCAATATTCTTCACTTGAGATAAAAATTAAGTTTTTAGCAAAATTTTACACATTTTATAATTTTTTGGCAAAGTTTAAAATAAATAAGAAACATTTTTTCCAATTTGTAATGGTTAAAATTTTACAATTCCCAAGGTCAACTGAAAAGGAACAAAAATAAATATTTCATACAAAATATTTCCACTAAGAGCCATGGAGGTTAAATGAAGGGCAAATTGGGTCGAGTGGTTGGCAAAAATAAAATTGTTCTTCAATATGTCCACTTTACCCCCACCACCTCCTTATCCCCACCTCACAGTCGTGTACCGGCGATACGCGGTGTTTCCAAGTCCGTATTGACCCGCACGCGGTACTGTTCACATCGAACATGCGTTTTATAATGTTTGTTTGTAGAAAATATTTTTCTGATTTCTCGGTAGGTAAGTGAAATAATATATTAATATTTTTAATTTTTTCTTTGGTGGTTCTGGGTTAGGTTAATGACCTCTGACGGATATATTAAGTCAAGAGTCTGGTCGCTAGGAAATTAAAATATATGTTTTTGCACTTTTGTGATTCTTTGAGAAATTTAATTTTCTATGAAAAATTCGAGGAATCACAAAAGTGCAAAAAAATGTTTTTGTCTTTCCGTGTGACTTTAACCTAATTAACGTCAGTGACGTTATCAACGTCATCATGAAGACGTAAGGGATTATGACGTCATCGTGACATCATTTGTATGACGTCATATGACGCTATCGTGATGATGTCATGTCCCAGAACCGGAAAAACCCACTACTAAGGCTGGAGGTAATACTTCCTGGACCCACCAAACCACTAAGTGTGAAACAATTAACAGTTCTCTATGTTTTTTCCGATGTTTAGTTTTGGTACCTAACTGCAGTTTTATCAGAAAAAAGCAAAAACACTTACAATGCTTAAAGCAATTTTTTCACTTAGCTAAAGCGTCGACCCTGATTGGTTTTTCCATTAGTATTACGATTTCATAGTTAATTCATAAAGCGATTATGGCAAACTTAAATTAATTAGTACTAGAGTTTTATAGCGATAAAGATGTGTAATTTCTCACCTCTTTTATACTGACAGCCCCAACCAGCTATGGTGAAGGTCTTGGGTCGGCGGAGTTCATTGGTGGCCAGTTCCACTGTACAGACATCCATAAGATTTCCTGTATAGACAAAGCCTCTTGGTTAACACACCGAAAAAGTGTCTTATATTGCAGTAATTAAATAAACTACTCCTACATGAAGTTCCATAAGGTTTCCATTTTTTGCAATTTTGTGGTTCTTTGTAGAATTTTACCCCGGAGCTAAATTTGAGGAATGGTAAAAGTGAAAAAAATTTCTACCATCCCTTCATGCCCAGTTAACGCCGCTAAATGTTACGGTGTAAGTATTCCCCTCATTAGCATTTTCTTCTTCCTTCGTGATCTTGACCTAAATAACGTCAGTGACGTTATTAATTGTGACGTAATGATTTTGGTCATTATATCATCATAGGTAAGACGTCATGATGATAACGTCATGACGTTGATGATGTCACATGATGTCATGACCTAGTTAGAGGTCATTGAACTGGACCAGGTCCCGCAAAAACCCACTACTAATTCAAATCAATTTAGTTGTAAAACACCACCAATCTGTAATTCGGTATCCACTCAGAACAAATGGCTGGAATTGACGTTGTATATCACCATAATTATTTTATAATATATAATCCATAAATACTATGCTTTCTCTGTAACCTGACTAGAAATTTTAAACGGCGTATGTCCCTATCATGGAACCATGTAAGGGACTTTCCCCCGGGTTAGAATCCATATCCGAGTCTAATATTGAGCTGGTCGCCACATAAATTTTCAATCCATTTTAAAATGACATCTGGGATTAAAAATAACAAAATTACTTATAAATTGTCTGGTGTCCTCGTTGTGAATCTTGAGCAACATTATATCATTGTGAAGAGTTTCACCATCATATTCCGGGTGCTTCACTATCAGGGATTCATCCTCGAATATTAGTTTATCGATTAAATGTAATCTTGCTAAAGGGACGTTAAGAACACCAGGAAACGCCTCAACTTTAACAAATGGCCTGAAACATAATTAAATGGATTTAGTTGAAGGAGATAGTAGTTTTAGGCAGCTTAGGTCTGCTTCAGGGGTGAGTATTCACTTTAAACATACCTGTCACTCGTTCCTTAATGTTTGTTTAGGAAGATGATATTGTACTAGCTTATCAGCCCCAGGAATTCCAACTCGGTGAGGTAGCACTAACACATTACCTCATTAGTGGCGAAACGAGAGAGTCAGCCCATAATTTTATCCCCGACGCCATTGATAACGTCAAATGACGATCCATGACGTAACATAAATGAAGTGCTGATGCCGTCATTGCCACTTAGGTTACCGTAAGATGTCACTAATGTCATGTGGTTCAAGCTCACACTGATACTTAAACGTTTTTAGCACTTTTGCCGTTTCTCACACTTCGCTCCGAGTTTTTGTTAAGGTGCGGCTATACATCAACTTCACGTCACGTCACGTCACGTCCCGTCCGCATTAAATAAGTCTTTATTCGGCACTCGAATGCTCTGAGGAGCATTCGGGTGCGAATCGGTGCGAATGGGTGCGAATGAAGACATGACGGGACGTCGATGTATAGCCGCTACCAACGTCCATTCGGTCGTTTGGCATTCGCCTCGGGTATCTTCGGACGCAATCGGGAAACTTCGGAACCAATGAGAGCAAGGGTGGATTTTGACCAAATGTTTGTTTTGTTTACTTCCCTCTAGTTCTTATCAATTGATGAGAGTGAATGGTCTGCTCAGAGTTGTTTGTATCTCTTTACTCATAATATTTGTATTTTATAATGTCAATTAATTGTTGTTATTAACATAAAAAAGGTATATGAAATCAATGTGTAAAACATGTATGTGATATACACATTTAGTGCCCAAGTAGGCCTACTGTATGCTTTTACTCCATGCATTTTGAATTGGATCGATTGTTCTTATCGAATTAAAAAAATATTACAGAGAGTAATAGTAATAGTAATAGTAATAGTAGTAATAGGGAGTAATAGTCAACGAGTTCCAGTGTCGGAACTCGTTGACGAACAACAGGAGGACGAACAGTGTCGGAACTGAGACTGAGACATTGGCGGAATCCGCGAGTTGTACGCTACGTCCAGGGCGAATGCGAATGCTTGACGTTGATGTATAGCAACCCCTCCGGAATCGGCGAGTGTGGACGTGACACAACGCGATGACGTGACGTGACGTGACGTCGATGTATAGCAAAACCTTTAGAGTCCTCGTGACCTTTAGGACTCGAAACGAAATTAAAAAAAAAAAAACGACAAAAATGCTGGGGAATCTTTATTTTGGCAGCGTGACTTTACCTAAACCGTCATGTAACACTCCTAAGAGGTCATTAAACTGAGCCAACTCCCCCGTTTCTCCAATATTTCTGTGTTCTCTAAGCGAGAAAAACCAAGTTTAACAGTAAACAGAACAACAGGGTACATCACACAGACTGGACGAGACTCTCCACAAGACTGAGAACGACGCCTCGCGCCGGGGCCAACGTTAACTACGGGCCGGCAGGCTTCCCCGTGCCGCCGCTGTGACGTCACCAGCGGAGGCCGACAGTTGCGTCCTGAACACTGCGAGCACCTTGATCTCCGTACACTGTACTCTCCAGTTGCCACCCTTCCGTTCAGTGACACTTGTGTTTGTCTTAATTTTTAATGCGTTTACACTTTTTAACAGTATTTTTAGTTAGGGTAATCGGTGTTGTGGAGGTAATAAGAATAATGATTAAATCCTGTTTCATAAATGTAACGGATGTTTTGGGCACGGAACTGTAAATCTAATTACGATGGAACATGAACAGTGCATAAATATGTTTTAGGCTTCCATCAGACGTGTGTGTACCTTTAAATAAATAAATAAATTAATATCGTCTGTATTTCAAGCGGTTTTCAACAACAGTTGATTTTCAAAACAACTCAGGCCAAACAATACATCCTTTAAGAGATTTAAGTGAGATAAATGTAATCACGGGGAAATTTTTGAACTAACAAAGAATTTAATTATTTTGGAAGACCACTTTGTTGAGACAGATGTACATGTAATAAAAAAAAAAAAATGTGCCTAAAGTGTGATAAAGTTTTATTTTCAGTTTTAACAAGTGACTTCTTAAGTTTTTTACAGCTATACTTAAACCCAATAAACTTTTGTGTGTTTGCCTTGGGTGACCTGTAAATATTTTAAGCGACTTTTTATTTTATTTTTTCAGTTAACATTTCCTGAGTAATGGACGTTTATTTAATTATCGTTTTGCCTTTTAGACTTACTAAATTAAAAACTGAGAAAGAATAAACCTAATCTTTTACAAATTAGAGAACATTAAGAAATGCAGAGAGGTCAAGCATGGTGAACGAGGTGGCAATTTAATATGGCAATCACGATTGTTTTTTGTAGAGCACATCATAAGTAAACTGCATTGCTGTCATTCAGCAGAGTTTAGGTGTTAATGAATTAACGGAAAACTAGATTGAATTCCCTTGAAAAAATTAAGCATCTGTTTGCAAAAACTAATAAATTGGCTATGAAAAAACTAGTAATATAATTTTCCTCGGCCTCATGGTAAAAAAGGTTACTTAAAAAAGTGAACCTCATAGGAAAAAACTTCATAATACAACTTTCCCGGATATTCAATAAAAATAAATAAATGCCGGCAAAGAATGTCGCTCAATGTTGTGTTCGTCTGAGTTCCTTGTAAAATTCATTACATAGTAATAGTGAAGAAATGTGTTACTATTTTCGGTAGTATCCTCTTAAACAATCATTTGAAGAAAATTAGAGATAATCTGAATAACAATAAAATAGGCAATCGTAAAGTAAATAAGTTGTCATCACAGTAGGCCCAATACACTAAGTGAAATGTAAGTTTAATTCTTCAAATACTTTTGTTCTGCACAATATAATATTACTTAATTTGCACCTTTCGATTCCTTTTTTAATTCTCTTTAAAATGATATATAATTTGTAGATATCGAATACAATTTGCGCCAGTTAGAGCAGATCGCAATGCTTTGCAATGTGACGCCGCTCGGCCGGTCAGCCTCCGCCTGTGACGTCACAGTCATAGCCTGCAGGCCCGTAGTTTACGTCGGCCCCGCTCGCGCCCTAGGTACTTATGGTGGTGAAGTAAATTAAATGATCTAGGGACTTCTCAAAAGATGTTTTGACATGTAACCGTGCAACACTACTCTGGAGATTTAGAATAATTTTTAAGGTAATCCTAGTTAAATTTAAAAAAAATGTAAGATATTGGATGACTTTATTGACTTTTAAAATAATTTTGCTAGATATTTTAGCGTAAATTTGTTTTTGCGGAAGTTGTTAATGTGTTTCAAGGTCTTTTGTAATAAAGGCATTTGTAATAAAGTTACAAAACTTATACTTGTTGAGGAATTTCTAGAATTTTAATAGGGTCCGAAAACCTATCCGATCTGTACTTGCATTCGTCGATATAATGTTTTCAAAAGCCAACAGCATTTCTGGCTGGATATACCTGGACTATAGAACTCTATACACCTGGAACTCTCACACCGTTGTCAGAACCCGCAACCTGGAGGAAAATAAGCAGGCAAGAACGACCAAATGACTAATTCTGTCAGTGCGCGCGCTTTCATTCATACACTTGTTACTCGTACATACAAAAAATAACAAGAATGAACCTATTACATTTGTAATCTGCATTAACTACTGATTCCAATGGTATAAAAATATTTAGCATTTTTCATATTAGGAAAGAATAATAATTATAAAAACAAATATTTTTGTAAATGTGACATCAAAAAGTTACTAAGCGAGAAAGGTTTTCAACTTTTGGGCTAGGAACAAACTTTCAGCTGCAAAGTTTCAGATTATGAGTTAATCTAAAATGTTTACGAATAGTCAAGAAGCCAAAAATACTAATATACCTACCGTTAAACACCAGTTTCATTTTGGACATAGTACTGAACATATTGGATCAGGACGGTAATAGTGTCGACTTTAGAAAATAAACGATAACTATAGGGTTACATATCAGAGCAACAGCGTAAAATCAACATGGGGATGACATTTGAACCGCAACGGAAGAGTCGGGAGCTCAGTAGCTCCTCAACATTGGACGAGTTAACACCGGACAAATTCGTTTTCTAAAAAAGATCGGGTTGAAATTTACCAATGATGGATATCCTGGATATATCTCAAGGACCAATCACACTCACAACCCTTACCCTTCATCAAAATTAAACAATAACGATGACATAAGGATTCCTATTCAACATCAAGATATCTATGCGTTACCTGTGAAAGTTACTTGTATATTGAAGATAAGTAACAAAATTAGATGGAAATTCTGGTTCAACGGTTCCCTTTAAAATAGCCCAATGGCATATCTTTTTGATGAAATAAGATATGAAATATTAGGAGTAATAGTAGATTCAACAGAAAAGGTAGGTATAACTACAACACTGAAAGAATTAACATCTCATGAAAAGAATTCAATAGTCACTGCGGATTGGGTTGGCCCCGATACAGACATTATAACTCCTGATTCCAACGGTCACTTTCATTCTCATGTACGATTGCTTTTGGGATTCGCTAAAGATTATAAACGAATAATAATAAATGTCAAACAAGAATTGGTATTACTCAGATCTTACACTAATCTTACATTGGAATGGCAATTACAGTTGGATAAAGTTGTGAGGAGAGTGCATGATGTCAGAACCGTATTGTTGAGAAAATTAAAATCCTACCATGATATTGTAATGACATTTAGAAGTTGGGAATTCCATGAATACAATATACTACCTCAAACAGAACGACAAACATGGACTGTCAAAACATACACTTATTTAGAACGAGCAGGATACATAATACTTGGTTTCCAGACTAAACGAAAAGATGTTATAACTGAGCACGCTGGTCAATTTGACCATTGCAAAATAAAGAATTGTAAAGTTTTTCTAAACCCTCAATTCTTTCCGTATGACAATTTAAATATTATGTTCAGCAGAAAACGTTATTCAATTTTATGCGATATGTATGCAAGATTTCAATCGTCATATTACGGTAAGACGAATACTAAACTATTATCACCTGTGGCGATAATAATTATCGGAGATTCGAGATCTCCGACATGACAAATTAGTTACTTACACACCGCTAACCAGAATTGTGAAGAATGTACTTTAAAAAGAATTAGTACTACAACTGCAATTTTTTTGAGGTTAGAATTATAAAGTTAAACTTTTGAGGTTAGAATTTTGTTTCTAAGAAATGTTTTTCAACAACATCAAGGTCATCTGCAGAGTATAAAAGCAAGGAAGATAAATTTCAAGATGCTAACTGAAATTATTAAAATCGTACTATAATGAAGATATATCAACTATCGCAAAAAGGTATAAAATCTGAAAAAAGATGAGTGAAAACATCATTATATCTTCAACCATCGTATGGGAATCATTGTCCGCAAGATGAATTCTGCTACAGTACTTCAATAATAACGAAGAAGAAACTACACCTCTTGTGGCTGATAATAGTTTACATATAGAAAAACAAATTGAACAAGAAATGGACGAGTTCCACAAGTTTAATCATAAGAAGAAAGAAGAGCAAGTTGAAAAAGAATTGAAAAAGAGAAATCTAGACGATAACATCTCGCCTAATATTTTGACAGAAGTATTTCTTCGAATCTTTTACCCCATTTCTTCGTGTATGACAAAAAGTGTATCTGTTGGAGTTATGAAATCATTTGATTACTTACCAAATGTAATTTTAAATAATAGATCGAAAATGACCTTTTTTGGTGGCCTTTACTGAAACTTATTGGGATTCTTTCATGAAACGTTTACATCTTTTGAAATGCTATTTGAGTAACAACACATTTAGAACAAGAACAAAATTAAGTTTATTGGAATCCATTATTGAAATTGATATAGTCAAATATCGTGGTGAACAAATTGTTGGCTTCAGAGATTTAACTTAACATTATGTTAAATTATATTTAACTAAAGGAGAGTTTTACACTTTAAGTTGTGCTACCAGTCCCATTGATAGATATTTAAAACAACTAATATTTTCAAGTACAATTATTAAAGACTATCAAATTGATACATTGGACAGACAACGTTCCAATTTTATACAGTCCCGTGAATACTTCAATTTTTAATAGAATACCTCAAGAAGTGGATATGTGGAGACAGTGAAACAACTATCACACCAACTTTAATATCGACGAAGAGGCATAAGAAAATAAAAGAAGAACATTTGTGTTTGGTATAAAAGTCACCGACTTCGATTTTTTACAGCAGTTGTTGATGAAACTTCGCAATGAACAAACAGGTTTCGTTTTCTAATGAAACACAAGTAATGGATGTTAAACGAGGTATAATAGATTTCCAAGCACTCCGTGGAAATGATGGAAATTTCATTATAAAAGTATTGGTGATTTTAGATATGAACACATCTGTTGTTTATCACTATTTGTTCAAACCTCCTGTACCATTCAACAGAATAACAACTAAAGCAAAAGTAACTAACAAATGGTTGATAAAACATTTTCACAATTTAAGGTGGGATGAAGGCTTTACTAACTAAAACATGATGCCTCACATTATGAATCATTATTGCAAAGAGTTCAAAACTATCTACAATAAAGGATTGGAAAATAGCAAATTGGAGACAAATATTTACAACCCTCGAAGAGATAAATGCACATGTATATAGAGATTTCCAATACTACTTTTCTGACAATATTATTTCATCTAAAATGTTTAAACATCGAAGATCACAATGCGCTTTAAAGAATGCATATCGCTTGAATAATTTTCTTCAACAAACTGGTGGTTGTAGCTTCGGGTATAAAAGTGGAGGTGCCACTATTACACAGTATGAGTATTACTCCAACCTCCGAAGAAGCAAAATCTTCGACGAACATTCATAAGAAAAATGAAATCAACAATAACACTAATATGGTGTCTCAAAGTTTTCTTAAATGTTTAGTCGATCAATTCAACACTTATTCAAAATCAACTATCCTACCAACAAAAATATGTTGTGAACTAAAAGAAGAAAAGCATTATATAATTCATACAATCAATACGATAGAAACATCAGTGGGTGATGCTGTTAATTGCACATTGAGCAAAGCACCCTATACAATTGGCGACGAACCAAAGTTAAATCTTTACCGAAACGCTTCGTTCAACTTCTTTAAAATGAAGACCTGCGAGTGATTCAACACGGCGCTCTCTATTTGGTGTCTCACTGGCCAAGTGGAAACAACTCAACTGAACTAACAATTCATGTAACATGTACTATTAATTAGTTTGTAGATTATCCATGATATTTTAAATGTTTGTACCTCTTTCTCAATAAATATATCAAAATAAAAAAATTAATAAAAAAGCAACATATTTGTACGTTTATATGCACACAAAAACATACCAATATGTTGCTTTATTAAAAACACTCATGGATGACGCTGACCTAGTTTCATGAGCATATGTAATAATGTAATAATTTCCTTGTGAAATTCATCAGTCTACGATTACACATCTCTCATATGCCGTACACATCTCTCAACTGTAATGTTGAAATATAAACCAACACGTTTCTCAAGGTCACATGTGCATCATACGATACCAGCACAACTACACCTATTGAACTACTAGACGATAAAACTAACTAAATGAGGGTTTTACTTACCGGCGGTTATCATTTAACTGTTGATGTTAATGTTACAAATATAAGATGGTTTGGGTTTCTAAACCGAAATACTGCAATGAAGAAGTGTTTCTTTCTACATAACAGTCAACAACCTCATCACCAACTACTAAACATAATATTAAATTTCAGAAATACTATCAATGTTAAATAACTTCTGAAAAATATGTATCACGTGATCAATGTTAATTCCATAAAAGGGATGTAATACCTGGATTAAATAAGCGTTCGCTTTTCAGCTCTCGCAATGACAACGACTATTACCGTGTTGTACAGAATGATGATTGAACTTGATGGAAAATTTTATGGAAAAGATTATAAAACTCTTGAAGATATAATTGATGAAACTTATACGTCCTGATGTAACACGTTCTTCGTGTTCATCGTCAGAGAGTGAGGAAGACAAAGGAACTACTTCTGTTAAAATTGTTGAATTAAACTACGAAGAAGAAGAATTAAACGCTTTAATCAATTACAAACTCAAGGCTTTCGTGATAGCGACCACTATAGAAGCCTCCTCCCAAAGCGGCGCTCCTCATTCAATTGCCGACTTTCGAACGATGAACACCTCTCAGTTGGCACGAATGAATACTAGTTTTGTAGTTAATTTAAAAGAGGATCTACAGGATATATTTGATACTTTAGAGGAAATTGTAAATAAAGTTAACACTATCACTCTGAATTTGGAAATAGCTGACGGTTGTCCTATTCGTGACAAAGTTTAAAGTTGAGACGAAGATAGTTTAACCTAATTTCTGTACCATCTGACACTACAACGGTAACTGACACTAATGATGACGATCAACATCTTTCCCCCACCACTTCCTTATAAAAAAACATCTTCCTCACACCACTTCTTCATAAAACTAAAGTATATTACTTTCACTTCTCTTTCGTCCCCAACTTTTGAACTATCAATATCACTTCTTTCAATTAAAAAAATTAAACTACTGTTTCAAATTTGTAAATGTTCTACATGATGGATGAAGTTCCCTTCGTAGCGAGAATGGAAGAGGATAGATTGAAATTGGAAACTAACCGATTGGATTTAGAACAAAACAACCAACAAGTAATGTTACGTTTTTTGAAACTTTTCAGACACATAATTTGGAGACTCTGCGTTTACCTTCTCATCGTTGTCTATTTACCATTTATATTTACAACTGTATTGTTCATCACAAAAGTTCAAATTGTTTAACTTTGACTGTTGCACATTAAAGGATGTTAAATAAAAAGAAGCACCACCTCACCTCACTTTTCAACAACTTCACATGTACATATAATCAATTCCGCTATGGCCACGAATTTGAAATAATCTGTTTTGACGATAGCGGGATGCAATTTTTTAAAACCTTCCTCGGAATGACCTTGACATACTTTCCATACCCAATGCATCAATGTCAAGTTTAATTTTGAACTGACTTTTAATTTATGCATAAAAAGCTGTGGCTATCCCTGTCCGGATGCACCTGGTCAACTAAAGCGTCATCTGCCACCCCACTTCCGGTCCAGGAGTGCCCAAAACACACTACTAACACATTATTATAAGATAATTTGTAATAATAACATATTAATAATAATTTATTTCATTATATTTAACGAACAAAAATCTTTAAAACAGCAAACTAGAACTTACCTTTTCAAACAATGGGCTGCAGTCAGAATGTTATAATTTTTTATAAGTGAACCTGTACAATAATGATATTTTGTCTCTTCATTTTCATTTAGATAATAGAATTTCAAAAAAACCTGGTAACAGAACTGCCCACGTTTGGCTGTTTTCGTTCCTGTAAAAATATTCATATTCCTCAAGTAAACCATAAGGCAGAAATATCGATGAGTGTCATACGTGATACCCCACACATGAGGGGTGTAAGAAAATGTTAGTAACTGCTTAGTCAGTGAATAATACCGAATATAATAGGTTGTGTTATTATTAAGAATTTTTTTTTGTTCCCACCCCAAGAATAACCTAGAAGACGTACTTTTGGATCAAATACCTACTTTTAAAGAAATCTAATGGTTTACCCCTCGAACGTAAATAAAAATTACAAAAGAGTTTAAATCGAGTCATGAGAACAATGGATTTTGAGTTGTGGCTACTTTGTTAATAGTCTAGTAAAATTAGTTTTAAAAAATAGCTGAACCCGGAAGTAATTGCAAACTAATATATTTTGACCGATTATTATGTAAAATTACCTGAGAAAAACGATGCTGAAAAGTCTAACACTCTCCGACGCTGCGCTTGCCTGCTATGACAAATGTTTCAAAATGATTGCTGTACTTTTATTATTTTTTGCTGAATATCGTTTGAAACGATAAATACAGCTAAATTTTGTAAATTAGTAAACTATAGAAAATTAAATTTTGCACATTTTGATGTTTAATATGTATTGGTTATATTATTTAATAAGGGTGATATTGTTCTTTAAAGCTACTTTCCATTGTGGCCTTTTAAAAGAATTTCTTTTGTTGGGAAAACCATATTACTTTGGTGCCAAAGGTTATATATAAGCCTTTAACCGTGTTAACTTTTTACTACAGGGTCCCCAGATACCAAAAACACCCTTCATTAAAATTTTCATATTTGTATATATACACTTATTTTAACACATATATAAATATGGACTTAAATTCCTTGAAGCCGGTAAACCTGTTAACGAAACATCCGATTTTTACTAAGCTTGACATGAAGGTGTGGGACTAGGTCTATTGTCCATTAGTTATGTCCATTGGGATTATCGGACCAAGAGAAAAGGGTGATATACATGTTCAAATTTGTCTAAAATAAGGTTAAACCCCGATTTTGGGCTGATTTTACACAAATTGGAACCTGTATATCACTATTTTTACTATTTGCTAATTTAGGCCTATTTACAAATGGGGATGTATTACGATAAATGGGGAAATTCTGAATTTACGTAAAATTCAACAAAACATAAAATAGAATACCATACATCTGCTGGCCAAGTACGGTTTCTAAATAAAACAATGTTTTACATAATGTTTACCAATCATTAAAAGATCGAATCAATTTGTCGAGTAACTATTCTAAAACCAATGTCATTGACTTGGAACAAATTTTGATATCATACCTTTTTAGGCAATCCCTCAACACTTTGTGTTTTTGGGTATGATTCTAGATTACAGGTTACGGGATTACGGAGAAAACACAGAAATACATTTGCCATGTTATTTAATTAGAAAATTAATAACCCCTTATGCCTTGTAAATTTATTGACATAACCTGATAAAAATTGGTATAAGTACCTTCACAACATAGGTAGGTATTAACTGTGGCTTCCTCACACCATCTCTATTCATCCCCATACGTTGGTCTGCTGCGACTAGGGTGTTAATTGTCATTATTATTATTTTTTTATATTCTGGACCCCAAAAAAAATGTAAAACAACACCCCACACGCTTGGATACCATAAATACAATTGTTCTCAAACCCCATAACTTCCCCATACTCCCACATCATAAAATTGGATTTCAACCCTCCCAACTGCTAGGAACTAAAATACGGTTGATTCTGTAAATTGGTGTTGCAGTATACTACATATTTACGCAAAGTTTCATGAACGGACTATTTTTCGCCTGACATTTGGGAGAACTTTACCTGTACTATATTCATACAATTATTGTTCCAAACTTGAAGTATCAAGCTTTTTGTATCTTAAAATGTACACCATCTTCCTATCACTCCCAAATTACGAGATTGGAAACTTGTGCATACTTTAATACGTAATACTTGTGCATACTTGAATATAAACGTAAATTTCTAAAAGATGGTAAGCCTCATTTGGTTACATTCCTTAAAACACCGAAACGAAAGAGTGAGTGTGATAAATCATATGGGAATAAATATAAAATATGAAATATTAGACATAAAACAATAGATAAAAACAGCCCCAACCCCATAAAAACTGTAATTTAGATTTGATTCAAGAATACCAGATACTGATCAAATTTGTATGGATTGTGGGAATTTCCCGGATCAAATTTAATCAGGGATTCGATCAGAAATGAACAAATCTGGCCATTTTTTATCAATTCTGATCAAAGCCCCTGATTAAACCTTACTAAATTGGAATTCACTATAAAAAAATTCAAATAAACTAAAAAGAAACTTAAAGTCCTAGAAACGTGATAAGAGCAATCTGAGAGAGTAAATCTAGGAAATAAAAGTCGAAATTTCCAAACAAACGAAAAATTTGTGCAGGCTGTGCAATTTGATACCGCAACTTTCTGTGTTGAAACCCACTGCTCTACTGACTACACTGCAGTATGCTTTTGTGAACCTGCGTGGAAGGAACGTTTATTAGCCTACATTCGTTCTCATAACGTGAAAGAGGACATTGAATCTATATTTATGTGAATTTTATTTATATGTTAATGACAGCTATGTTCCCACATAAAACTCGGTACTTAGTTCTCAACGTTTATCATTAGTAATTTAATGTTAAAGTGTCATAAACGGATCATTTAACTCTTTCGTGTGGCAATGTTACATTCACTCTTTTGTTTGTATGTATTTAAATCAAATTTAAATCCATAATTAATACTGTAATTAAATTTACGCCACGTTCATATCCTAGGTTGAATTCCATTTGAATTTAAATTTTAAATTGATCGGTGTTGTAGTTATTGATGTTTATTTTATTTACCCACAGATGTTTTGCATTATATCAAGAAATATAGCTATATAATATGTTTTAATATTTATATTTCCATCTAATATCATGCTCAAAATATAATTTACAAGCACTCAAAAACTTTTTATCTCTAGTAAAAACAATAAAGTATCCCTCTTGATATTTTAGGCTGAAAAACAATGACATTTTTAAAAACCTCCATCCTTGCTGACATTATTTTAGCATGATTAAATAACTTGTTTAATTTAGTGATGAGAAAATATAAATAATTAGGCCTAAACACCCTAGCATGAATAATTTAGGTAGAATTTTGATATTTAATCAAATTTTATTACATTTATTCAGGCCTGATATTGTTTGGTCAGGAATGAATTTGATCAGAACTGTTCAAGGTATTTGATATACCTTATTCAGGCCTGATAATATCTAACCTGATGATTAATGATCAGGGTGAAGTTAAGTTGATCAGACCTGACCCACTTGTTTGTAAAAATTATAAATTTTGTTTAAACTTGTTAAACTTGGTTCAAGTCTGTTTACCTATAATCATATCTGTTCAAATCATTTTCATGTGGGAATTCATTTAAGATATATAAATAAAAAATTTACTTAAATCACAACCTTACTTAGAAAACTTACTTGAGTAACATCCACACAAAATTGTTAATAAGAAAAACAAACAAATATTCATATTGGAACTAGCCATGATAACGTTGCAAACAGCACTGTATTTCAATTGTTTTTTAACATTAAATTGTTCCAGGTCTCGGTGTCAACGTAGCAACACTTGCTATAACACAGGTGCGGACACCTGAGCTTTGCGCAACACCTCTTGTTTTATATTTATCGTTATGTGTTTTCCTGTTACAAGAAGATTGCATAGATATTTGTGAACAAACTCACTTATTAAGTATTAAATCATAAATAAACATCTAACTCAAAATTAATTTTCATTGTGAAAAAAACACAATCTATTTACAAAATATATTATTTACACTAGTTAATTACTACATTTTAAATACAAAATGCATAAGCACTAGACACGCTTCACAACTGATCAACGACCACATCCACGAACAGAGGTTCCCTCTCGAGATTGTCCCTCTGAGACACCGCGCCTCCGCACAGATCCTTCCTGATCTGGAAAAAAGACTTGCCCTTCGTCTCCGGTGCGTATAGATATAAATAGACCCACCCGCCCAGGCAGAGGTAGTGTGTGTGAGGACTGCCGAGCGCGTAGAGGTAGAAGTTGGTGTGCATCCCGAAGTCGTGCAGCATAGGCTCGTAGATGGACAACAATACGAAGACGAGGACGGTCATGTTAATGGTGCTGAGGCTGGCGGCCACGCCTCGGGTGGTGGAACGGAACAGCTCCGAGGTGTAGGCGACGCTGACAGGGTTCAACCCGGCGTAGTAGAGGCCGGAGTAGAGGACGATGGAGACTGAGGGGAGCCACCTCCAGCCGCTGATGTTGACGGAGGTGCGGCTCAGCAGGAAGAAGTAGGTGGCAGTGCAGAGATAGCAGATGAAGTAGCCGAAGCAGGAGGGCAACACGAGTGGTCGTCGCCCCACACTGTCGGACAGGAATGTGCTGACGATACTGCCCGCGAACATGACCACGCCAGGGGTGATGGTGACGTTGACCGCTAGAGAGGACTGTGGTGGTGGAACTACCCTCAATCCGTTTTTCCTAGATAGCCAACAAATCATCTTCCCATGTATCTGTTTGTATTTGTATAATCAGTCAGTATCTCTGATTTAGTGACAGAAAACGTCTTGCCTTCTATATATAAATATAAATATAAATATAAATGTAAATGTAAATATAAATATAAATATGGAATCAAGTGATCTGATTCCATGAATCAGTAGTCATGGAATCACCGACCACTCGCTCTGCTGTGTTGTGGTGCGGGACGGGGGTCGCGGCCTCCCGACTCATCCACCGCGCCCGTGCCTTCTTATCGCATTGACTACAACCTGCTCAATGAAAGATTACTGAACGTTGACTGGTCACCGGATTATAACCAGGATAACGTTTCGGATGCTTTTGATGTTTTTTCTATGTTCTTGAAGAAAATATTAATAACAGTAAAACAATTCTTAATAGTAAGAAAACGTATATTAAGTTAAAACCTTGGATGAACGATTATTTGTGTTTAAAAATTAAAATTAGCAATAATTTTTTTTTTTTTTTTTTTTTGACTGACTATCTATACTAATATATACTTTACTATACTATACTATATACAGGGTGCGGCAAAAAAACCGACCTATTTTCTTTCGCGCACCGCTCAGCGACAGAACATCTGAGAAAGTTGGGGGTAGGCTTGTTGGAACGGAAATTTTATGCCATTTTAGTAGTTATGTAGTAGCGGTCGCTTGAACAACCCTAGTTCCTTATCAGTAGTATTTCAATATTGGTGATTTAATCACTGCTACTCAGCGGCAGTTCTGAGCATTCTTTCAATCAGGTCAACATTTAGAATTCCGAATCCTAGCACAATTATGCAGTGGGTTACTAAATTAAGATCAATTTGTTTTGAGTTGAAAACGAAGCCAACAGGCCGTCCAAGGTCAGCGCGTACGCCAGAGAACATGGATGAGTCCTTGCTGCTGTGTGGAAAACAGTCCTCGTCGGCCCGTTAGAAAACAAGCTAACAAGCTAGTGATTTGCTCGTTTCTACGCCAGAAGAATTTTGTTAAGATAATTGAACTATGTACACAAAATGCTATTAAGGGATAGTATTCCAAAACCATCACATTGTTGTGGACACACCGGCAATCGAACCGGTGACATCTTGAACCAGAGTCCAAGACGCCAACCGGTAGGCTAGCGAAATGCCTTGAACATGGCTGACCATTCGGTTTGACAAATTTTGTGGTTCGATCATAATCCCCATCCAAACCAATTAACTGGCTATTATTCAGTAATTAAAGCCCACTGACCATGCAAAGCAAAAAATTTTCGACAAACAAATGATTGATTTAAATGCTGATAAAGAAATGTTACTGTTTACTGACGATAAGCACAAAATGCCCCGATAACGAAAGCGTGTTATTTGTCATGCTTAATGTAAACATCTAGGTTAGGCGACCACTACTCAATGACTACTGAAATGGCATACAATTTGCTTTAAAATAAGCCCACCCCCACCATCCTCAGACGTCCTGTCGCTGAATGGTGCATAAAAGAAAATAGGTCGATTTTTTTGACGCACCCATATACTATACTATTATACTATAAATTAAAACGTTTGAGGACTGATATATCAGTCCGCGCACGGCAACGGTACCTATCTAGTCTGAAAATAATTGTTGTGTCGGCCGACCAAATGTGTAAAATGTTTTTTAATTGTGTGTTTTGTGATATCTGTGTCAATTTATGACGAAGACAAGTTGTTCAGCAATGATTTGATATTTTTATAATGGAGATTTGAAAATGAGGTAGTAAACCTCGAAACTATAGTAATCTTTTGAGAATACTACAGGATTGAAGACGTTAAGGTAAATTAGCCTACTATTTATAGTCTAATCAATCCAGGAGGCATTAACCTGAATAAAATAAAAATTTTTGCAACCTTAAAGAAACATCCTCAAAATCTGAGACTAAGGGAATTTTATCATAAATATAGAAACAAGCTCAATAGCGAAATCCGCAACCATAAGAATTCTTATTTTAGAACAAGATTTGATAGCTGTAAGGGTGACAGTAAGGCATTGTGGAAACTAGTAAAGGAAGTGACTGGTCAAAATAGTTCTGTAAATAACTCGCTTTGTTTGAAAGTAAATGGATCAATTGAAAGCGACCGCACGGTTGTCTCAAATGAGTTTAATAAATATTTCTTGGGTGTTGTGGATGACTTGAAAATTAATAGTAATAATACCAGTAAATGCACATTGCAAAATTTAAACAAATATTAACTCATGTAAATACATTCAATGTTTATTGATCCAGTAACTTCTAATGACTTATCAAGCATTGTACAGTCGTTAAAAAACGGGACTTCGCCTGGAATAGACGGAATTAATTCTTCTTTAGTAAAGACTGTGTTTCGTAACATAAGAGATATTTTATGTTACATCGTTAATTTAAGTTTTCAATCTAGCGTTTTTCCGGAGAAAATGAAGAAAGCTGTAGTCATTCGGATTTTCAAAAATGGGGTAAGGACAACTTGTAGCAATTATAGGCCAATTTCTTTGCTTTCTACTTTCTCGAAAATCCTCAAAAAAATCAAAAGGGAAAACTGATTAAATTTTTAGACAAAATTAATTATTTGAATATAAATCAGTATGGGTTTAGGGAGGGAGTCAACACAGAAAATGCACTATAAAATTTTATTTCAACAATGTATAATAGATTAAATGAGGGCAAGAAAGTTAGTGGCTTATTTTTAGACATTAAAAAGACCTTTGATATGGTCGATAACGATATAATTCTTTCAAAAATGTCAAATGCGGATATTAGGGGGATAGCATATAATTGGTTTGCGAGTTATTTAAGGGATCGAAAACAGTGTGTCAAGATTAATGGGGTAGTAAGTGAAATTGGGGAGATCAAATATGGGGTTCCACAGGGGTCAGTTTTGGGGTCAGCCTTATTTTTAATGTATATACATGATCTTTGCAATGCACCCTTTATCGGTAGAATAACTTCCCCCGGGGACGACACAATTTTTTGTTATATAGGGGATGATTGGGAAATAGTAAGAGAAAATATGAATAATGATTTAATGGGGTAAAAATTCTGGTTCACGAAAAATCACATGCTTCTTAGCCAGGAGAAAACCAAATTTATAAATTTCAACTTAAGAAAAGGTGTTCATTTTTCTGGACAAATTTATTACAAATGTTCTAAGTATCTGATATAAGGGGATGTTTGTGCTGTTGATTGTGTTCAAATTAAAAAAGTAAATAGTATAAAATATTTAGGAATTACACTTGACAGGGAAATAAATTGGGAGATTCATGTTTCAAAATAAAAAAATAGCCTAAATGGGGTTTTGAGATTTTTTTTTAAAGGCATGTGTACTGAAAATGTTTTACGTACTCTGTGCTTTTTATTGGTTCAAAGTATATTACATTATGGGATAATTTGTTGGGGAGGGGGGGAATAACTATTTCTCAAACCTCACAACGTTAATTATGCAACAAAAACACTTTTTAAAGCTTATCTCTGGAAAGCGCAAGAGAGGCAGTTTAAAGCCTCTGCTCCAAAAATTAAGAATTCTTACTTTTGGGGTATTTATTTATTTATAAAGTCTTAAATATAGTTTATGAAAAAAGTGGAAACTTAACACAAAACAGTGAATCCTACAAAAGTAGACTGAGACAAAACAATGTCATGCTTATACCAAAACCCAACTTTCCCATTTTTACTAAGACATTTTGTTTTCTTGAACCTAAAATATTCAATTCAATTCCAGCTAATATTAAAAAATTAATGAACATAAATATTTTTTAACCCTTAAAAAATGGCTTTTTGACGAGGAAGACATAGAAGTCCTTCTAAATGTTATATCCTAAGTTAAATCGCAAAAAGAACTATAGTAGGCCTACATATTATTATTTGGCTTTGCGTACCCAATTTGGATACGTTCTTATGGGCTCTGCACCTTGCCAAGCTCAAAACTCGGAAATACCTGAGCACAATCCCATTTCCACCCTAAACGTTTGTTTACATTCTATTACCGACGCAGAATTGCCCTCTTCAATCCAACGGTTTTGGGTACAGGAAGAAATCCCAAAACATTCTTAGCATTCTAATGAAGAAATAGTGTGTGACAATCATTTTTCTGAAACTCACTCACGTGACGAACATGGACGTCACATTTTAAGACTTCCTTTCAAGGAATCTACTTCCCATCTTGGTGAATCAAAACATGCGGCAGGAATTTGATTATTTCCCATGGAAAGGAAATTTCGCTCCAACAATGATTTCAGGGAATTGTATTACGATTTCATGGAAGAATACAAGACATTAGGTCATATGTCTCCATTATCAAACTTCGACCATTCTAAACCACACTATTTCTTGCCACGACACGGCGTAATCAAAGAAGGAAATAGTACGACAAAATTGCGTACTGTATTTGACGCAAGTTGTAAAACAAGCTCAGGAACGTCCTTAAACGACATATTATTAACCGCACCCAAACTCCAAAACAACATTTCTGACCTTCTATTACAATTTCATCGGCATAATATTGTAATTTGCTGTGATATCAAACAAATGTACAAGCAAATTTCCATACACCCTGATGATCGTCAATTTTAACTTGTTTTATGGCGAACTGATCCTCAACAACCAGTCGGTATTTACCAACTCAATACGGTGACATACGGCATGAACATACCCTATCTAGCTATTCGGACACTCCATCAGCTTGCTGAAGACAAAGGTAAACATTGTCCAGCAGCGGCTCATGCGTTGCGTCACCACATTTATGTTGACGACATTATCACTGGGGCTGATACTATCGAAGAAGCAACTTGCCTTCAGTCAAAATTGATTGATTTGCTGATACGAGGTGGATTTGAGCCTCGTAAATGGATATCAAATGGTCCTGAATTATTGAATACATTGCCGCAAACTCATCTTGAAGTGCCGAGGTTCCTTCAACACTCGGAATTTCCTCATTTCTTTGTACACCATGCTCTGATACTTTTACTTACACTTTTAACCCTACCTCAACTGAAAAGACTCCTACTAAACGTACTGTTTTAAGTACAATCTCTCAGCTTTTCGACCCTTGTGGTTTTCTTGTACATTTTGTTATGCTTGCAAAGTGCTCCATGCAACTTCTCTGGACAAAAGGATTGTCTTGGGACTTGCTTCTTCCTCCTGATCTCCAAACTCAATGGAAAGCATTCATGGACGACGTGCTGTGCCTATCACAGATAGTTATACCTCGTTCACTCAATCTATCTCCTTCTTGTGAACTTGAATTACATGGGTTCTGCGATGCTTCTGAAAGTGGATTTGCTGCAGTTACTTATGTGCGAAGTGAAACTTCAGATGGATCGAATCTAATTAGTCCACTCAAGGCCAAAAGTCGTGTAGCCCCACTCAAACGAGTTACAATTCCCAGACTCAAACTTTGTGCAGTTTACCTTTTAACTAATCTAATTTGTCATATTCAGTTATTATTCCCAACTCTCTTTCATGCCCATAACACTACTCTTTGGAGTGATTCGACTATAACCCTCACATGGTTAAAAACTCCTCCTTATAGACTCAAAACATATGTTGCCAACCGAGTATCGCAAATTCAAGAATTGATTCCTTCTGATTGTTGGAAACACATCTCCTCAGACCATAATCCAGCAGACTGAGCATCTCGCGGCTTAAGCTTAAAGTCCCTCATTGAGAAAAAATCATGGTGGAATGGCCCTGAATGGGTTTCAAATCCTTTAACGACATGGCCAACTTCTGTTTTCAATAAAGTTGAATTTAAGTCTTCTTTAGAATTAAAACCTAAACCTCTTCTAGTGTTAACAAACACATCAAATGAGGAATGGTCACTGCTTACCAAGTTTTCTTCATGGGACAAACTTCAACGAGTTACAGCATGCATTCTTAGATTCATCTTCAATTGCCGAAACAAGATACGTCGATCCGACTACTTATCAACTCAAGAACTGAAAGAAGCTCGTTTAAATATATTTTCAATCGTACAACATAATACCATGTCAGATGAAATCAACCTTCTCTCTCGCCATGAACCACAATCCAAACGTTCCAACAATTAAGACCATTTTTGGATTCTGACAATGTAATCAGAGTCGGAGGAAGAATATCTAACCCAGTGACTACCAACAACACCCACATTACAGTGGCCTCTAGTTCGAGCCAACAAGATTTTTCCAGGTCAAGATGGAATTGTTCGTGTCGTAGAAGTGCGCACTAAAGAATAGCACATACACCCGGACTTTCTCCAAACTTTGTGCTCTGCCATTGGATGTACGTTGGTTGAAGCTAAGCTTCAAGGCGGGTAGTATGTTCAGTCCTAACCTGCCTTCCTGACTGTCTAAAGTTATTTATTTAAATATCACATGTTTTTATAACCTACCTTGCTAACTGTCTAAAGTTGTTTATTTTAATATCATATGTTTTCATAATGTTTTTATTTTTGTTTACATTGGTTCTGTTTTGTTTCTCTCACCTAACTGTAATAAAATTTCTCTTTTTAGTTTATAGTAGTTTTCATTACTAGTCTCGAAAATGACTCATTGCGGGGAGAGATTGCATTTACTAAAAAAGGCTATTTTGTGAAAAAGGCTATCGAGCCCCGCAATGCACTTTTGAGAGGAGTATTGAACATTATTTTTCATTACGATATCTAAAAACTTGTAAACAACATGAATATTTTTGTTTGTTCAACTTATTATCAAGAAAAAACCAAACTCATATCGCTGAGTTTCCGTGCTTATTTCGTGGTACACACGCATCGAAACTAAGCGTTGTGCAACAGCTGATCGGCCTAATGCAACAGCTGATCTGACTGCACCACAAAATCCCATAACGGTTACTTTCCGTGCACCACATACGCACGGAAAGTAAACGTTATGTAATTTTGCCATGCAGTAGCGGGAATAAGCTATTTTCTTAGTTCATTTTACGTTTAGAAAGTGTACTTTCGTGTGTAGAGTAATGAAAAATGATTTTTTTTTATTCATGCAGCGAGTTTTGATTATCATTAAGATTAAAAAAGGTATGATGAACTCATAACGCTGAGTTTCCGTAATTATGTCAAAGTACATTCAATGCAACAGCTGATCAGTCTGCACCGCAAAATTCCATAACGTTTGCTTTCCGTGAACCACAAGTTCACAGAAAGTTGACGTTATATAATTTTGTCATGCAGTAGCAGAATTAACCTATTTTCTAATCTCATTTTACGTTTAAAAAGTGTACTTTCGTGTATAGAGTAATGAAAATGGCTAAGGTTAGCTGTCTTGCGGCTACAGCCTTTAGAGCATAAAGGGTATTTACGAGGTACCGCATTCGGCTTTATATTACAAATATGGAAAATTAAAACCCTAAGATTTATAGAATCACTGATCGGACGAATTAAGGATAAAAGACTAATAGTTCATTTAATTTTTTTATTGTTTTTGAAGTTATACTTTCTAAAACCCGCTATCAATAACAGATTCTTACCCATAAAACGTTATCCGTATTAAGTGTAACGTAGGATCATACTTCAATATATTTCTTTGAAAGTGTATTAAATTAAAAGTTTTAAAAGTAAAAATGTCTTATTTAATTTGGGAAACGCCCAGCCTGAGGGGTCTCTGTTATAACGGCTTTGTCCCCGAGAGAGATGTGTCAACAAGACGTGTCTGGTGTAACGACTTACATCAGTGAGTTACGGAATTGCAGTTTGGTTTCTCGTCACTAGTTTAAACTTCGTTAGGCTGGTTTCTTCTCTAAACGTCATTATTTTACTGGCCTTTATCATAACAGTATAGTTTCGTTTGACAAATCAAAATAGTATAAATTTATGATATACTTCCCTAGAATTATCGTTTTATCAATTATTAACGTTGACAAGATATTTAAAACACAGTTTACATTTATGGACGTAAAATCATTTCCCTCTATCAACCAAAATGGCAACATATACGACCAATTAAATAAATTTAATTTCAAATTCTTTTTCGATTTTACTGAAAACTATTTGTTTATGGTTGAGGCAGTCTCTCAAGTTATTTTTGGTCCAAAGTACTCTTAAATGCAAATGTTAAACAAAATAGAGTATACCAGCTATATTTTTATTTAAATGTAAATACAATAAAATACACCAACAAACAACACTTCACGTATTATCATCGTAGGGCCGGAAATGGTGGTGTGTATTATTGCGTGGAGTATTTTGACGGATGTTGCCAGAGTAAATATTGAAGACTCACATGAGAGTGAGCAGCGTCAATGACATGGATGACGGAGTGTTGTGGCAGATACTTGACAATCTCTCCTTGAGTATGCCATCAGTTCTGACTGTAATGGCAATGTTGAGTTGTATTTTCACTCTTGTAAAAAAACACACAATGAAAAATCCTTAACCTTTCCCATATTCAGCTCTTGTTTGTTTGATTTACCTTAAAATGTTCCGAAATATTCCTTTACGAACAGCCTCCCAGTTGATGGACACAAACTTCACCATTCACATACTGTACTTCCTCCTAGGACGCTTTTCAAGGTCGGAACCACTTCTTATAGCTGACCCGACCGTAGCGGTAGGTGGTGTGAATCTTCCTCGGAAGCAGTGGACTATACTCAATCGTTTCCGCACTGGAGTGGGAAGATGTAATTATTAGAAGTACAAATGGGGAATGACACAGGACCAATCATGCGAATGTGGATCGGAGTATCAAACTATGGAGCACATAGTCGCAGAGTTTCTATACTGAGTGTTTTCACTGAATGTATCACCATCTGACTGAGTGAGTGAGTGTTTTCTGAGTGTTTTGCTGGGCTGCAATGGCTTAGCGCCCTGGATTTAGCTTTATAGAGAGATCATAAATGTTTATTTTAGTTTTATTTTAAATGTATTGACGCAGGTGCTTTGCACTGCAGAACATCAGTTCTTTTATTTATTTTATTATTATTATATTATTATTTTCAAGGTGGTTGCTGGCTATGACAGCCATACGATTTATATATATATATATATAAGTAGATAGTACTATGGGGTTCCTAGGACACTTTTGGAGACAATCAAAAATCAAACAAATTCCATAGTTTTTCAGTACAATTATGCAATATTTTTGCCATTTTTTGGCCAATTTTCAGCTTTTGTCAAATTGTCATAAAAAATATGCAATTTTAATGAAATTTTTAACAAATATGCCTAAATTTTCTACAAAATAAAATTTTTTTAAAAACAAGTAAAATTATCACATTTTATAAGTATTTTTTCAATAAAATTAATAGTCGACTTTTCATAAGGTAATTTAAAATTTTAATAGTATTTTTTCAATAAAATTTGAATTTTTTTAAAACAAGTAAAATTAAGGTTTAGTATCAATAATATTGTAATAATTATTCAAATTTAACTAAAGCAGTTTCTTTATCATCAAAAGTCTTAATATCAGTGACAATTAAATGTAAATCTTTTTTATTTAATTCTTTAATTGATTTATCATCAATTACATTAGTAAATCTTTTTGGTAAATGTACTTTACATTTTTCTAATTCAACAATAATTGTATATCCATATTTATCTTTAATTCTTTCAAATTTTTCAATTTTTTATTTTTTATTTAAATTTAAACTTTTTAATGGTTTATATTCTTTAAATCTTAATTCTCCAACATTATTAATTTCTTCTAGCAGATCCATTTATATAGGAAAAAATATCACAAACTTGTTTGTGATAGATATGTTAAAAAGTCATTATCATAATTAGGTTTTATACAAAAATCCATATTTAAGTATTTAAAAATCATAGGTAATAATTTTTTGTATGATATATTACTTTTCTTAAAACATAAATATTTATTAAAAAATAGTGTAATTTTTTCTTTATCTTCATTATTCAATTCAAAATCAATATTGTATATTTTGTTTAAAAATTGATAGTAAAATATCCAATTTGTACAATTCCTTTGTTTTAAAAATAATTTTATATTCTTAGGTGTTATTTCAAAATGATTGGAAATACATAAAATATATAATTCATTAATTAATTGTTGTGTTTTATATGGTTGAAAATGGTTAAATTCTCTTAAAATATGTTTAAGATGTTTATTCTTATTACTTTTTCTCTTAATCTTTTTTTCATAAATAATTCTTTTACATATATTACATCCTACACAATTTCCAATAATAGTAAAATTAGTTTGATTATGACATCTATAACACATATCCATTTATTTAAAAAAAAATTATACATAAATGAATGAACCAATTCATTGTCACAAATGTAAGAAAAAAACTAAAAATATTAATCCACAAATCGTTGAAATGAAAAATGGATTATGTAGAATTGCTACTAAATGTTCAATTTGTAAAACAAATAAAAGTAAAATTTTGAAAAAAGAAGTTAAACCTATAATTAAAAAAGAATTAACTAAAAATGAACAAATAATTGAAGCAAATGAAATTCATGCTCCAATTAGAAAGAAATTTCTAAAAAGAAAAATAATTACATTAGGTATTGATGATTTATGGACAGCAGATTTAATTATAATGAAAAATTATGAAAAAGAAAATGATGGTTATAAATATATGTTAAATGTGATAGATACTTTTTCAAAATATGTTTGGTCAAAACCATTAAAGAAAAAAGATGGAAAAACAGTTTCTAGAGCATTTGAAGAAATAATTAAGGATGCAATTAAAATTAATCATAAATCACCTAATCTTTTACATACAGATAAAGGATTAGAATTTATCAATAAAGAATTTAAAGAAATATTAAATAAATATAATATTAAATTGTATCATACAGAAAATGAAGAAAAATCAAGTATAATAGAAAGGTATAATAGAACACAAAATGAAAAAATGAAAATACAGTTTGAAATTAATAAAAATTATAGATGGATAAATATTTTACCAAAAATTGTTAAAGAATATAATAACTCATGTCATTCAACAATTAAAATGAAACCAATTGAAGTAAATAAAAATAATGAAAAGGATTTATTAGATACTGTTTTTAAATATAAACCACCAAAAACAATAACCAAATCAAAATTTAAAATAAATGATAGAGTTAGAATTGGAAATAAAAAATCAACATTTTCTAATAAATATAAAAATAATTGGTCTAGAGAAATATTTATAATTTCTAAAATTAATAATACAAATCCAGTTACATTTAGTATAAAAGATCAAAATAATGAAGATATTATTGGAAATTTTTATGAATATGAATTGAAAAAAACCAATTTGTAAATTTTATTTTATATAAATGGAAAAGAAATGTTTAAGATGTAAATTATATAAAGATATATCTAAATTTTATAAAGATAAAAATACTAAAAATGGGTTATATCATTATTGTAAAGAATGTAAGGATTTGTATTATAAAAAATTATATGATAATATTAAAGTTATTGAATTAAATGAAAAACAATGTCATAAATGTAAAGAAATTAAAGATATTTCAAATTTTAATAATTATCATTATAGTAAAGATAGAAAAAATGCAATTTGTATACAATGTATTAGAGAAATGTTTTTAAAACCACAATTTTGTGAATGTGGAAGAAATATTAAATGGACTAATAATTATTTAAGACATTTAGAAACTAAAATTCATGACAAAAATATAACAAAACTAGAAAATTAAAAAATATGATACTAAACCTTAATTTTACTTGTTTTAAAAAAAATTCAAATTTTATTGAAAAAATACTATAGAAAACTTAAATTGACTTATGAAAATACAACTATTGATTTTATTGAAAAAATACTCTAGAAAATTTAAATTAACTTGTGAAAAGTTGACTATTGATTTTATTGAAAAAATACTCTAGAAAACTTAAATTAACTTGTGAAAAGTTGATTATTGATTGAAAAAATACAATTTAAACTATAAATTACCTAGAAAAAAGTGGAAAAACTTCTCATATTTTTAAGAGTTTTATTTCTAAGTAAAAATTATTTCTAATAAATGGAACGAACAAATAAAAATATTAATTGTCCTTACTGTAATAAAAATATATTATATAAAAATTATGATAGACATTATAACTCAACTAAACATTTATTAAATAAACAAAAATATGATAATAAAATATTTGAATTAAAACATTGGTGTAAAAATAATAATATATATAATTATAAAAATAAAACTTTAGATGAATTAACAAATATTAAAGAAACATTTGATCTTACAAATTATTCATTATTTAATATTGAAAAATTAAATGAAATTGCAAAAAAATTATCTGTCAGAAATTATGAAAATTTATCTAGAGATGAACTAATTAAAAGATTAAACAAAATTAAAGAAAATCCAAATAATTTAGAATATAGATCATTAAAATATATTCAAAATTTAGCAATTAAAAATAGTATTAAAATTGTTAATAAAACTAGAAGAGAATTAATTGGATTATTAAATGATTATTTTAAAAATAGACCAATTCCAAAAGAAAATATAATAAATATTCAAGAAGCTTCGTCATTAAAAGGATATTTTCAAGATTATATTTTAACAAATTCAAATGATGATTTAGATATTAATGATTATTTAGAAACTCAAAGAAATGAAATAAAAAAATTGATAGAAAAACAAAAATTTAAAAATATTAAAGGACAGATGGCTTTAGAATGTGAATATGAAAGAAAATTAATAAATGGTGATATTCAAAATAGTAATATGTATTTTTGCATAAAAAGTTCAGATATTTTAAATGTAGATGATTTTATTGATGATCAATTTAAGAAATTAATAGTTAGAGAACAACTAAATCAACCATCAAAAGGCTCTGGTTGGTCATTAAAAAGATGTGTTGAATTAAATCTAAAATTATCTAAAAATAATTCATTAAATGCTGGATCATATATAGAATTACCAAATGAAATTAAGAATAAAAAATGTTGTGTAAATTTTAAAAATAAAGATGAATATTGTTTTATTTATGCAATTAGATGTGCTATTGATAAACCAAATGAACATGCTGAAAGAGTTAAACAATATCAAAAATATATAAATGATGATATTTTTAAAGGTTTTGATTATCCAATAACATTAAAAGATATTAAATTATTTGAAAAAAGATCGTTTGACTCTAAATATAACTATCCATCAATGTCAATAAATATTTATAGAATTGATGAAGATGAAAAAATAGTGCCATTACAAATATCTGAATATTATAATGTAAAATTAGAAATTGATTTATTATATTATAAAATTGGTAATAATTGTCATTATATATTAATAACAGATTTAAATAAATTGGTATATTCTCAATTATCAAAACATAAAACAAAAAAATATATTTGTAGAAGATGTTTGAATCATTTCTACAAAAATAAAGACTTGAATAATCATTTAGAAATATGTAAATCATTAGAACCTTGTAGACCTATAATGCCATTTCCTGGTCAAAAAGTAAGTTTTAAAAACTATTACAAAAAGTTTGAACATCCATATGTAATTTATATGGATTTTGAAAGTATATTAGAAAAGATTGATAATTATAAAAATAATCCAAATTGCTCATATACAAATAAAATTCAAAAACATATACCATATGGATTTACAATCTATTTAGTATCTAGAGTAACTAATAAAATGTATAAACCTATTTGTTATAGAGCAAAAAATGAAGGAGAATTAATAAATGTACCAAATAAATTATTTGAATATTTAGATGAAATTTCAAAATATATAGCTAAAAAATATAATTCAAAAAATAAAAAGCCTATGAATTTAACTAATGAAGAAGAAATTAATTATCAAAAAACTAATGTTTGTCATATTTGTGAAAATAGTGGTTTTGATGATGATAAAAGAATAAAAGTAAGAGATCATTGCCATTTAACAGGAAAATTTAGGGGTGCTGCACATTTAAATTGTAATTTAAATCTAAAATTCCCTCAAAGTATTCCTATATTCTGTCATAATAGTTCAAATTATGATACACATTTGTTTATAAAAGAATTAGCTAAAAAATATGGTAAAATTGATTTGTTAGCTAATACAGATGAAAAATATATAAACTATTCAGTAAATTCTGGTTATGGTTATGAATTTGAAGGTGATAAACCTAGAAAATTTATAAAATTCTCATTTGTAGATACATTTAGATTTATGGCTACATCAATTGAAAAATTAGCTAAAAATCTTAAAGAATTTAAGCATATAAATAAATTTATAAAAGAAAATGATAAAATTGAATATGATAATGAAACTTTAAAAATATTAACTTCTAAAGGTGTATTTCCATATGAATTTATTGATAATGTCGAAAAATTAAACTATGATAAAATATTAGAAAAAGATCAATTTTATAGTTGTTTAACTAATGAAAATATAAGTGATGATGATTATAAACATTATATAAAAGTTTGGAATAAATTAAAAATAAAAACATTAGGTAATTATTCAGATTTGTATAATATTCAGGATGTATTATTATTAGCTGATATATTTGAAAATTTTAGATCTGTTTGTTTGAAAAATTATCAATTAGATCCAGCACATTATCTAACATCACCATCATTAGCTTGGGATTCTATGTTAAAATTAACAAAAATTAAACTAGAATTAATAAGTGATTATAATATGTATTTAATGATTGAAAAAGGTATTAGAGGTGGTATTTCACAATGTATAACTAGATATTGTAAAGCAAACAATAAATATACAAAAAATTATGATAAAACAAAACCTGAAAATTATATGTTATATATAGATGCAAATAATCTATATGGATGGGCTTTAAGTCAAAAATTACCTTATAAAGATATAACATGGATGAATCCTAATACATATACATTAAATGAATGGGAAGAAACAATATTAGAATTAGATGAAAATGCTGAATATGGATATATATTAGATGTTGATTTAGAATATCCTATTGAATTACATGATGACCATAAAGATTTACCATTAGCACCTGAACATTATAATAATAAGCTTTGCACAACATTATTTGATAAAAAAGATTATGTTATTCATTCAAGAAACTTAAAATATTATCTACAAAAAGGATTAAAATTAAAGAAAGTTAATAGAGTTATAGCATTTGATCAAGATGATTATATGAAAAAATATATTGAATTAAATACCAAATTAAGATCCAAATCAACATCAGATTTTGAAAAAGACTTTTTTAAATTGATGAATAATAGTGTTTTTGGAAAAACTATGGAAAATGTTAGAAATAGATGTGATATTAAATTAGGTGATGAAAAGTTTTCATTAAAACAAGCAAAAAAACCTAATTTTAAAACATTTAGTATATTTGATAAAGACTGTATTGCTTCACATATGATAAAAGAAAAGGTTAAGTTTGATAAACCAATCTATATAGGATTTTCAGTACTTGATTTATCAAAATTACATATGTATCAATTTTATTATGAAAAATTAAAGAAGTTTGATCCAAATATAAGGTTATTATATATGGATACAGACAGTTATTTTATAGAATTTAAAAAGGATCCATATAAAATTATTAAAGAAAATATTAATGAATTTGATACAAGTGATTATAAGAAAGAACATGAAAGCTATAGTGAAAAGAATAAAAAAATAATTGGTAAATTTAAAGATGAGTTAAATGGTGAAATATTAGAAGAATATTGTGGTTTAAGATCAAAATTATATAGTTATGAATTTAATAATAAAAATCCTGTAAAATGTAAAGGTATTAAGAAAAGTGTTGTTGATAAAACATTACATATGGATGATTTTAAGAAATGTTTATTTGATGATCAAGAACAATATAGAGAAATGACTTGTATTAGAAGTTTTAAACATGAACTATATACAATTACAATAAATAAATTAGCTTTAAGTAATAGAGATGACAAAAGATTTATTTGTGAAAATAAAATTGATACATTACCTTGGGGGTATAAAAATAATTATAAATAAATGGAAATTTTAATTGTTCCAAAAGAATTAATAAATAATGATTTTGATATAAAATTATATTTATTTAAAACTAAAATATCAAATAAATTTTTAATATATCTTTTTAAATATAAAAATTATTTTGTATATCATTATAAGTTTAATTTTATAATAGAACCATTTATAAATATAATAAAAAATTATGTTAAAGAAAGTTTTAAAGAAAATGATCAAAATTATATTAATAATTTATAACCATATGATATTGAATTTATACTATAATTTTATGTATATTTTTAAATATTTTCTTTAATAAATTTAAATATATTCAATAATTTATTGAATATCTAACATAAAAATATCTATAAATTTTACTTTATTATCATTATAAGTAAGACCCGTCTTTAAGACGGGTCTCAAATTTGTATATAATTTATTATATTTATGAATATTTTTGAATGTTTAAGAAGGGTAACATTTTGTTACCCTTAAGTTTTTATTGTATAATAAGGTTACCTCCTTTAAAAAATTTTAAAATAAATATTCTAATTTATATGGGACCCATTTTGGGTCCTACCTAATTTTAATAAGTTTTGTATGTTTTTCATTATATGATAGGGGGGACAAATTGTCCCCTCTAAAAATATCTATAAATTTTAATCTATCCTTATTGTTTTCTACTTTTTTTATTTTAAAATTAATAAATATAAACCAGATTCATTAATAAACTTTGTTTTATTATCTATTTTATTGACGCCCTGTTTTAGGGCATCTGAAAAACATGTTTGTACATCAATTTCTAGGGTGTCATAATTTGTGACACCTATAATTTTTATGTAAATTAATTTATCATTATTATGTAAATGTAACTGTTGATTACACTTGATATATTTTAAGTTTTATATATTTTTCTTTTACATTATCAATTAAAACTTTTCTAGAATTTTTATATTTTAAAATATAACAAATATCTTTTCTTTTAAACCAAGGTTTATTTTGTTTATTAAATACAATTAATTTATTATTAAATATAAAATTATTGTTAATTAAATAAATTATTGTTTTTATTATTTATGTAGATAAATTTTATATTACAAATTTTGTTTTAATCTTAAATATACAATACTTTTAATATTTTCATTATTTATTTGATTTCCATCACTATCTTGAATAGATATTACAATATTTTGAATTTTATTTATATTTTTTAAAGGAATATAATCAATTTCATTTGGTGTTTCACTAATTTTTGATCCATATTCAACATTTGGATAAAATGAATATAGAATTTCTGATTCTTTATGTAAATGTGAATGATCTTTATGATTTTCAAAACTAGGATCAACTAAATTACAATGTATTTCAATAACATCAAAAGGTCTAATTTTTGGTAGTTTTATTCCTTTTGTTAATACATTTGGTTCAATCATTTTATCATCTAATCCTAATAAATCAATTATAATTGTTTTTACTATAATTTTAACAGGAGATTTTATTATAATATATGGTCCATCATTTTTCAGTATAAAATCATTTTCATCAAATTTATTAATTTTCTTTTTAAATTCTTTTAAACTATTAATAAAAATATTTTTTATTTCTTCAATTGTATAATTTCCTTTATTTATATCAAAATATTGATCTATAATTTTATCATCTTCATCTTTAATAGAATATCCATAACAGTTTTTATAATCATTTGGTATATTTGATATAAAATTATCTGAATAAAATCCACTTAAACCAATACTATATTTTCCATCTAAATGTATTGGATGTTCTAATCTTAATTCTAGTTTGGATGAATGACCAATTATTTTAAATAATTTCATCTTATTTAAATGGAGAAATTTTTAGAAAACAAAGATAATATAAAATTAGAATCATATGATAAAAATAATAAAAATGATCAACCTATTAGATTATTAATTATAGGAACAAGTGGATCTGGTAAAACTACATTATTATTAAATTTTATTTACAAAAGATTAATTCCATATTCAAATTTATATATTTTTAGTAAATCATTAGAACAACCATCTTATAAATTATTACAAAAAAGATTTAAAAATATAGAATCAAATATTAATAAACAAATTTCTTATTTTTCATGTGATGATATGATTCCACTAAATAAATGTAAACCAAATTCATTAGTAGTTTTTGATGATTGTATTTTAGAAAAACAAGATAAAATTAAAGAATATTTTATAATGGGTAGACATAAAAATATATCATGTATTTATTTATCACAATGTTATTCAAAAGTTGATATGCAATTAATTAGAAATAATTTAAATATGTTATGCATCTTTAAACAAAATGAACATTATATGAAAAAAATATATAATAATTTTGTTGGATCAGATATGAAATTTGATAAATTTAAAACTATTTGTAATGATTGTTGGAAAGAAGACTATGGATTTTTAACTATTAATTTATTGAAAAAATCAAATGATGGAAAATATATGAAAAATTTTTCTGATATTAAATAATGATAATGGCTTGTTGTATGTTTGATTCAATAATTGATAGAATATTTATTTTATTAGTATTATTTATTTCATTAGTATTTATATATTTAATGAAAATTACAGAAATAAAGTAAAATAAATTGTGTTTAACATAATTAGTGTTTATGTTAACATGATTTGTGTTTGTGTTAACATGATTTGTGTTTTGTGTTAACATGATTTGTGTTTTGTGTTAACATGATTTGTTTTTATGTTAACATAATTTGTGTTTGTGTTAACATAATTTGTGTTTTGTGTTAATATGATTTGTGTTTATGTTAACATGATTTGTGTTTATGTTAACATGATTTGTTTTGAACCTAAATTTTTCTTTGTAATAAATGGATAAAATATCTGTTAATGAAGCTAAAAAATTAGATGATATTGAGAAAAAATTAATAAAAGAATTTAAAAATCAAATTAAAATTGAAGATAATTATGAAAAAATTAAACAAAAAGCATATGAACCTATAACATCAGCAATTGGTAAAGTTGAAAATAAAATTGGTGAAGTCTTAAATGAAAATAAAAACCTTATGGAATTGGTACCTATTGTTAATAATTTTGCCAATATATCAATACCAGAAACTGAAGAACTAAATTTACCTTCAAGTACTCCATTTAGACCAATCAGACAACCAATAATTCAAGAAGAATCGACATTTATTGACCCAAATTTAATTTCACCTCAAACATTAGATAAAATTATTGGTCCATTAGCACAAAAATATTTACCAAGAACAAAAGATGATAAATTTGGTTTATATTGGAATAAACATAAAAAATCATTTATGATTGGTGATAAAATAACTGTAATTGATAATGATGATTTAATAATTGATGATAAAAAATATAATGGAACACATGGATTATGGAGATTGTTAACTTATGAAAAGAAACCAGATAATAATTTATATACACAAGATGATTTAAATAATTATTCAAAAATTTTATGGGAAACTAATTCAATTTATAAAAATAATGATCCAAATAGTAAGAAACCAAAATCTAGTAAAGGTGATAAATATATTAATTTAATTAAACATATTTGGGAATTAAAAGGTGAAATTGAAGGTTCAGGAATCAGACAATATACAGAAAATAAAATTGAATATAGATTTATAGATGATTTAAATAAATTAGATAATATTATTAATTATATATATGCACAAGAAAAAGCTGGCAATAATAATTTTTTAAATGAAAAGAAAGCAATTAAAGACTTTATATCAAATAAATTAGATGAATTAATTGAAAAACCTGAAGGAATTAAGTATTTAAAAAGAATTTTGGCAAATATTTCATCACCATTATTAAAAGATGGATCAGGTATTTTAAATAATGTTATAAATAATTTACCTTTTGAATTACATGTACCTGGTTATCAATATCTAGGGCCTGGAACTAAATTAAATAAAAGAGTAAAAAGAGGTGATCCTGGAATAAATGATTTAGATAAAGCTGCTAAAGAACATGATTTATTTTATAGAGATCATAAAGATACAAAATCTAGAAATGAAATAGCTGATAAAATTTTACAAGATAAAGCATGGGATATAGTAACATCAAATGATCATAGAATTGGTGAAAGATTAATTGCATTACCAACATCAGGTGCTATGTGGATGAAAAGAAAATTTGGTATGGGTTTAGAAGTAGGATTAAAATTTTAATAAAATTAATTATATTAATCTATATTATAAAAAACTATAAATTTTTTCTTAATAAATGGAAAAAACAAATATAAACTTGACAGATAATCAAAAATCAAAAATAAAATTAGCATTTAAAAATAAAAAATCAGTTATAATTCAATTTAATATTGATCAATTTAATGAAAATGGAAAAGATATTATATTATTATCTAAAAGGCAAATTAATAAACTAAATAAACATAAAAAATTAAATAAAGGATTAAGATTTGAATTTTCATATAATCAATTAAAAGAAATAAAAAATGGTGGATTACTAAAAGAAATTTTAGATTTTGCTGATAATATACCTATAGTTAAAAATTATACACCAAATGTTAGAAAGGGAGCAAAAGTAGTAAAAGAATCTATAATTCCTAAATTTAGAAATTTTGTTGATTGGTTAGATCATGAATTAAAAAATGTAGAAGGATCTGGTTTAGATAAAAAAACATTAAAATATATGAAACAAAATTATAAAAAAATTTTGAACCACTAACATTAGGTGAATTAGAAAAATTGTGTAAAAATATAAAATATTTTAGAGGTGTATTTATGAGAGATATATTACCTAATAAAGTTAATAAATTTGAATGTGGAATTATAAATTTAGATTCATTTGATGGAAATGGAACTCATTGGGTTTGTTATTATAAAAAAGATAAAATTAAATATTATTTTGATTCATATGGAAATATAGTTAATAAACCACCAATAGAATTAGTTAAATATTTAGGAAAAGATAATATATTTTATAATGATAATCAAATTCAAAATTATAATGATCCACCAATTTGTGGTCATTTATGTATTTTTATATTAAATGAATTAAATAATAATAAAAAAATTGATAATATAATAAATAAATTAATCCTTAATAAATATGGATTCACAAAATATATTTGATCTGTTTGGAAGACAGAAAAAACATCCAATTAATATTAAAGAAGATTATATAAATTCTAAATTAAATATATTTTTTAATAATTTTAGTAAAAGTTTTAAAAGTCATGTAAAAAAGACTGAAAATCTAGTAAATGCTATTGGTTTATCAAAAAATTATATAAGTATTAATGGTAAAAGAATTGTTAATGTTAAACCAAGTATAAATAAATATGATGTTGTAATAAAATCAGAATTAGATGAAGTTTTAGATTCAATTATTAAAATTGGTAATGATCATTCAGAAACTAAAAAGGATTTAAATAAAATTACAGACTTTTTAATTAATATTGGAAAATATGTTGAAAATTTAGAAGAAAAATTAGAAAAAGAACTAAAATTTCTATTTGATGGAGTCAATGAATCCATAAAAGAATTAAATGCTGAAATAATACTAATTAAAGATGATATAGATAAATTACAATAATTATTTTATATAAATGGAGTTGATTTATTGTCTTAAATGTAAACAAAAAACTAATTCTAAAGATATTCAGATAATAAAATTGAAAAATATAAATGTAATTAAATCAAAATGTTGTATTTGTAATTCAAAGAAAAGTTGTTTTACAAAATTTTCTCCCTAATAAATGGCTCTATACAGTTCATTTGATTTATTCATTATCAGAAACCAAAATCAATTAAACAAAGATGATTGGGATGATATTTCTGAAAAATATGTGTTGAGTATTAATATGATGAGATATAAAATATAAAAAAATTATAAAAATTTTACTTGTTTTAAAAAAGCTTTTGATTTAAAAAATTTATCCTTAATAAATGGCTGATTACAAAAAATATGTAAATGATATTGAAAGAGCTGAATACAAAAATTTCTATCCATTATCTAAATTACATTTAAATGAACCTAATAAAAAAACTGAATTTAATATAGATTTTGGAGATGGATTTTGTACTTCTAAATTTCAATTTTATATATCTGGTAAATTGACTAAATCTGATGGAAATGCATATGATAATGGTGCTAATATAAAATTAATTGATAATTTTGTTCCATTTTTATTTTCAAAAATTGAAGTTAGAAAACATAATAAATTGATTGATGAAATTGAATATCCTGGTCTATTAAGTACAATTAAAGGTACTATAACTTATTCAAAATCAGAAATAAATCAGATAAATAATGGTTTTGAATCAAATTTTAAAAATAAATTTGAAGCAATTGGTAATTTATCTCATTTTGGATTAGGATTTTTTGAAAATGTAAATATTCCAATATACAAAGGAGGTTTTAATATAACATTTATTAGATCAGAAGATAATGATGCAATTTTTAGATGGAAAACTAAAAAGGCTGATGGATCTTATGATAATGCTACATTACCAACTGAAGGTAAAATAACAATTGATGAATTTTTTATTAGAGTTCCTATAATTGAATACAAAACAACAAGTAAAATTCAATTAATTAATGAACTAAGCAAATTTGAAAAAGTAAATTTTCATTTTAATCATTGGCAATGCATTGAACAAAAAAATATTACAGGAAAGAATTTAAGTTTTGATATAACAAATATCTATAGAAATATTTATAATCCAAAATTTATTATAATTGGATTTCAAAAATCAAGAACAAATGATCAGTTATTTGATACTTCTAAATTTGATAGTATGTATGTAAAAAATATAAGAGTAAAACTAAATGGTCATTATTACCCTGATGAATTGGAAAATTTTGATATAAACAATGAAAAATTTAGAATTATGTATGAAATGTATCAAGATTACAAAAAAGTTTATTATATTAGTAGTAAAATGTATTATAGTCCAACAGAATTTCTAGATAATAGACCAATTTATGTAATTGATACTACAAAAAATCCAACAAATATTTCAAGTTCAAAAAATGATATTATTATTAATGCAGATTTTGATTATGATATAGTAGCTACTAGTAAAACAAATTGTTATATTATTATTGTATCTGAAAAATTACTTGAATATAATATAATCAAAAATGATATTACTGAAATTAATTAGAATGAATTATTACTATTTTAGTCAAATTTATTGAAAAAATACTATTAAAATTTTAAATTGCCTTATGAAAAGTCGACTATTAATTTTATTGAAAAAATACTTATAAAATGTGATAATTTTACTTGTTTTTAAAAAAATTTTATTTTGTAGAAAATTTAGGCATATTTGTTAAAAATTTCATTAAAATTGCATATTTTTTATGACAATTTGACAAAAGCTGAAAATTGGCCAAAAAATGGCAAAAATATTGCATAATTGTACTGAAAAACTATGGAATTTGTTTGATTTTTGATTGTCTCCAAAAGTGTCCTAGGAACCCCATAGTACTATCTACTTATATATATATATATATATATATATATATATATATATATATATATATATATCACTAAATGACTGACCGGTTTGCAAAGCTCAAGTGAAGCTGGGCTGCAATGGCTTAGCGCCCTGGATTTTCCTCTATAAAGAGAGATCTAATATTTATTTTAGTGTTTAGTTCTTTACATATACTGACTCAGGTGCTCTGCACCGCAGAATATACTTTTTTGTATTTTAAACTTGGTGGCTTCCCAAATGAGCCATACGATATATATACCTAAAATGTTAAATTGATGGGGTAGAAGGGGTAATTTGATAAACTAGAAGTGAAAACCAGTGTTAGGTTAATTTAAAATGCTCATTCCAGCCGATGATGTGGAACACTAATAACATAATTAAGAAATCATAGCTGGATTCCACTGGCTTTGGATGTTCCCATTTTATTCTTATTCACACAGATTTCCAAGAGGCAGATGAGGGAATACAATATTTAAAACTTAACGTAGTGAATATAGATTAACAAGCATACAACAGAATGCAACTCTCATAACGGACTTATTACATCATCGCTGACTGTATGGAAGACGTTTTACTGTAGGTAGCGACTAGTGAGCGGCGCGAACCAACTTATCCAAGGGTGAGTAAGGGGAGTAATCGAAAAAATCCCAATACTTTAGGTATTTAAACCGTAGGTTTTTTAAGGTTAATTCCATTTCTACCTAAACATTGCTGGCTAAATACGAGGTGTAACAAGTGCTAGAAAATGAGTTACCAACATTGAAATTTTTATGTCATTCGACATCTAATAATGCACTATAAATTAGTCCCTTTGCTACTATGAACGCACAATTTTTTGCAATATTTTATTAACTGAATTAATGAATGCAAATCTAAAAAACATACAAATAATATGAATAATTTTGCATGAATACTGCTAATAGCAATATGAATGTGTTTAAGCCATATGGAAGGAGTGATTGACGATTGGAGAGACTGATAGGCCTGCAGATATCATAAAATGCCGGCCAAATGATAGTTTTTTTTTACAGTCTAAATTCCTATATTTTCGATTATATTCATTAATTACTTCATAGTTCTCTGAGTAATACTTATAAATAAATTTTCAAGTAAAACACTGTTACTGTATTATTAAAGAAAGGATTAAACTTCAATTTGCTTACATTAAAATTTAATAAAGCTCTTCTACCATCCTAATCCTATGAAGAAGTGTGAGACAGAAACTGTCATATAAAAAATCATTTTGGAAGTATTAATATATTCACTATTAATAAAAAGCACAAACCTGCTATTTTAACAAAATATGCGAAAAGAATCTAAAATGGCAATATTAATAAGTGTAATTAAAAATTTAAATGTAAATTAAGAGTTAAAAATGTAAACACGAATGACTTTTTATACAATTTTAACTTTATGATATTAAGTGATCTATTTTCACTGTAGTAAGTAAGCACTTATAGTGTCATTTATAAAGAAGGGCAGTAGTTGTGGCCTGTAAAGGTTCGTCAGGAACTCAATAGACGCCGAGAAACAATCACACGCCTGATCCAATACTACAAGACAAACACGGTTTTCTCTCGGGCGTCCGCAAAATTTATCGGTCTCCCTCAGGATTTTAAAACATCATTGTTACTCGTCATTAGAATTACTGCATTACCAATTTATAATATTTTAAATAAATACCCCCCGTCGCAGCAGACCTGCGTATTCAGCGAATTTCCAAAGGATCTTGAGATTGTTAATTTTCCCCATAAACAACATAGTAATGAGTATGTAGGTTTGCTGCCATTGGATGTTGTTAGAAAATGTTAGTTTTGTTAAAAAATGTAATAGGTAATGTAAATATCAAATTGTATCAATATTGGACACTTTAAAATTTTCCCCATAAACCCCATGGGGGTAACCTATGTAGGTTTGACGCCATATGGATGTTGAAAGCAAATATCAGTTAAATCCTACCTAGTGAATATACATACCAAATTGTATCAAGTTATTCTAATAAATAAGCGAGATCCCACACAGCACAAGATGTCCTGAGGATATCCTGATCTGGTCCCACATTTCCTAGCCAGATCCCGGGAAATAGGGATGTCCCTGGAACATCCTGTGAACATTGCTCTAAAGGGTGTAATATCCCTGTAAATCCCAAACAGATCCCGGGAAATAGCGATGTCCCTGGAATATCCTTTGCACATTACCCTCAGGGATGTTATATCCCTGTAAATCCCATGGAAATACTGGAGATATTGAATGTTCCTGGGGATGTCCCGAGGATATTAACGCAGAATATCAGAATAAGTTTAAGAATAATTACTTATAAATGTTTTTTATGAAGTTATAACTAACAAAGTTAATAAAAATACAAAGAATTAGCGTTGTACTGTCTAATATTTATATTAGTTTTATATTTAATATTTATATATAATATTTATATTTGCCGTCATTTAAGCAATATTAAAATATAATATACTTTACGTTAACTCCTTAGGCTATCTGTAGTTTAGGGGTGACCTGACAAAATAATTTTCCCTGTTTTAAAAAACTATAAAAAATGTATTAAGTCATAATTATTACGAAATTGATAATTATTTGCAGAAATCCTTTATTGTTGTATATATAAGTTATCCCATTGAAATCCACATAGAAACTCCACGTAGGAACTCCCAGGGAACTTCCACAAAGGTGAAATACTGGTAGGAAAAGTATAAAATTATAAGAGAATAAAGTAAAAAAATAATAAAAATATATACGGGATTGTGTACTGTATAAGTTACGACGAAATGGTAAATAACGTGTCAGCGTTGATATCCTGTATTAGTAGGCCTATATTATATGACAATCTAAAGGAACTCCATGAGAACTTTCGCCAAGTTACAATACCAGTAAGAACGGGATAAAATTAAGAGAATGATAAACATACAAATAAAGTTAAAAAAATAGACACGTGATATTGTTTAGGCCATGAATAAGTGACAACGAAATTTAAAATAACGTGTCTGCGTCGATATCCTGTGTTTATATCCTAAGGCAATCCGCAGGAACTCCCAGAGGGAACTTTCCGCCGGGATAAAATTTAAAGGCTGGCAAGAAGTCCTCAGGATATCCTATTTTGGCCCCGCATATCCCAGTAATATACCGTTACATAGGGAATATCCCTGGGATCTCCTCTGTACATTATCCTCAGGGATGTAATAACCCTGTGTAATTCCATAAAAGCCTATCAAGGAAATGACATCTTCCCGGGAATATCCCTAGGATGTCAAAGTAGAATATATAAATAACGTGTAATTTTAAACTAGTTTGTTACAATTAACAAGTAAAACAAAAAACAAGTTACAACACAACGTTACAACAATGTCAAGTTAACAATGTCAATGACAAGTTACAACGTGTCTGCGTCGATATTCTGTGTTTATATCCTAAGGCAATCCGCAGGAACTCCCAGAGGGAACTTTCCGCCGGGATAAAATTTAAAGGCTGGCAAGAAGGATGTCAACGTAGAATACCTATAAGTAACGTGTAATTTTAAACTAGTATGTTACAATTAACAAGTAAAACAAAAAACAAGTTACAACACAACGTTACAACAATGTCAAGTTAACAATGTCAATGACAAGTTACAACGTGTCTGCGTCGATATCCTGTGTTTATATCCTAAGGTTTATAATATTTTAAACTAGTTTGTTACAATTAACAAGTAAAACAAAAACAAGTTACAACACAACGTTACAACAATGTCAAGTTAACAATGTCAATGACAAGTTACAACGTGTCTGCGTCGATATCCTGTGTTTATATCCTAATTCAATCCGCAGGAACTCCCAGAGGGAACTTTCCGCCGGGATAAAATTTAAAGGCTGGCAAGAAGTCCTCAGGATATCCTATTTAGGCCCCGCATATCCCAGTAATATACCGCTACATAGGGAATATCCCTGGGATATCCTCTGTACATTATCCTCAGGGATGTAATAACCCTGTGTAATTCCATAAAAGCCTATCAAGGAAATGACATCTTCTTGGGGATATCCCTAGGATGTCAACGTAGAATATATAAATAACGTGTAATTTTAACTAGTTTGTTACAATTAACAAGTAAAACAATTAACAAGTTGAAAAATACGGGTGACAACATAGGGCATAGGATTTCATTATGTGTAATAATAATTAGTTTAGGCGAAATAGGAAAAATTACACTTATTAAGTTAATTTTTGAATTTTGGAATGATTTATTTAAATTTATATGAATTACGGAAAATCTCCTTGTTAACACACAAATTTTTAACTTACATTTTAATTAATTATGAAATTAATAACATTTTGCGTCGATATCCAGTGTCTAGATCCCACAACAATCCGCAGGAACTCACAGGGAACTTTTTGATGGGATACAATATTAAAAGTCTAAAATAACAACAACAAAAAAAAATACACAATCGAATAACTTAACAAGCTAACTAACTAAATAACTTTAAAAAATAACTGTTACTAATAAAACTTAGCAATAGTAGTTTAATAACATGTGGCATATCTAAGTTAAGTGTCTACTCATCCAACCACAATCCACAGGAACGCCTAGGGAGCTTTCCGCCGACATGAAATATAAATAAAAGCTACAAGCTACATCCATATTATTTATACAATTTCAATAAAAGTGATTAACTTTTTAAAGCTGCAATTGATTTTATTCTTTTTAATTAAAGAACTTTTATGTAGTCGATGTAATTTATTTGCCAGCGTTAAGAATATCCCGGTAAGAATTTTCTACTTCGATTGTTCGATTCACCGGTAGAGCTGCAACGTTTTATTAATACTGCACGCAGTGAATAGTATCTGAACATATCGCACGGAAGCTGTATCGATTGTTTTAGTTTAAAAAAAAAATATTCAAACTAAAGATTAGAAGTTTTTGTTTTATTTATTTATTCCTCATTTTTACGCTATTTGTCAGCGTTTATATTATACCAATTTTCATGTTATTACGCTACACAGAATGTAAAATTTTTATTTATTTATAACTTATTGCAATTTTCGATAACCTAACGACATGGACTAACGCTTGTTCCGAATGGTGTTCAGAGGGCACAGGCATTCATCCGATAAACTGCTCAGTTCAACTGAACAACTCAAACCCTACAATTACGTGTAATAGTTTAAAATCCTATAAAACTATAAGTGCTAAAATAAAAATTATTTATATTTGTAAAAGTCTTTTGGATGAGCTTGGCGTCTTTCTACGCAGCAACTGTAGTATGCCTATCGCCTGAGTTTCGTGACTGACTCTGCTGTGATTAAAGTCAAGTCGTATTCCGCCATTATTCCGTTCCGGTAGCTAGCGTAGCGGTAGCGTCCATGTAAACAATGTAAAGACTTGGATTAATGTTCTTTGTCTTTCAAGCCTTTGTTGGCCTTAAGTTAAGCTTTTTTTATTTTTTGCGTTATCGCCGCTTTACTTCCTAGGTGATTCGTGATTTCCTTTAGGCCTAGGCCTAATCTGCTTTGCTTTTGACATTTTGAGTTGGCAGTCCTTTGCCGTCCTCACCGTTTTACTTGGGTGCTTCGTAATTCCGTCTGTGAACTGGGTGAGTACCTAATGAATAAGTTATGAAATATGTAGTCTGTTGATATTTGTCTATAGCAAGTAGGTCTAATCTCTGTAATAATCTGAAGCAAGGTAATTTAATGTTAGGTTAGTTTTAGGGTTATGGGCAGGTAGGCCTAGGCATAACCCTGGGAAAGCATAGGGAGTGATTCATCACATTCTTCTCTAGATGTTCAGTTACAGTATAAATTTCTCTGTTAAATGTTCCCAGAGGGTTAACACAATTTTGGTAAACTGTGGCTGCACTTCCGCAGACGCACGGTGGAACTATCGAATGAAAATTATCGATCGAATTGATTGATATATCGACTGAAAGTTATCGAGATGTAACTTACAATCAAATCTATCCATAATTCATGTATAAAAATATCGGGTACTGAACAGATCCAATAGGCCTAACATCTGTTATCACTCAAATCATAGAATTGTCATGGAGGGCCATACAAAGTAGGCCTAATTGAAAACAGGACTCAAATCATCTAACATCTAGCCGACCGCATCTAGTCCTAGCTGAATACCTCTTTCAAAGAAACGTTTAAATGTCAGCAGGTGATCCATTTTTTCATTTTTTTAATGCCACAAAAAGTCTATCCTATTCCAGCAATTGAAAAAGAGTGATGTTCTCTTCATAGGCCCTAAGGCAAAACTTCGTTATCCGTCTCCACCGTTATTATCGATGTGGAAATTTCGATATTGCGATTACATTTGCTATTCTATCGACGATACAATTAGGCCTAAACAATAAGATTACGATTTTATCACCTGATTTGGTTCTGTTCTAATTAAACATACCTTTTTACAATAAAACATATATATTATAAACAAGTAACTGAAAATAACAAAAACAAGTAAATATTTTAGCTAATGTAACCTGCAAAGAACAACACAAAGTAAACTAACCAAGTTTATTGTATAGGTGTATCTTAGTTGTGAGAAGAAGCAGAATTCGTTAGATATAAAAATGGCATCACCAAATGCTGCCAAATACGAATCAGAAAGATACTTATTGTAATTGTATTGAGGGAATATGTGTTTTAAATGTTCAAAAACACCATTGACTTTGTTGATATAAACATCGCTGTCAATAAAAGTGAAGGAGGTTTATGGTTGGATAGTTAAGTTAGATTATTTTTATGATACATTTCTTATCCCAATATTGTTGTTGATTCGATTGTTTTCATCGCACAATTGTAATCACAATTTCGAAATTTCCACATTGATAATAACGGTGGAGACGGATAACGAAGTTTCGCCGGCCCTAATATAAGAGGTTTTTAAAAGTTGAATAACTTATATATATATATTTTTTTTTGTTAAAATTTTGACTTTAGGTTAACTTACGTTGAACCTAATCATGTTTGGTGTTTATACTTTTTAATCAACTTAAGTTAGTTAACTTACAATAACTTATAATAAAAACTCTTATATAAACTACCATATGATACATTGAGTTACGAATAACCTATAGGCTATTCATAAAAGATACAATAACTTACCGTTTGAATACAACCAATATATTAATCGACTCGTTCGATAATTTTTATTCGATAGTTTCACCAGGCGTCTGCGGAAGTGCAGCCAAATTGTTAAGGGCATAAGTTAATTAGCACTTGGTGAAGAGTGTCAAAGTCTAGTTTCAAAGGCTAGGCTTATATGGTGCTTTGTTTGAGATTTTGAATCAAACTCTGATGATGCAAGAGCCACTTATTAAGTTACTAGAGTTAACATTATCCTCTTTTCCTCGGACAAGCTCTCTAAAAAAAGTCCCGGCGGATTTTTGAGAAACCCTTCATTTGTCCGGCTTTGGAAGCAGCCAACTGAATATATCAATATTTAACTTATGTTTTTACCGAGACCTATAGTTTTTATAGGTTTTAATTTAGACCTACTAGCGAAACTTCGTTGTCCGACTCCACCGTTATTATCAATGTGGAAATTTCGATATTAATATGTTTGCGATAGTATTGCTATTCTATCAATGACACAATTATACAATAGTATTACGATTTTATCACCTGATTAGTCTTGTTCTAAATATAATTAAAACCTAAACATACCTTTTTACAGTAAAACAAATTGCAAACAAAACAAGTACAGTACCGTAACTGAAAATGAAAATAAAAATAAAAACTCAAAGATCAACACAAAATAAACTACATAAGTAAGTTATATGCAAAACTTATCTTATTTTGAGAAGAAGCAGACTTCGATAAACCTAAAATGGTGTCACACAATGCTGCTAAATACGAATCAGAAAGGTATTTTTTGCTATTTTATTGAGGGAATAAGGGTTTTAAATGTTTCCAAACACCATTTATTTGGTTGTCATAAACATTGCTGTCAATAAAAGTGACAGAGGTTTACGGTTAGATTGTTAGGTTAGATTATTATTATAATGCATATCTTAACTCAATAACGTTGTTGATTCGATTGTTTTCACTACACAATTTTAATCGCAACTATCAAAATTTCCACTTCGATAATAACGATGGAGTAGGATAACAAAGTTTCGCCGACCTACTTTGTTCAAATCGTTATTAAACCATCATTTATTTTGTACAGAGTGTTTAATGTAGCCTAGGTGATTATTTAAATAAAAAGTAATCAACTTAGGCCTACCATTTTTACTTTTTGCTCTATTAAACCAGTTCTTAGGTTAAGTCTTATTTCTTTTAATTTTAGTCAGATGTCAGCGCCAGTAGGCCTAGTAGGGTCATATTCATTGTTGTGAGCAGCCTTTTAACCCTTTGATTGCTAGGGTATGATAGCCTATATCGTTGATCGTCTTAATCCGTAGAAATGCTAAGCAAGGATATATCGTGCTTCGCCTTTCATTTGAAATGTGCGAAGCAACAATATATCGTCATGCCGCCAATATATCGATACGGCAGACTTAAACATGAATATTAGTTTACTCGATTGTTATTTCAAAACACCGACGATTTAATTCGATTTTCCATAACTTACGATCGAGATGCAAAATATCGTTGACTTTCACTTTTTGGTTAAAAATTTTTTAAGGCCTATATTAAACTTAAATTTTTAGCTTATGTTAATGCGCTTGTTGCTCGGGCACTTTGCCGTTGTAGTACTCTTCGGAAGTTATATGATTAATTCCCCAGGATTTTTCAAAAGTTATGTAATTTTTTTTAACACTTGAAGTGTTAAGTAACCGCGAGTAAGTTAAGGTTATGATTTACCAGAGATTCCTACATCTCTGATTTCATCTCTGATTTCCTACATCTGGGATTTCAAATATTTGAATCAAAGTTCTACTTCATTAAACGAACAGACAAATTAGACTACAATCATAGCACGAGGGACGTCAGTGGCACGGGGGGTATAGGGAATTGAGGCACGTTTTAAGATAGGGGGTACAAAGAGAGCATGGGGAAGGAACGACGGTCATGGGGGTATGGGAGCATTGGGGCACTTGAGCATGGGGGAAACGAGTAGCACGGGGGAGGCATAATGAACAGAGGGGTACGGGGAGGAACCACAAGCAAAGGGGAACTCGGTCATGGGGGGAACAGGGAAGGCATGGGAAGAAAGGTGGGCTTGGAGGCACGGGAGCATTAGAAGCACAGTGTTGTTGGTGCATTGCTGATATGATACCCCCCAAAAAGTTTATCAATATTAAGTAATATTTTAATAAAAAATCCATTCTTATAAATTCACATTACAGCTTGAGAAGAAATACAGTAACTTAATTGTGCAAGAAGGTGATAAATTAAAACTTACTTTTGGAGATAACATCACCAATTTGGATTTGTAGGGGATATGCCCGTACAAGCCCCTAGTGAGATTTATAATTATAAATTTGAACATTATTTGTTCCCCCACTTTGGTAGGCCTACATTTAACTAGAGGCGGGCTTTGTCTAGAATTCAAATTTTTGGGATTCAAACCATCTCACGACGAGTGCCGTATGGTGTGTCCTCTTTTTCATCCCGGAGAATATGGTAACCCTAAAATAGACACTTTTACCGGCGATAGTTTGTTATTTTTGTTATTACAAATGTTTGCAATTTTATGTTCAGGCCTAGGCCTTTCTATTCATATATGTCCATTCGTATTGTTGTAATACCTAGGCTAGTATTACAGTTAAACGACTATCGCTATTATCGATGGTTCCATTAGCGTAGGCCATCCCGATTTCAATAATATAATTATATATTAGGCTTATTCCCAACATTCTTAACATATATTTATTGTTAAAAATTACTGCCATTTATGTACTATCTTAAGCTTAGTGGATGACCAATCGAAATATTTGAAAATCTGGTTAAAGGGACTGTTGACTTAGTCATAAATTCCATTTCTATGGCACTCAATTGAGGAATTATCTCCAGATTATCTTTGTAGATGTGGTGTTTCCAGATACAGATGAAGTAGTGTGTACGGTACTATATTGACTAAATTTTATCCGTGACAGGTATTTATGGATATATATACTTTTTACAAATATATATCCATGATATACTGCCTGTGATATACCACCACGTCACCGGTGGTCGCGGACCCTATCAGCCTCTACTTCCTCAAGAGTCCCAGCCACTGCTTCATGTTGAGTTTATTTTGCAGCTATCAGGCGAGGAGGGTCCAGGATGAGCGGCGGCGTGGAGCTTGTGATATCACCGGTGGTTGCGAACCCCATCAGCCACTACTTCCACCAGAGTCCCGGCTACTGCTTCATGCTTGGTTTCTTTTGCAGCTGTGAGGCGAGGAGGGTCCAGGATGAGCGGCGGTGTGGAGCTGCTGACTTCACCTGTGGTCGCGGCCTCGGCGGACTCCATCAGCCACTACTTCAATTTAATGTATCATTATTTTTTATGTAGTAATATGTTAACATTGTAATTTATTTATACATTATTGTACAACAAAGATATCATTAAAACTTTGTCAAAGAACTAGCTGATTTTTTTTATCCCATATTCATTCAAGGAGGCGGTTAAACAATTTGATTTAAACTAGTGTACATAGTTTTGTCCTTCTTCTATTATAAATTTCAAAATTTTTTATTTTAATGTGAGGTTTTGAACTGTAAACTTATGGTTATTTTGTTATTTATTAGATTTAAAAAGTTTTCCAGCAATCCAATTGTAGAAGTATGAAGCTAAAAATGTGATTCATAATTGGTTTGCTCTGAATATGTTCCATTCACAAAGATCCCTCTAAGGAATTAAAGCTCAACAATATCATTTAGTCACAACTGACATTCATTATTCTTAGTGCAAACTAATCTGTCACCCAAATTCATATTTTTTTATTAAAAAGTTATTTGCAATGTCAGTATTTTAAAATTATAATTAAAACCTTAACTTGTTAAATGTTTTTTGATTTACAAATTTTGAAAATATCTCATGCACTAAACAATCTTATGAAAAACGTCTAATGATTATTGTTACCAGAGCAGAAAAAAGCTGGGAGATCTTATCCGCATGATTCTCTTCAACATTTCCAGAAAGTCCCCAGAATATCCTAATTTTTCCTACCATGCTCTCTAGTTCAGATATCCATCTTGTTTCATTTTATATTGAGATTAAAATTTAAAAAATAATCTGTCACTTTAAGTGATTTGTTTAGAGAACAATATTTTAGTAATACTATTATAGAGCAAAACATGTAATTTATAATGTTACCTGTAAATCTGTTCTATTCCGTAACTGCATTCTTTGAACTGATTACCTCAAATTCAAAACCAATATAACTTATCTTAACCTCTCACACATTCTTTGTATTTTTCCCCCAAGTCCATTTCATTGAACCACTTCTGTGACACACACACGTAGTTTAATTGATTTAATTACAGTTTTTAAATTTAAAATCTACTGTTGACAAATAATATTGTATGTATATATTTTATAAAGTCTAACAATATCCACAGTATCATTACATAATGTACCTTATGAAAAAACTTTATTGATTCTTGTTACCACAGATTAACACATAAATATCAGTTAATTTTCATCCCTTGTCATACTAAACTGATTATTTTGTGTAATTAGCTGGTACATTTTATGAAGGAAGATCTATAGTTGGGAGATGACTTGTTGGCCAGCTAGGGAAAAAGGGATTGAGGGGAGGTTACCCCCACCTCAGTGTTTCTAGATCTACTATTGGTTAATTTTTAATGTATTATTTTATTTCAATGCTATTTAACAGCTGATAGTGGTGGGGGTATCTCCCCCTTCACTAGCCAACAAGTCATCTCCCAACTATAATCGCCAAGATTCCCTTTTGTCATTTCCAGGAAGTATCTGTGATATCCAATTTTTCCCTGTTATGTCCGCTAACGGGAAATGTTATTCTTCAGATATCCCTCTCTAATCCTCAGCAGGTCCGCACAAGGAATTGCAAGATCACCAGGATATGCCAATCATATCCCGCTGGGATATTCCGGGACGCGGGGTTTACCCGGACATTCGGCATTCCATGGGAGATCCTTTTCTGGTCCCAAGGATAATGCGGGATGTCCCGGGGATAATCCCAATATCCCGTTATCCTCACGATGTCCCTCACAAGGATCTCAAAAGGATTTGCGAAATCCCCATGATATGCTAATCATATCCTCAGCAGTTCCCTAAAAGGAATATCTTATTCATAGGATTTCCCTGGGATATTCTCAGGATGTCATATCAAAACTCTGGGTGATCCTCAGGATATCCCGCCAGGATATCCCGGAATGCGGGGTTTACCCGGACATTCAGCCTTCCCTGCGACATCCTTTTCTGGTCTTAAGGATAAAGCGGGATGTCCCTGGGATAATCACAAAATCCCGTTATTTCCCCAATATCCCTCACAAGGACCTTAAAAGGATTTGCGTGTTCCCAAGGACATACCAATCATATCCTCAGCAGGTCCCCAAGAGGAATATCTCTTCCCTGGGAGATCCTTATCTGGTCCTAAGGATAAAGCGGGACGTCCCAGGGATAATCTTAATATCCCGTTATCCTCTTGATATCCCTCAAGGACCTCAAAAGGATTTGTGTGATCCTCAGGATATGCTTATTATATCCTCAGAAGTTCCCCAAAAGGAATATCTCATCCGCAGGATTTCCCTGGGATATTCCCAAGATGTTGAATCAAAAATCTGGGTGATCCTCAGGATATCCCGCCAGGATATCCCGGAACGCGGGGTTTACCCGGACATTCGGCCTTCCCTGCGAGATCCTTTTGTGGTCCTAAGGATAAAGCAGGATGTCCCTGGGATAATCCCAATATCCTGGTAAATTGATCTTGAGGATATCCTGAGGACGTTTTTGTGCTGTGTGGGATACAGGGTTTTGCTGATTTCCCATTACATTAACATTGGAAACCTATTTTTAGCTTTTCTCCGTAACCTGTTTTAAAGCCAAGTTAAAAATTCAAAATACACAATTGTTTGTTTTTTAAGCTCTTTTAAATGGTTTCAGTTAAAATTGTCGAATTTTAAAAATTAAGGTCCAAATTGCCTAAAACCCATTTTTTACCCCTTTGAAACCCCATAAAACCCCGTTCCCATAACCTGATCATGCTGGTTCGTGAACTCATGAAAATAGACTTGGTCTTACTCCTTCATACCAAATTTCGTCAAAATCGGAGGTCCCCTTCAAAAGTTATCAGTATATATATACATATATATATATAAATGAACGAATGGTGTTTTTGGCTTCTGGGGACCTCAAAATGAAAAAGTAAAGTGGTCCCGGGCTTAGGTCTTACCATGGCTACTACCGTAATAGCGTAGGCTACTCCCTATAGGGAAATTCGCTAAAAATAAAACAAATAATAAAAAATAATAGTATATAATTATGGTCGGTAAAGACCGACAATAAGGTTGTCCAAATGTCGTGACGGGATACAAGGTATGTTAGACTTTTATCTTTAACATCTCATTAATCACAATCCTGCACATTTAAATTAAAAATTATTTCAAAACAACAATCCGTGTATTTCCACAAAGTAATTTTAAAAATGTATGATTTAACAACAACTTTTACTTTTTACATTTCACTGTATTATTCGTGATTTACGTATAATATGAAACAATTTAATAAACCACAATTAATATCGATCCAATTATGGTCATATGATTCGGTAACCGTATGGATTAGTTAGTTTTTTTTTTATATTTTAAAATCATGGTAAAATATTCTTTATAACAAATTCAATATCTTTGGATAATATTTGTATGTTTATTTATATGTTAATGCAATTTGCCTCCAAGAGTGTGGGGGGTATTTAATACAAACGTCCCCTAGTCAAAGGCATGTTTAATAAGACATTCCAACGCATCGCTTGCTTACGAGGTGTGTGAGTTCAGGCTATATACTGCCTCTGAGGAAATAATGCATTGTCGGTCTTACAGAGGGATTAAACGAAGTGAAGAATAAAGAACAAATTGATACCTTTCAATTTTGCTACAATCATAAAAGTGAATTTTCATTTGTATTAAAATTAACCTTAAACATTCAGTAGGTATTATTAAAGGTTTATTTCTTTTAAATTACATCAACAAGTTGTATGGAAATATTCAGGACAATGTTGGAATCTGGTAATAATTTACCTAAATTAGATTACATTTTCGTTTCAAGTTTGTGTCTGGTTGTGTAGCTAAAACCAGGGTTTCATCGCTGTTGCGCCACTATCAAGTAGTTCATCTCCTAAAGCTGTTGCTGTGCTCTCAAGTTTGTCTTTAAGTGGAATAAACGTTGTTATATTTGGGTTAAAATAACAAAAACACACACTACGAACACGCACATTTTGTCCAGACACAGGCTTGCAACTTTCAGTTCTGTATCTCAAATTTATTTAAGTAGCCTACCGTATATCACATCTTAATAGTCATAAAATTTAGAGGCTCACAGACAGAAAATGGAATCAGTCTTTACCTTTGTTCATTCACCTTATTATTTTTATCAAAGTACCAGGGGGACCGAGCTTAAGCTCGGTAAAATTATTACATTCGTTCTCACACAAAGCTCGTTCGCTTCGCCCCCAAAGCCGAAGGATGCTGCACTTTGGTTTACTTTTTCTTTAAAGATATAACACATTGGTTTATATCTACAGTTATCAGCTTATCAGTTATCAGTTTTTGTTCAATTAACAAACTCTTCATAAGGATAACATGGAAACTTCGAAGGGCTCTAGAACGAAAACCGGATTTTTCCCAGCTATGGGACCAGCTCCAATCGATTTCTGGTGGCCAAAACCCCCATATTCAATCAAAAAATAAAAATTCCTTGGAGCGAAAAAAAACTTTGCCCGTACAAACAGAGCTTGTTTTAGAGTATAAGATTTTTAGTGTAAAAAAACTTATGAACTTCCATCACGTATTTTAAACTTAAATAATATTTAAGAAAACAGCTTAAACTCTTTATAATCATTAATTATTTTCTCGATAGGATGATACCATCATCAAACACGAATAAAGTGTATATACAATTAGTAAGAGATTTACTTTATAATTTCATATTGAGTTGTTTTCCGGATCAATTAGACGAATAATAAAGGTTAAATACCTGCTGTCTGCCATGTGATCCGAGTAATTCATCCAATGTTACTGTATTTTTACGCACATTGACGTTGTTATTTTTATTAAAACGCACGTCATGACGTTGTCTTTTACGTGATGGACTACGCGTTACGACGTCCTAGGATGATACCCTACCTGGCCATCATAGGATACCTAGCAGACAGCAGGTATTTAACTTTTATTATTACTTTATAAGTTGGTAAATGTTCAAAAGGAATGTGAACCAATTTTTATACCAGAGTAATTAAGTATTTACAGCTGATACAGTTGTCATGAAGTCAAACACAATCACACAAACATGATTGCTGATGTGACGATGTAATGTACCGCTTATTATCCTAGTCTGTTAGTACGTTATAAACTTCATTTTCATAATCAAGTCTATTGATTTACTTAATATATTTTAAATGTGTGTTTTTAATTTATATATTTGATAAGGTTTATATATACAAGTTTTTAGATCACTAATTGAAACAATGTATAAGATCTCGTACCGTAAAACATAATCAATAAAATTTAATTTTGAAATTAAATTTTGTATGGGTCTTTGGTACAGTTTTATAATATTCCTTACAGCAAATAAGTTGCAGAATAACGTGAAAGATTCCAAACAATAATTCAGCTCCTCTATCAGCAATACTGTCTCGTATGATGAGCTACTTCTCCAGTAAGTGGCAATTTCCTGATGTTACGCTGAATTGCCAATCGCCACTCCCTCGTCAATGTAGAGCGAATCAATGCACCATTTAATAAATTCATAGATAGATTTTATGTAAAATTTTGTTACCGATTATCTACTTATATGTCCGGTTGAGAATGGTGTTTGAATATAGTCAATGTTTATTTTACGTGTAAAAACAAACAATGTTTCTAGCATCGAATTGTTTGTAAGTAAAGTTATCGTGTCCTACGAGTTAAACATAACAACTTGGTTATTTAAAAAGCTAAGCTGATCAATCATAAAATTGAATTCTAGTTTGTTTTAATCAGGTCATAGGTAGTTAAAACGCCTAAACACAAGAAAAGACCAGCCTATCTATTGTGTCTGAACCTCAATCATTCAAGTGTTAACAATAAACTAAACCTGAGGCCTTAATTTGGGTTAATATAAGTCACCGTAGGTAGCAAACTTAACTATCAAACTTAAAAGATTTAACAATTACTAACAATGTCTACATATTAATAAAAAACCACAATTTTGAGACCATTGATTTGGCTGTTTTATATTTTTTTAAATGAACACCTTTAATATTGTTACTTAAAGTTTTGGAATGGTCCTAAAACCAATAATTATAAATATAGGGATTAATAAATTACCCCTATATAATAAAATAATAATAAAATACCTATATTAAAATTACATACAAGAGGTCGTAAAGGTAGTAGTAAAGAGTTTAAAGTTAAAGACGCAAACTTAAGAAAACCCTAAGCATCGTAGAGGTGAATTTGATGGTCTTAGCTTCTAGAGCTTAAGTTCTGGTTGAACACAGGAAAGACGAGACAGAGGTAAGAAACTGTGAAGTCTTTCACTACTTAGCTGAATGCCCAGACGCTAGGTTTAGTTTGAACCAGCACACTCTGAAAAAATGTGCTTTTTAAGTTGTAAGGTTACAAAATTATGAGCTATAACTAAAGCATAGTACCTTACCTCTAAAGAGAGAGTTAAATTGATTTAAATAACTTTATTGTTAAAACTTAAATTGGTGCCAAAACATAACTGTTTTCACTATTAAACTAGACTTGACTTTATGAAATTAGACATCTGACTTTTAACATCATTCAAACTCAAAATTAGAGTTTGAAATAATTCTTTAAATTTGTAATCAGAAATAATGGGACGGTTAGAAGGTTTTCGGGATTTATTCATTAGATAATTTTGTCTAAAATGTTTATATTTTAATGCAGTGCAGCATTGGTTTGCTATAGTTGCTTACTCTTACAGCGATGGTGAGGGTTGTGTTTTTAAGAGAAACTCGAATAAGGGAAAATGTTACGATTAGAGATCTCGCTTAACTTAGGAACAAAACGGGCGATTCAATTATGAAACCTTTCTACAGGCCTAAAACCAATTCTTTTTTTATTTAATCACTGTCCTTGTTTCTTACTCTTGCAGAAAAATTAGCCCCGTAGTTTTTATTACTATGTTTCAATTTAAAAATTAAACTTAAAATTTTCGAATTATGATTTTTTTTTATTAGAGAGTCGAAGAACTGTGTTCTCACTTCAGAAGCCAACTTAAACATTTATATAAAAAAATAAATAAAAAAAACATAAAACAAACTATTTACAATTCCGAATGGAAAGGCGTACAACGTTATACCAACTTAACGTTGTATAACTCTTCTGTTTATGTATTAACATATATGTTTTTATTACAGAAGATAGATCTCAAATAACGATCTATGGTGTTACTATCATTTACTTTACCTATTTCAGAGAAAGGAATAGTCACTAAGCGCCTTCATATTTACGGCCGCGTAATGTTTAACATTTCAGTGAATAAATTGACTTTGTAATCTGAAGGCGTCGGTCGTTGCTCTATGATTTGTTTGCAGAACCTAAGCTTAAAGAAATAAAAAAATACACTCTTACCTTATAACTTAAAAATGCAAACTACAGTATTAAACAAGTTGTTACATTTTCTTTACAGAAAATTGAGGAAATTAGTCATAGTACAGAGCTTAAAGAAAACTAAAAAAGAAATGCACAAAACGGCACGTATTATCACAAGCAATATGAAATAAAGTATCTGTAACTTTTTTGCTAAGACAGAGTAATATAATTGATTACAAACTTTTTTATTTAAAATCCATTGTTTAGCCCCTGAACTGTGAATTTAATACTAACTTTTTTTATGTTGACAAATAAAGTAGTGGAAGAGTTTGTGCTAATGCTGCCTACCTTTCTGCACTTCACTCTGCATACATAAGAGAAAACGCTTTTACAACACATGTCCTTCTACAACACAATTTGGTCAAAAACTGGATCTTTTCAATATTTTAATTACCTTCACCAGAATAATACCTTTACCAGATTGAATTTGCACCGCACCCAAAATCTGTGTTGTAAATTCTGTTGGTAGGCAATTTAAATACACTTTAATTAACTTTAACACAAAACCAAATTATTAAAAGTTAGGATAAGTTAATTTTTTTGTATAAAAATACAGTAATACAGAATTATTTCTTTGTATAAACTGTGGCTTCAACGAAAGTTACGTAAGTAAAATTTATATCATAAGTATTAAAACAAATTTTATAAGAAGAGTTTTGCGTGATAGGTGTAACTGGGTAAGTGTGAAAGTAAGTATATACTTCGCCTATTGCATAAATGTTAAAGCTAATAGATTGTATTTTACTGTTATTTTGATATCAATGTTTGTCGATGAGTTTTAATGTTTCTGTTGGCAAAAAGTAAAATATAAGTTTGTTCATTGTTGCAGGCTTTCTTAATTTTTCATGAATTAAATTGTCCAAGATTTTAAAACGTACTACCAAAATTACCAATTACCATTTTTATTTAAATGCTTTAATTATTCCATTATACTGATGGGAGGTGGAAATCGCTCTAGGTTTTCCTCAGTCAAGTCACGCTCTCAATCTACTTACCTCCAGTTAGCCTCTCGGTTGTCTGATGTTTTCATAAAGTGACTCTACAACCTCCATACTAATTTTTCGTCACAAAACTAGACTTGAACCCAACAATGTCTACAAACATACATGCCTACAAAACGTACGACTAGAAAATTACATGCCTCGCTATTTAGAGAATATAGTGGAAAGAACCTTCGTAGATTTGCATTTTTTTTAACAAAATATTTTGGTTCTATTGCTTTTGTATGGTTTGTGGTCTTGAAAATATCTTTAGAATGGTGTAATTAAGGACAAGTCAAAGATGCTTCATTCTGCTGTATTTGTATGTAACAATTCGAGTTAAACTGGGTTATAAATAAAAAATTAACAACTATTAAAATTTGGTCATTATTGAAACGATCAATATGTTTATAGTTTCACAGGTAAAATAAATTTATTACTGCCAATGTTTTAATAATATTGGTTTTTAACTGAGATATTAGGTACTCGAAAATCTAATAATAGCTACCTCTCAGAAATAAAATTACAAGAAAATTATTTTTAACATAAAAATATATTTAATTTAAAATGATGTTAGATATATTAAAAAGTAGTTCTTTAACATAATGTAAAACTGATGGGAATATGAGTACTGAGGGATTGTCTCTGGGAATGGAATTAAAACCAGTCTCTACAGCTAGGATTACACATTAGTTTAATCCTCATGAGCATCTCTGTAGCATGTAAATGTAACCAAAGGCTTTAGGTGATGATTAAATTGTTTTTCATCCAAATCATGTCAAGCTTATAAACTTAGAAATGTTTTAAATGTATATGAACTTTGATAAATGCAAAACATATTAATTAAAACACATAAATAACTCAAAACTCAAGACTTCGCCTAGAATATAACACAATAATAATATTTGCTTTCGAAAGAGCACGATATTTGCTAACAACTATCATTACTTCCTGTTTACACGTCAAATAATATAGATTTATGTTATTACCAGGCTCTGCATTATGGTACAACTGTAAGTTTTTCAAACTTTGACGTATAATAAGTCAAAATTAGTCTTTTAAAAACTTATTTCCGTTTTGAACTAGGTGTTCGAAGGAAGCAGACAGTTTGCTCAGTGTAAAAGAAGATATTTTTTTACGTATCTTAAATCATCAAGTGAACGCTTTTCATTTCAAACTGAATTTTAAAAAAAGGTATTTTAGCCTTTATCTTTGACATTTCTGAAAAAAAGGTTGCTGTAGTGATTTTATGACTTTATTATTTTGAAAACATACTATACATACGAGTATTTTACTTTCAATATCATGAAACTACTTTAGACAAAAACGTTATAAAAACACCCAAGTGGTTTGCACAGTTTCATTACTACCCGTTATGAATATTTTATGGCCTACAAGAAGTCTTTGTAATACCTCCTGATCGTGACTTAGCTCTTGCCTGTTATTACTCACATATTTAAAAAGTAAATTTAGTTGAAAGATAGCACACAATTTATTTCGTCTTTCCCCAGTGTTAGAAACAATACAGTATTTTAATTTTAAGAATTAAAAGTAAAATGAATAGTAAATAAAATAAAGTTATACACTATTCAATTTAAATGAAAATTTAATACAAAAACAATTGGGATAATTTTTCATATAATCGTCCGGATTTCGCCAGATAGACAAAAAAGTGTGCGTTTGATAATAGAGCCTTAAAATTTGTAACACAAATGCAAAGTCTTAGATTTAGAAAGTGCGCCATTTTATATTACCCCTAAATGCGGTTTTATAGGAATCCAAATAGGGTGAGTAATATTTGTGACATTATTGATTTTTTAATTACTCAATTTTGAAAACCCGGTTACAGGAGATCAAAAATAAACATTAGTACTCTTCAACCGTTCTAGTAGTTGTCATCACTAGGAGCAAAAGTGGAATTTTTTGTGTGCATCTGAGTTTTTCAAAAACGATTAAGTATCAAAAAGACATTTTTGCTCCGAGTGATGAACAAAGTTTATAATCATAATTCGGAATTTTACTTTTAATCGTTAAAAATATCAAGTATAAAGTTGTATTTTCGAGGTTATATTTGCAAAGTAAGTAATATGAAGTATTTACATTTCTGTAATTTACAAACAATTCACTTTATAACGTTTGAATTTCTAAATTCTGAATCTCAAAATTAATAAATGAATAAATGTACTTCATTGTCATTAAACGCACTATCCTTTAAACAATTGAACTAATCTGCCCGACTAGTTTTGTTCTTTTAATAGTTACCTTTGTATAATAGTTCGTTAGAAGCTGGAAGTCCGCTTTTAAATGAAAAAACAACATATTGACAAAAATAAAGATAAGTCAGAAATTAATAATATTATTTTAATTTTTAACCGATAGGTTCTCAGATATTAGTGTAGTCATTTTAAATCAAAATTTCTCCATTACCTAAAAAACTCTTATAAGTGTAAAACTTGGTACGTATATTGATATTTACATCCGGAATAACATACCAAAAGTCCTTGAAAAAAAACTTGTGCTATGGCCGCCATCTTGGAAAATGGCGTCCAAAAACTAGTTTTTCTCTGATTACTCAAAAACTATTCATCCTATTAAAAAACATTAAATATAATAAATGTTCGCCATAAAAAGAGCTACAACTAGGCCTATTGCTCTAAGCAATTTTTTGATATAATTAACCGTTTAGCCATAAAATGCAATATTTAGAACATAGTTTGGAAATTCGTAAAAAAACAATAACTGTCATTAAATAAAGTTTTAAATAAAATATTTAAATATTTATTTTATCATTTTAATTAAAAAATTGGAATGTTGTGACTAGTTTCATACCAGTAACATAGCTTTTACATGTCCATTTATCTGTTCTGTGAATTTTAAAGTCTTACACTGCTGATGCTTTCGTTGATAGAATACCATAATAATCCCATATTGAGTTCATTATGGTACAAGGATGGGATTTGGTAGGCCTATGTATGTTTTTGTTACCTACTAGAATAACATAAAAATACCTCGCAAAACACCTATGCAGTGGCAGTTATCTTCGTAAATGGATATTGAATTTTACCAAAGGATAAGGCACTAAAAATAAATAAGTGGATATTGTGTGTAGTAAAAAACAAACCCCCTTAATACAATAAATTATTTTTCAATTCAATCAATTATCATTGAATAGTGTTACATGATTGTCCCAATCTCATTCATCATCAGACTGAAGTTCTACTCCTTGCCTAGAATTTCCGCTTGACAACCCTTGACAATGACGACACATGGCAGTACACTGAAGCATAGACCTACAACACTGACACCTGTTTGTACAATTAATTGGTCTTGCAGTTGCAGGAGATAAGTTTTAACAGCTCGGATGGAGCAGGATTTTTTTGTCATGAACTTGGGAGTTAAAGTACTTCCGGTTTTATCCAACCCCAGTCAGAAGGTTCCAGGTGATTCCCTTTCCATTCCTGAATTTGTAGATACACGCGATAGGAATGCTGAGCTGCTGCATCACTTGTGGGGGGTAAAGACGCCAGATTGAAAACCTTATTCAGTGTTTGTCTGGAAACGATGTAGTTATATCTGAAGTACCTTAAGTCATCTAAGGTCTTATGGTAAATCCCATCCTTGTACCATAATGAACTCAATATGGGATTATTATGGTATTCTATCAACGATAGCATCAGCAGTGTAACACTTTAAAATTCACAGAAAAGATAAATGGACAGGTAAAAGTTATGTTACTGGTATGAAAATGTTTAAAACATTCCAATTTTTTAGTTAAAATGATAAAATAAATGTTTAAATAATTTATTTAAAACTTTATTTGATAACAATTAATGTTTTTAACGAATTTTCAAACTATGTTCTAAATATTTCATTTTATGGCTAACGGTTAATTATATCGAAACATTGCTCAGAGCAAAAGTTGTAGCTCTTTTTATGGCGAACATTTTTTACATTTAATGGTTTTTAATAGGATGAATAGTTTTTGAGTAATCAGGGAAAAACTGGGTTTTGGACGCCATTTTCCAAGATGGCGGCCATAGCACAAGTTTTTTTACAAGGACTTTTAGTATGTTAGTCCGGAAGTAATGTTTAATATACGTACCAAGTTTTACACTTATAAGAGTTTTTTTTAGGTAATTTCTCCATACATACATACATACATATCCCACGTCGTCCTGATTGACCATATTCGGCATAGGACCAGTCTTGAGTTTTTGAGGCACATCTTCCAGATGCTGTCATGGTAGGCAGAGGCATATGTGGGGGGGGGGGGTGTGAGAAGGTCATATCAACGGTTTGGGTCAGGTCAGGTAAGATGGAAGTTGGTAAAAGCATTTATCGATGAGGTAGTTTTTGAGCTCATATTTAAATCTTTTTAAGTTACCAATCTGGGCAATTTGTGGTGGAATTTGACTGAAAAATTTTAGGCCAATGTAATCTGGTTTATTTTCAAAAAGCTTTAAATTGTGAGGCACAGACGGGTTGATATTTCTATTTCTAGTGTTGTGAGAATGCTGGTGAGCTGTAACAAGGTTGTTTTCTTTAATATAACTAATAACTTCAAACATATAAATACTGGGTACTGTTAGAATTTGAAGTTCTTTAAAGTGATCAAAACAAGAGTCAGTTGGCTTAAGTCTTAAGATACATCTTATAGCTCTCTTCTGAAGGACAAAAATTCTATTTAAGTTACATTTACTGGAAGAGCCCCAAAGGATTACAGAATACCTAATCAGACTCTCAATCAAGCCAAAATATACTAGTTTGGATAATGAAATATTATTCAAAGAAGAAATATTTTTTTTAACAAAAATGTTTGAAGCAAGCTGCTTTGCAAGTTTATCCACATGTTCGTTCCACCTGAGACCACCGTCCAATCTCACCCCCAGATAATCCACAAATTGAGCTTCCTCAATGATCGTGTCATCGAGTACAACAGACGGAAGAGTGGTGCCTGCATTGTTCAAACGTTTTCTTTTCTGATCTGTCATAAAATGTATAAACTGTGTTTTTTGGGGTTGATGTGAAGATTGATACCTGAGAAGTATTGTGAGAGAATGTTCAAATTGAAAAAGGTTTCTTGCTCTAGACAGCTGAGATTTTTATGAGAAGTTAGCAGAGACGTGTCATCGGCGAAGACTGTAAGTAGATTACCAGGAAGAAAATCAGAGATGTCGTTGATATATAAGAGGAAGAGAATAGGCCCTAATATTGATCCTTGCGGAACTCCGAATGATACAGCTTTTGAGTTTGAGTAAGAAGATTTTCTAATGCCATCTTGGTCAACAAAGTCTATTTTGGTTTTGTGGGATCTATTTGAGAGGTATGAACTAATCCAGCTTAGTGCTTTGCCTTTAATACCAATTGCGGTTAATTTATTTAGAAGAACTGGGTGAGAGACGCAATCGAACGCCTTGGACAGGTCGATGAAGCAGCCCATAGCTGTCTCACCGCCGTCCAAGGAGTCGATACAGGAATTGATGAAACTAACCAAAGCTAACTTGGTGGATTTCTGTTTCTGATATCCAAATTGATTTTTAAAAAGAGTTGAGTGGTTGCTGAGGTAATTGACTAAAGAATCGCATACCACTCTTTCGAGGATCCTCGAAATGGATGGTAGGAGCGAGATTGGGCGGTAGTTCCCAGGCGAACGTGGATTGTCTTTTTTAAAAATTGGCTTGATTAGAGCCAACTTTGCTGCATCAGGAAACATGCCCTTCTCTACGGAATTATTAATCAAAACCATTAAAGGATCAATCAACTCAGGATAGCACTTTTTAACTAAATCAATTGAGATGCCATCATGGCCAGTTGACTTTTTGTTTGGGAGCGAAGTTACTATTTTGATTAGTGATGCTTTGTTAACTAGTGGAAATTGAGTGAGTTCAAAGTTGGTTTGATTATTACTATTACAAAAAGAGTTGTTGCTATTTGAAAAAGAGTCACACTGAGGAACATCAGAAAAAAAGTCGTTAAAAATATTGCAAACAATGTCTGGATTACTTACAACTGCATCATTTAATTCTAAAGTTATATTTTTGGGTTAATTATTGGATTTATTTCTAAGGGAGTTGACAAACTGCCAAGATGTTTTATTTGGGTTGTTGGGAGTTATTATTTTATTTTTGACAAAATTTGATTTGGCTGTGGCAATTGCCTTTCTGTAATTGAGCTTCTGTTTGTTATAAAGTTGTTTAACAGTGCTGTCCTTTGTTGCGATCCATTTAGAGTAAGTTTCCAACAATTCATTTTTCATTTTTCTGATTTCGTCAGTAATCCAACTGACTTTTTTTGTTTGAGTTGTTTTAAATTTCCGTAGAGGACAGGCTATGTCCATGTGATCCAATATGACTGGACTATATAGATCTAAGATATTGGCCAAGTCATAACTTATTATTTGCCACAATCAACCAAAATAATAATAATTGAATACTTGCATAAATTTATTTGTTTTTAGTTCTACATAATATAAACACGGTATTTTAGTATGCCCACATCCCTACATCAATGTTATGAAGTTTAAGATATATCTTCTTCCATGAATAATATAGCAATGCTTCAAACTGATGAGACAGCTGAAGGCTGTACAAATAACCCACTTGTACAATAACTTTATGAGTTATTCAATATATTTACACTTTGAAATAACTTAAATTCATTGTATTCACGCTTGCCAAATAACATTTTGTTGTAAGCAAATATATTTTACTATTCACTTATTTTTACAAGATATAATTTTTCTATAATATTAATGAATAAATTGATTTAATGTGAACTTTTGTTTTGTTTTGCTGTTGAAGACTTTTCAAAGGGGTGGTGATACACTTATAAAAACATACTTATTTCAGTAAAAGTCTTCGAAGGTAATATGGGATAACCCTGTATAATAGGTTTATTGATGGCTTGACATATTGTATGAAAGAGCAGGAACGTGTCGCTGTTTACAATACATTTCTAAGATATATTTCCAGGATATATAAGATATATATTTCATAGTTTATCACCGTACATGTCCACCGATATATCTGGTGTCTATCTAAAGTTCGTAACCGGCGGGAAAGACGCACAGCAATGTGATGAATATGAAAGTTTACCGTCTATAAAATAAAGAATGAATTTTGACCATTTGTGATGCTTAAGAGAAATTTACTCCATGATTATTAACTACAGTTCATACTAGAGAAAAAATGCTTTTTAAGGTTTTATAGTGGACTCAATTGTTATTTGTCATTAGGCTATCAGTTAATGACTCTACCTAACAACTAGTCAATGTTGATGGTAATAAGACGAAGGGTTTGGACCGTTCCCTATTAAACTGTTAAAGGTTTTTACATGATTAGGAAGACTAAAAATAAAAAATCTAGCAAATCTTTTACCGTTTATGTACTAATTAACTGTTGTTAACTATGACACACAGTATGGAGTTTTACTCAGTACAGGTTAATTTTAAACATGCTATGTTTTATTAATTTATTGTATTTTGAATTAAAAAAAATACCTACTCTTAATAAAAATAAACGGTATCAGTTGACTGACACATACTTTCTCCCAACAATATAAAAAAGGTGTTAAAAGCTCCAAACATTAATGTCTTGATGACTCAGTCGGATAGCTACCAGCTGAGCAGCACTCGTTTGACCCCACACGCGTCTGTGACTTTTAACAACGTACTGCGTTTACCGCTAAACGAATAAAAGGTATCAGTTAACTGACACATACTTTCTCCCAACAATATAAAAAAGGTGTTAAAAGCTCCAAACATTAATGTCTTGATGACTCAGTCGGATAGCTACCAGCTGAGCAACGCTCGTTTGACCCTACGCGCGTCTGTGACTTTTAACAACGTACTGCGTTTACCGCTAAACGAGAAATTGAATTTTCTCCGCAACCACTTGACGTAGAGCAATAATTTAAAATACTGGATTATTTAGTTTTTTGAGCTTGATTTAATGGTGATAAGTAAAATTTATTTCAAGACAACAGCTATTTTGAAAATTCAAAAAATTGATTTTTTAAACACTTTTTAATCCATAACTTTTAAACGCGCATTTTCTAGGAGATGCGGGTGGTGTCATTTTATTCAACATTTTAAGCTTAATAAACCACAAAACTGTAATCAAAATCGTTAGAGCCGTTTTTGAGAAATTTTGATTTTTGACGATTTTTGAGGGTTTTTGGGGGTAAACTACCCTTAAAAATCAAAAATTCAAAAAAATGAAAAAAAAAACGCCTGGAATTATCGTGGGTTTGGACCTACGTACCAAATTTCACCAAAATCGGACCATTGGGGCATTCTCTAGCTCTGTATACATCCAGACACACACACACACACACACACAGACATCACTCCGAAAACCACTTTTTTGGACTCAGGGGGAACCAAAATGGATAAATCCACCAACAACTCAAATTCGAAAATTTTGACGAAAACAATACTTTCTCCATATACTATGGTATAGGGGGAGAAAGTAAAAATTGAATTTTCTCCGCAACCACTTGACGTAGAGCAATAATTCAAAATACTGGATTATTTAGTTTTTTGAGCTTGATTTAATGGTGATAAGTAAAATTTATTTCGAGGCAACAGCTATTTTGAAAATTTTAAAAAAAGATTTTTGAAACACTTTTTACTCCATAACTTTTGAACGCGCATTTTCTCGGAGATCCGGGTGGTGTCATTTTATTCACCATTTTAAGCTTAATAAACCACAAAATTTTAATCAAAATCGTTAGAGCCGTTTTTGAGAAATTTTGATTTTTGACGATTTTTGAGGGTTTTTGGGGGTAAACTACCCTTAAAAATCAAAAATTCAAAGAAAATGAAAAAAACGCCTGGAATTATCGTGGGTTTGGACCTACGTACCAAATTTCACCAAAATCGGACCATTGGGGCATTCTCTAGCTCTGTATACATCCTGACACACACACACACACACACACACACACACACACACACACACACACACACACACGCACGCACACACACACACACACACACACACACACACACACACACACACACACACACACACACACACACACACACACACACACACAGACATCACTCCGAAAACCACTTTTTTGGACTCAGGGGGAACCAAAATGGATAAATCCACCAACAACTCAAATTCGAAAATTTTGACGAAAACAATACTTTCTCCATATACTATGGTATAGGGGGAGAAAGTAATAAACTAACTCGGGAATTATTTCCTAATGTCACAAAGCTCTTAAAGAGAGTATTAAATTCTTCCCAGATAAATAATTATTTACATACCATTTTAGAATAAAAATTTGTGTTAAATTTACTGTCTAATCTTATACCCTAAGATCCATGCTATTTTAAGGTAAGAAAACTTAATTAAATTACAAAGTGCTACTACTGTTTCCTATTTGAACATCAATATTTATGGTTAACTAAGAACAAAGACCCAGCATTAAATTGGTAATAAAGGTAAAGCTTAAACATAACACTAGGGCGATTAATTATCACTATTAAATTATGGATGAAGTAATTGTAAACATTCGAATCAGTTTATAATTAGTATAAATTTTACGAATTTTTCTTTTTGTAAGTTTCAAAACAAGTTAATCTAAAATACTAAGAACTTAAAATCTGTAGTTTTCACAGCGCTGAGTTTCAATGACATTGTATGGACACCAAAACACATAACACAGTACAAAGTAATAAATTATAAATTTTGATAGTAAACACTATACCACCTTGCATTGACATAATAATACCGATTATTTTCACCTTCATACGTTTTCTGTAATATGAAAAAGTTGCAACTATAATTTGATATGTACTTAGAAGATAAATTATTTTATAAATGCAATCTTACAAGTTATACTTGTTATGTGTAAACAAAGATAGTGGTGATATGTTAAAGTGTGTAGTTACTGTAATGCAAACCTTAGTCTGTAGTGTAAATGTTTTGGCCAAAGTTAGTGGAAGCAAAAAGTTGTTAGCGGTGGAAGCTCGGGTTTCATTTGCATTCTGTAACGTTTGTTTCCTTTGGTATAAACGGCAGTAATTCATACTTTCAAAACAACTGATAAATTTTGTTGGTTAATGATGTAGTGTGACTAAAATACAACTTGAGGTAAAAAATACAAAAATATAGTAAAGCTGAGATTAAACAATACCGTATATTGCTTAAAAAGGTCACTAAAACCCAATAACTGTTTCAAGTTAAACCCCATATAATTATTATGAATAAGCTTCCTCGATGATAAAACTAATTTAACAAAAATAAATACCACAGAAAAGTTTCGATAAAATAGAAGTATACATTTATTGCAATTATCAAAACTAAATGTTTTGTTTAAAAACTATTCAAACTGGCTTGTATCAAATCAAGCGCATTTTCTAATGAAGGACAGAAGGATTAAAAATTATTTAATGATTATTAAATTAAAATTAAAGAATTATTATGTTATTGCCCTTATCTATGAAAAGACAAGACACAATATATTAAATCTTTAAGGAGTTTTTTACTTCTTTAATATGGCAAAAAAGTTAAATCAACTGAAAATGCATTTCGCTAAGTGCACTTAAACCTCTTCCGTTTCATCTCTTCAATATCGGTCATTTTAATACCGGATGGAGTCGATTTGCTTATAAATCAATTTCCGTTAAATGCGTTACTCAATAGTATTGAAATACCGGGTGTTTCAAAATGAAAGAGCAGATTTCATATATGTATTACTCTAAACCCATTAATCTAGGACGTATGATTTATATGGCATTGGATAGAGCAAACAATGAAGTTTCATTGTTGTATCAGCTGATAGGTTGTTATTATTTCCCAATGCGAAATCGTGTTAATTTTCATTACATTCTTGTAATTTAAGAAATGGCAACTCTGCAAGAAAAAATATTTTGTGTTTTGGAATTTGCTAAATGTGAATCAATAATTCAAGTGCAACGAAATTTTCGTCGAACATTTAATAGGCAACCACCTCGGCACAAACAAATTTATGAATGGCACAGGAAGTTCGTGGAAACTGGTAGTGTGTGCAAGAAAACCAGCACTGGACGACCTCGGACTTCTGACGAAAACGTTCAACGGATTCAAGATTCTTTTACTCGAAGTCCCAAGAAATCGACATCCCGAGCAGGTATTGAACTTGGCATTCCTAAGACAACCGTATGGCGTGTTCTAAAAAAGAGATTACATTTCAAACCATACAAAATTCAGTTATTGCATGCACTTCATCCTAATGACTACAACAAAAGGTATGAGTTTTGCAGTGATATGCTGATGGATATGGCGGAAGAAGGTTTCTCTGATCGTTTAATTTTTTCTGATGAAGCCACATTTCACATTTCCGGTAAAGTTAATCGTCATAATGTACGAATTTGGGGATCCGAGAACCCCGGTATAGTTGTTCAACATGAGAGAGATTCGCCAAAATTGAATGTTTTCTGCGCCATATCTTCTGACAAAGTGTACGGCCCTTTCTTTTTCGCAGAAAAAACGGTGACAGGAATAACATACCTTGACACTCTAGAGCAATGGCTGTTCCCTCAATTACTAGAGGACTCAGGAAATTTTATTTTTATGCAAGATGGTGCGCCTGCACACTTCCATGAACTAGTTCGAACATTCCTCAACAACACGATTCCAAATCGATGGATAGGGAGAGGAGGGGAAGAAGATCTCATTTTTCGACGTTGGCCTCCCAGATCGCCAGACCTCACTCCATGCGACTTTTATCTTTGGGGCTACATAAAAGACAGGGTTTATGTCCCACCATTGCCTGCTTCGCTTCAAGAACTCAGAGTACGCATAACAGAAGCTGTTGAATCAATTACTCCAGACTCTTTGGCCAATGTATGGCGAGAAATCGACTACCGATTTGATGTATGTCGTGCTACACATGGGGCGCATGTCGAATGCATTCAACCTCAGTAAAATAAACTTTAGATGTTCCTTTTATCGTTTGTATTTTTAAATGTAAATAATTCAATAAAGATTGTCTGTTATAAGAATATGAAATGTGCTCTTTCATTTTGAAACGCCCTGTATCTATAAAACAATTTAGATTTAGATTTTATAAACAACATAGTTTACTTTGCCTTATGTTTCATTTGTTCATTTACGTAAGGTAATCATTCTTAAAAAAATTGTATACTTTTAGGGGGTAAAGAATTAGATATCAAAATCATTTGTTTTATGAACTATGAATTAAACGTAATTGGTAGTAGTTCGAAAGTTTCAAAGCGTAAAATCTGTTTTGCAGTATCAATAGATAAGATCGCTAATTTAAATAAATGTGACCCAATTAATTTTAAAAGCGTCCAAAGTGCAAGGGGCGATCTCCCATCGAAATTTCACTAATTTCAACAATAGTAGATTATCATCATGTAATCATTTATGTCATTTGAACTATGAAATTATTTTCTCCAGTGGTTCGAAAGTCACATTGGTCCTGCTGCATAGAAAACAAAAACTTGCAGGCCTTTCAAGCGAGGAGAACTGTTAGTTAATTGCTGATCTCCTTCCACTAAAAACCATATGATAATTATTATATCTTATTATTGATTGTATCCTCTAGAAAAAAGCGTTATTATCAACAATAACGTTAGAAACCCGTAATGGTTACTATTTATAAACTTAATCAAGTTTACATATTGTTTATAATTTTTATATAATAATATTGGTTACTGAACTCAATTCACTGTATTGCCGTATCTATTGAATGCGTGCATTGAAACTTAGTGTGGATAATCAATAATAAATCTTTGTGAAATATTTGTAAATGGGTTAGTTTTATTTTAAAATAATCCTTTGTAAGTTGTTACATTCAGTGAAACAGTAATCCTAGTAAACTCAGAGGGTCGTGTTTTACTTGTCCATTGCAATCCCTAGTCTGCAGGTACACCCCGGTTTTTGCTAAGGTTTTATATGAATGTTCCTGAGGGCTAAAAAAACCCTAAAGTGTTCACCCGGCTGTGAAAGAATTCCTGTATTCATTTTCAAACAAAGTGAATAAAAACGTTTCTTAGCCTAATTATATTATGTTATGTTCTGTTTAAAAAATTTTCTTTCAAATTTCCGAGTTTGATTTAATTGTTCACCACAACAGAGAAATCGGAAACCCATTTTGTTTTTAACGAGGGTCTATTTGTCTCGGTTACTGATGGACATCATTTGTCGCGTGGTTTCAATTTGAGGTTTGTGTAATCGAGGTTATTACGTTAAAAAGCTCAAATATGTTAGTGATGGATTGTTCAGTTGTTTTTTAAAAGTATTAAAGACTGAAAACAATAATATGTGAATACATACGCCATTACAACTTAACAATTTCATGGTCCGCATGGCTATTGCTTTCAAATTTTTAAAATAAATAGATAAATAAAATGAATCATTAATAATAATTAATTAATTAACAAATAATTTAAATAAATGTGTTATTTTTTTAGTTTTAATTTAATCTTCTAGAAGAACGGCTATTGATTATTTTGACAGCTGGTGTAGTGACAAATTCTTGCAAAAGAGTTGAGAAAACATGTTTTCGTTATAAAGTATTTCACAACTGATTGGTTTGAGGTCAAGTGAAAATTTTGTTGAATTTTAACGAGTAGGCCATCTTTAGCACTTTATGCGATGATTTTTCATACTAATTAATAATTAATTATTTATAAGTTGTAATTTTAAAGCCTTGCTCTCAAATTATGATACGCTTTTGTAGACGTAATTACGATACGTTCAAACTTATACTAACGTAGAATAATAATAAATCAAACCATTTGAAGAATTCATATCTGTACACAGAACAATTATTCACAACCTTCATTACAAATTGTCGCATGTATGCTTTAGCCTAATTGCTTTAGGCCTACAATATTTTGCCTAGACCTAGCCTTAGCCTTTTGTTAAAACCTTCAATATCCCAATAACCTTTATTCATTCAGTAACCTTGTAAATAAAATTAATTATTATTAGGTTCTATAATTTATTATTTGCATATTTAATTAATTTTTAATTCTATATGTAGTGGTTTACAGTAGCTGCTAGAACGAACATCTAGAAAATGATAGAATAAGGAATTCAATATATGTTTGATAGCATTAATGTTTATTTAACAGTTCTAAGAGTACTTACGCTTTTATCTAGTTGTGATAGGAGATACATTTCTTTTATTGGATATAGTAGGACATTGTTTATATGTGTTATTCTTTAGTAAACATAACCTCTAAGTTTTGTTCCAGAGCCGTCTGTCTCTCGAACATACTTGACATAGAGAAATCCGAATTCTCTGGAAATGACTAGTACAGTTTTAGAATGTATATATTTGGGCTGCGCCCCCATAGTCAGTCAGTATTTGCCAGTCAGTGGTAGTCAGTCAGTGGTAGTCAGTCAGTGTAGTGAGTGAACAGTGAATCAGTTAGTGAACAGTGGTGTTACATTGATATAGTGCTATTGAGTGCTAATCTTTGTATGTGTTTATTGTGGTGACTAATAAATTCTGTTTAGTGAAGTGGTGTTTTTATTGTGAAGCGTCCCTAGTGATATACAATGTGTGGAACAGTAATCGCTAGTGGTGACGACAAAATTTATTAAACTTTAATTTCTATGCATAATTATTAACATTATTTTACCTTACATAGAAAATTAAAATACTATGTTGATAAGTTTCAAATTGTTCGATTTGTTCTGCCACTGAACTAAACATAATAAACATTATCAGGGGACTTAAATATATAGTGATATTAAGTTAAAAGTAGAATAAGTAGTTAAACACATCAGTTTAATTAGAATTTTGTGTGTCAAATTATGTTTATATGTTCATTTCCATGATCGCACATATTGATGGCTGAATCGGTCGTTAAGGTGCACTTAGCAAAATGAATCTTCAGTAACGTTAAGCCTTTATCTGTATTTGAGCATTGATAATGTATTGGATAGCTCAGAATTTGTTTTATTGCTGCCACGTTATTGGTTTAATTGGAATATCTTTTAGTTTCTGGCTAAATATGATTGAACACTATTATATCGAGGTGAGAAGATTATTAATATTTGTTTTTATAAGAACTTACATATCTATAAAATTCCAATTAAATATGTTCCGTCTATCAAAGCATCTTAAATAATAAAAGACCAGGGTAATAGATTAACCATCAAAATAAACAAAAACATATTGTATCGACACATAATACGAGTACATAGGAACTGTGTGTACACTTACTAAGGCATTGGTCTTGAATCTTGAAAAGTCTTGAAAACATATACGGAAGGAATGGCAGTAAATCTTATATTCTAAAAGTTTATACATGATTTATTTTTTAGATTTCCCCCTGTTAGATTAATTATATGTGGACAAAATACATTAAATACTGTTTCCATCCTGCAGTCCTTCGAATTGCCTTTGTTGTCCTTATGGATATTTTTTAAGCTACTACAATTTTACCTTCATCAGCAAATAGCAACAATGCAACATGTTACATTTACAACATTTGGTTGAAAAATGTATACTAAAGTTCAGCACCCTCAGACCGTTTGTGTGACCGATGCGAAGTAAATCTTCATATGAGAACAGATAACCTATAGATAACTATAGATAACTCTATATGTTACCTGTTGTGTGAGTGAGCGCATAGAATAAGATTGTCTTAAATACGAAGAGTTTTTTTAGCTTGTTATTACATCGTAATGTTTTTGTTAGAATGACTAAGTAAAAAATAGTAGTCATAGTTAATGATTTAACTAACAAAGCAATGTTCTTCCGAACTTTTGTTTGTTCGTTAGTAACTTTTTAAAATGTAAATCATATGGTCGGTAATAGTTCGTTAGGAATTGTTGTTGATATTGAAGTTCGCCGCGAATGTTTGGCCAGTGCGGACGCAACTTAACAAATAGTAATTGACATGCATTGACAGTAATTGACTTTATTTATGATAAAAAACAGTTTTTTACTAAACCCTCTGTTCCTTATTATGTGATAATTAAATTTGTCGAGTATGTGGGCCACATTTAATATGAACGCCTTCTATTCAAAGGCATGTTTAATAACGGCATTCCTACATATATGGCCGGCGGTTTGAGACGGGGTGGTGGGGGAATGGGAGGTGTTGGTTAGGGGTTGGAGGGGAGAGGATGGTATTGGGAGTGGGGAGGGGGGAATTTTGAAATTTCATAATGATTATTACTTCCAAACAGTAAAGAATTGGCATTTCTTATAAATTCATGCAGTATTTCATCAGTTAACTTCTGGCTAACAATGAACTTCTAAATTACAGTCAACTAAATACAAGACTCAAATTGATCTTAAGTGACCTAATTACTATTCGAATTACGTATCTTTTATCTAATTGGCTAACCATAAACAAATTACGGTTAGTATATTATATTAATGTTAAATTTTAACAACATTATTACACTAAAAAAGTAGGTACCCGTTAAACATTTCAAAAACATATTTTAAATTGAAAATTTACCAAGGAACATCTGGAGATAGTAAACGTGACGGTGAAGTCCATAATTAATAAAACACAAGTTAAACTTTTTTTTCTATTTTTGATCTATAAAATACAATTAGCACATATATAGTACGGTAATGATAAATGACATTTTTTTGTAGTAAACACAACATTTTTTGTTTAGCTGGCATTTTTTAATTCTTGGTTTACATAATCGTCATACAAGATCGTTGCCTAAAAACATCTTTGTTGCCATAGAATACATTAAGTGTGAAGGCAAGAAAACTAGCAACATATTCTACAAGTAAGTGTTTATGTACAATAAGTAAACTACAGTATTAACGATTATTTGATAAATGGTAAATAATGAGAAATTACAATACACTATAAAACTATGTAGTCCCTTTTAAGTAGGACTTTGGTTATTGCAAAAGTTTTGGTCTGAATTACCTGATATTATTTTAAGCTGCAAACAAACAATACTAATAGAATGTAAAACTTACTTCTTGCATATGGTCTATAAGGTGTTATGATTCGATATGTTCATTTAACCATATTTAATCTAAAGTCTTAACTCTTTCGTTCGTTAAACTTTCTAAGACTTTTAAAACAAGATTTAGAGGTGAAAAACAAATTTGGACTTGTTTTATTGGATCAAAGCCGACGTTTCACAACTTTTTTTGGAAAGCTATAACAAATCTGTAAACCACCTTCCTAAAGCCTTTCAGACTTTTAAACCCTAATTTTGTAATATTGTAAATGAGCTTGTAAGTCAAACCTTAAAAAATTCTTAAAAATGAATTTATTTTTTTTATTAATTTTTATTAATATGTTACTTTAATTCATGATAATATCTATTTAAAGATCTAAAATTTAAAATAAGAATGTAATTTGACTTCAAACAATAATTAAAAAAAAAATAATTTTAACTAATTTATTGATATTTATCATCCAAGAGGTAATAAATATCAATCAGTAATGTTTCTAGATAGAGTGTAGGACTTTGACTATTCACTGACGTGATGCAAAAATTGAATGTAAGTCGTTACTCCTTAGTAAAATTCAACAAAACCTAAAACATAAAAGTAGTAATGACTTTTTCAAAGCTTTCTGACAAATAATTACGGTTTAACCAAATGATTGTAGGCCATAACATCCTCTTTAAGATTTATATCGTTTGTAAGTTAGTAAAATCCCGTGAGGTTGCTGGTGGTTAAATACTAAAAAAATAAAATAAATAAAAAAGTATGAATGAATAAATAAATATATATAAATAAATAAAATGATAATAATACATAATAACAGGCTTGGGAAGAAAGCAAAATCTAAAAAAAAGCAATACAATTCGTATAATTTTTAAAAAGTATTGTATTATTATAATTCTAATATACTGAAAAATTCTATACACAAAGTTGAAAATTTAATAAAACAAATGAACAATACATTACAAACATTTGTTGAATCGTAATAAAGAATGCTCTGTAGAACAAAGGCCCTTTTCACTTAGCAATAAATTTCTTTCAATAGCTTTGTTTTTCCTAAAAAGTGAGAAAATAGTATAGGTCTTCGAATTGATGGCAGTAAAGAGAACTTAATTTTGGTCTTGGGGAGTTTATACAACTCCAGCCAATAAGATGGTGCTAAAGGTATTAAAGGTTTTAAAAACTTGTTTGTGTTAAAAAATACATGATGATTTAATGGTATGGCAACAATGGAAGAAGGACTGCCATACTATCATGTCCTGATTAATTAACATGCAAATCAAATTGGGAAATGATATTTTGACATTATTACTACAAAACTAAAAGATATACGGCATTAGTGTAAGTTAAAAAGTTGCTCAGTTCAAAAAGAGCTTCAAGGTGATATACAAAATGACATGTGACAGCATTTAAAATTTTAGTGTTTTGTTTATGTAAACATTTAAAAAAATATTAAATTTTGGAATTTTAGTTTTTTTAATAAATGTAGTCTTGTGACATACCATTGTAAAGCTTAGATTATTTTAAATAAGTATTTTGAATCAGAAGTAATTTGTAACAAATAGGCCCTAATAAAAGAATTACAAGGTATTCCGTAAATTTTGATTTTGGGTTATAAAATGGACGCCATTTTTAAACGAATAAGGAAAACTGTATTCTGTTTTCACCAAAATATTTATATTAAATAGACCTTTCTAATGATGTATAATATGAAAAATGTTTGTATTTGAAATTTCCAAGATTCGAACCTGTGACCCCCAGTTTTTGAGACACCCTGTTTTTATACGTTAAACATATTTTAAAATAAGTCCTTGGAGTCAATTTAGTGGGAAATAAATTTGTTTGGAGGTTGTAGAGTAAAGCGTTTATAATCCATTTAGGACAAATTAGGATGTTCACCCAGTATAATATTTTATCTAGGAACAATTAGTGTTGTACGTAATAAGGAAAATCATAGTAACATTATTAAATTAATTATTGTGATCCATTGTTTACCTATTACTATGTGCTCGAGTGTATTTGAGATAAAATACAAAACACGTCAGATATATACAAAACTGACTATGGCTTAAAGCAAAGGGTGTGCATTTATAACTACTTTAAGAAGTAAAATATAACTGCAACTAATATTATACCTACTTGTAACACTTAAAATAGTTTTTAAAGTTCATTAAAACTTTTTTAACCGTTACAACACTAATTGCCACTGATAATGAACCTAGCTTATCACAAGGATAACCACTTGAAATGTTTTTGTGTATGTTTGTATAATGTTTGTATATGTTAAAGTACATGTTTGTATAATTGTAAAGGTGATTTGACGTCATCAATCCCATTTTGTGGGCAAAAGATGAAGATAGAGGTATAATTTATAAATTTAATTGAATTTGCCACAGTTAATAAATAAGTTTACAAATTAAAGTTTATAAAATTGCTAAATTTTACGATGTATTTGGACATTTCAATGACTCCTAAAGCATCTAGTATGTGCGAAATAAAAAAATGCAGCAATAAATATAGTGTAATTTTGTATTGAAAATGGAGTTTCTTTATTAGAGTGATGTCAAGAGAATGAAAGCTATTACAATCATGGAAGCTGACGCTATTGTGTTTGGTTTTCGTTGTTCTAAAGATAATTAAGGAACAATTTACATTTTTTGATTAATATATACATAACAAATATGATTTTAACAAATATGGTTTTTTTAATTTGACATCAACTTAAACTATAGTACTTGTAGAATGCAATTAAAAATTAATTATGAAATTAATGAACGAAAATTAAAAAATCTCTTATCATCTTACTCTACCAATTCAAATTATGTCCCCCCCCTTTTCGACCTAGAAAATTATAGATTGAATCATGGTCTCTCATGAAAACCTACCATTTTTTTTTTTTTTTTTTTTTTTTTTTTTGAGGGAGAGGCGGAAAAATGCATTACGCACACAGGTGGCCAGCCTGTAGTGTGGGGCTCCCCTAAAAAACGGGTTTACCCACTAAAAAACCTCCTCTACTCTTTAGGAATCTAACCTGGAATTGTTTATCACATTACGTCAGGCTAGGCCTAAATTTGGCTTACGCCCGTCGGGCTCGCTCCTTATCCAGCCGCTCTATCAAGGGATCTGGGCCACTTCGCGGTCCAGATCGGTTTTCTTTTCCAGGAGGATGCCCCGGACGAACTGTGACAAACAATCCCAGTTGCCCTCATCCTCCAAAATCTTTTGGCAGACCGAGTCCACCGAAAATGCACCAAATATTTGTGTGGCCTCCAGGCGGGGCCCTTCCCAACGGGGACATCGGAAGAATGTGTGTTCCACATCGTCGGGAACACCCGGGCAATAAATGCAGTCCGGTGAACCGGTCTTTCCCATCCGGTTCAGGTACGACCGAAAATAGCCGTGACCTGTCAAAAATTGGGTCAGGTAGTAGTCCACCTCCCCATGCCGCCGTTCCACCCATGGTTGGACCTGCTTGATAAGTCGCGCAGTCCATCGTCCTCGGGTGTCGTGCTCCCAGCTGTGTTGCCACTGCTGGAAGGTTCGGGAGCGCTCCTCTGTTCTTGCCGTGTCCTTGCCGATCTCGCCTTGTCTCTGATAAATCGCTTTCCTCTCCCCTGCCAAGAGCTTGACAGGGATGACTCCGGCGACCACCAGGACGGCAGGCTCGGACACTGTCCGGTAGGCGGAACACACCCTGAGCGCGGCTTGACGCTGAACCCGGGCGAGTCGCAGCCTGTAGCACTCCTTATCTAGAGCGCCTGCCCACACCTCTGCCCCGTAAAGGAGCACGGACTGGACCGCGGACATCAACAGACGTCTTCTGCTGGATCGGGGACCCCCGACATTGGCCATCAGCCTACTAAGGTGAGTAACTACCTTAGCGGCCTTGTCCGCCGTACGGAAGATCTGATCCCTCCAGCTTAACTTGGTGTCCACCATAACCCCAAGGTATTTGGCGGCACGAGTTGATGTGACCACCTCCCTTCCCACTCTAAACGGGACGACGGTGTCGATCCTCTTCTTCGTGAGAATCACGATCTCCGTCTTACTAAGAGCAAGCGAGAGACCGTGATCGGACATCCAGTTGTTGACAACCCGCATAACTCGGTTCAACTTTAGTTGGGCCAGCTCAACGTTGCGTGCAGCAATGAGAGCTGCGACGTCATCGGCGTACCCAACCAAAGTGGTTTCCTCAGGCATCTCGGACCTCAGGAGGCTGTCATAGGCAACGTTCCAGAGATCCGGGCCGAGTATTGAACCTTGTGCGGCACCAGAAGTGACTTCCATCGTCCGCGTTCCGTCCCTTGTGTCATAGATCAGGCTTCGAGAGCGTAGATAATCCTCGATGAGCCGCAACAGATATGCAGGAATACGAAAGGTGTTGCGAAGCGCATCCAACATATCGACCCACCTCGCCGAGTTGAAGGCATTCTTGACATCAAGCGTAACAAGAAGCACTACTCGGCGGGAGAAATGGTTGTGGCTCTCGGCTCTCTCCACAGCTCTCTGAACTTCGGTGACAGCGTCGATCGTTGACCGTCCCTTTCTGAAGCCGTACTGACGGGGGCATAAGTCCCCGGCAGCTTCCACGGCAGAAGTCAGGCGGGAACGGATCAGCTTCTCGAACAGCTTCCCAGCCGTGTCCAACATGCAGAGAGGCCTGTGGGACGACGGCAGTTCGGGATCACCTTTGCCCTTGCTGATCAGTACAAGCCTGGCTGTTTTCCAGGGAGCCGGAAACACCCCTTCTACCAAACAGGCATTGTACATTCTCAACAACAAGTCAGCGTTAATTGAAAATACTTTCTTTAAAGCCTCACTGGGAATCCCGTCCGGGCCAGGAGCCTTGTTGCTCTTCAGGGAGAGAACGGAGGTTTCCAGCTCCTCGAAAGTGAAGAGTGGAACGTCCTCTACCCGTCCGAAGTCAACCAGCGGTCGCTGTGGATGTTCAGGAAACAACGCAGCGACGATCCTCCCCATGGTGGCGCCCTCCATGATGGAAGGTGGAGAGCGGGCGCCGAGTTTCTGTGTTACAAGTTTGTAACCCAGGCCCCACGGGTCGGAGTCAACGTCGTCACGAAGTCTCCTCCAGCTATTCGCCTTGCTCCTGTTTATCGCCTGGCGGAGAGATTTTCTCGCAGCTTTATAGGCCTCCGACTTACGAACTCTGTCTGCGGGAATTCTCGCTCTTGTGGCGGCTCGTCTAGTTCTTAAACATGTTCTTCTGAGTTCCGCAATCTCTTCAGTCCACCAGTAAACGGGTTGTTTGTCGCGTCGGGGTTTCCTTCGCGGCATAGACTGGTCGCAGGCCGAGACGATCAGTTCCATCGTGGATGTTACTAGTGCCTCGGCCCCAGCCTCACCAGGATTCCCCTGTGCTCCCCGAGAGATGACTTCGGTGAACTTGACCACGTCCAGTTTGTTGGTGTTCCACCGGCGTGGCCCTTCCCGAAATGCGGAAACTCGACGATTTGCCTGATCATGCAGGTCAAAAACGATGTATTGGTGGTCGCTACCCGTGTAGTCCTCCACAACCCTCCAGCCTGAGATCCTCGGAAGGAGCGACTCAGACGCAAAGGTGACGTCGGGGATCGTGCCTCTCTGCCCGGGGCGCCGAAAAGTAGGTGTGTCGCCCTGGTTGAGGACGACAAGACCGGCCCTGGCGATGAAATCCAGGATGTATTTCCCCCGGGAGCTGGTAGAGGGCATTCCCCACTCGACGGCCCTGGCGTTGAAATCGCCACCAACGACGACATGCCCGGTGGTGCCAAGAACGCACTCCTCTAGGCTATCTATCTTGTCGCGGAAGTCCTGGACGGCCTCGTTGGGTGTGAGGTAGCAACTGAAGATAGTCACGTCCCTACACCGAACCCAGACGAATCCTCGGCCGCGCCCGTGACTCCGCACCAAAACATCTCGTGTATTACGTGCCCAAAATGCAGCAGTACCGAGGCTGTCCGAGATCCAAATGTTTGGGTCTCTGTCCCGATACTGCTCACTGATAAGGAGCGCGTCAGCACCAAGTTCTCGGGCGAGCTGATCTAGAAGGTTATCAGCTCCCCAGGATCTATGAAGGTTGGCCTGGAGGATGCGAATTACCGGCCGCTGCCTTTTGCCTGTTCAAGTGCGGCTCTGAAGGCACCGCACTGACCAGACCCGGGTAAGTGACCGAGGGCACTGGAGCCTGAATCCTTGCAGAGGAAGCAGGAGGGGCTCGAGGAACATTCCTTACGTTTGTGGCCTTGGCTTCCACACTGGAAGCAGTTGGCACTCCTGTCGGGCCCTTTACAGTTTCGGGAGGAGTGGCCGAAACCGAGACAGCGGAAGCATCTCGAAACTACCACCCTCCGTTTGAGCCTGCAACTAACCCAACCAACTCTGAGGTGCTGAAGGCTAAGCAGCTTATTGACGTGCTTTTCGCTCATCTCAGCAACAGCCATCCGGAGTTGACTTCGGTTAGGCTTTGTCAGCCATACCCTCACTCCATCGGCCGGTATCTCCGGGAGTGCCACCTGGATCGCACGGGTCACCTCATCTTCGGTGGAGAGGACATCAAGGTCCCGAATCTCGACCGAACACTTCGGTTCTAGGGCCTTGATGGAGCCTTTGTCCCCAAGTGCAGTCTTGAGGGAAGCGGCAAAACCGATCTTGTCACTCGACTTCCCCAGTTCGAGGAGGACATCCCCGTTCTGGGTTCGCCGAATAGACTTGATAACGGTGTCGGTCTCTTCCGGTTTGGCCTGCGATCTAATCTGACCCAGAACATCGGCAAAAGATCGCCCCCCTAAGGGCTTGATCAAGATTGCCTCCGTCCTGGGCTTCTTAGGCCTGGGTTGTTTAGGCTTTCTGACAGACTTGCCAGAGGCCTCCCCAACCGGGTTTGAGACTTGCGTCCGCTCCACCCTCGACGCACTTTTCGAAGCTGCCTCCGCTTGCTTCTGCCTCCTCCTTTCTTTCTTAGACAGGCGCGTCTTCCAGCCCCCCAAAGGTGTTGAGGCAGAGTTTGCTGCCAAGGCAGGATTAGCCGCCGGAGCAGGAACCTCTGCAGGAGTAGCCGCTGGAATCACGGCAGCGCCCGGGGCGGATTCAGTAGCCTGGACAGGAGATGTCTGCGATGCCGCAGTGACAAAAACCGGTCTCGGCACTGAGTCCACCTCAATAAGCTCAGGGCTTCCCGGCGAAGAACCGCTCTGCCTCTTCTTTCGCTTTCTGGCTTGAGTCTGGGACTCAGCCAGATGAGCTTGAGGTGAAGCAGAGATGACTCGGTTCGTGACATCGCGCTCCTGCTTCACTGCCTTTAGCCTGATTTTCCGGCATTCCTCGATTTCTTCTAGAGCATCTTCGAGTTTCGGGATCCCCTCTTTTATCACCTTGTTTATGTTCTTTTGAATTAGGAGGACCTTGGCCATCTCCTTCAAAAGAACTTTCATCTTCTTCAGACATGAGTCTTCCTCCTCGTGGGCGTCGTCCTGCTGCTGCCGAAGCATTTGCAGCTCGAATGCCGCACGAAGAGGGCTCTTCCTGGGAGGGATTCCTTGCATCCTGGCTAGAGGTGTTACCGGCCGGATCACAATAATTAATTTAATAATGTTACTATGATTTTCCTTATTACGTACAACACTAATTGTTCCTAGATAAAATATTATACTGGGTGAACATCCTAATTTGTCCTAAATGGATTATAAACGCTTTACTCTACAACCTCCAAACAAATTTATTTCCCACTAAATTGACTCCAAGGACTTATTTTAAAATATGTTTAACGTATAAAAACAGGGTGTCTCAAAAACTGGGGGTCACAGGTTCGAATCTTGGAAATTTCAAATACAAACATTTTTCATATTATACATCATTAGAAAGGTCTATTTAATATAAATATTTTGGTGAAAACAGAATACAGTTTTCCTTATTCGTTTAAAAATGGCGTCCATTTTATAACCCAAAATCAAAATTTACGGAATACCTTGTAATTCTTTTATTAGGGCCTATTTGTTACAAATTACTTCTGATTCAAAATACTTATTTAAAATAATCTAAGCTTTACAATGGTATGTCACAAGACTACATTTATTAAAAAAACTAAAATTCCAAAATTTAATATTTTTTTAAATGTTTACATAAACAAAACACTAAAATTTTAAATGCTGTCACATGTCATTTTGTATATCACCTTGAAGCTCTTTTTGAACTGAGCAACTTTTTAACTTACACTAATGCCGTATATCTTTTAGTTTTGTAGTAATAATGTCAAAATATCATTTCCCAATTTGATTTGCATGTTAATTAATCAGGACATGATAGTATGGCAGTCCTTCTTCCATTGTTGCCATACCATTAAATCATCATGTATTTTTTAACACAAACAAGTTTTTAAAACCTTTAATACCTTTAGCACCATCTTATTGGCTGGAGTTGTATAAACTCCCCAAGACCAAAATTAAGTTCTCTTTACTGCCATCAATTCGAAGACCTATACTATTTTCTCACTTTTTAGGAAAAACAAAGCTATTGAAAGAAATTTATTGCTAAGTGAAAAGGGCCTTTGTTCTACAGAGCATTCTTTATTACGATTCAACAAATGTTTGTAATGTATTGTTCATTTGTTTTATTAAATTTTCAACTTTGTGTATAGAATTTTTCAGTATATTAGAATTATAATAATACAATACTTTTTAAAAATTATACGAATTGTATTGCTTTTTTTAGATTTTGCTTTCTTCCCAAGCCTGTTATTATGTATTATTATCATTTTATTTATTTATATATATTTATTTATTCATTCATACTTTTTTATTTATTTTATTTTTTTAGTATTTAACCACCAGCAACCTCACGGGATTTTACTAACTTACAAACGATATAAATCTTAAAGAGGATGTTATGGCATACAATCATTTGGTTAAACCGTAATTATTTGTCAGAAAGCTTTGAAAAAGTCATTACTACTTTTATGTTTTAGGTTTTGTTGAATTTTACTAAGGAGTAACGACTTACATTCAATTTTTGCATCACGTCAGTGAATAGTCAAAGTCCTACACTCTATCTAGAAACATTACTGATTGATATTTATTACCTCTTGGATGATAAATATCAATAAATTAGTTAAAATTATTTTTTTTTAATTATTGTTTGAAGTCAAATTACATTCTTATTTTAAATTTTAGATCTTTAAATAGATATTATCATGAATTAAAGTAACATATTAATAAAAATTAATAAAAAAAATAAATTCATTTTTAAGAATTTTTTAAGGTTTGACTTACAAGCTCATTTACAATATTACAAAATTAGGGTTTAAAAGTCTGAAAGGCTTTAGGAAGGTGGTTTACAGATTTGTTATAGCTTTCCAAAAAAAGTTGTGAAACGTCGGCTTTGATCCAATAAAACAAGTCCAAATTTGTTTTTCACCTCTAAATCTTGTTTTAAAAGTCTTAGAAAGTTTAACGAACGAAAGAGTTAAGACTTTAGATTAAATATGGTTAAATGAACATATCGAATCATAACACCTTATAGACCATATGCAAGAAGTAAGTTTTACATTCTATTAGTATTGTTTGTTTGCAGCTTAAAATAATATCAGGTAATTCAGACCAAAACTTTTGCAATAACCAAAGTCCTACTTAAAAGGGACTACATAGTTTTATAGTGTATTGTAATTTCTCATTATTTACCATTTATCAAATAATCGTTAATACTGTAGTTTACTTATTGTACATAAACACTTACTTGTAGAATATGTTGCTAGTTTTCTTGCCTTCACACTTAATGTATTCTATGGCAACAAAGATGTTTTTAGGCAACGATCTTGTATGACGATTATGTAAACCAAGAATTAAAAAATGCCAGCTAAACAAAAAATGTTGTGTTTACTACAAAAAAATGTCATTTATCATTACCGTACTATATATGTGCTAATTGTATTTTATAGATCAAAAATAGAAAAAAAAGTTTAACTTGTGTTTTATTAATTATGGACTTCACCGTCACGTTTACTATCTCCAGATGTTCCTTGGTAAATTTTCAATTTAAAATATGTTTTTGAAATGTTTAACGGGTACCTACTTTTTTAGTGTAATAATGTTGTTAAAATTTAACATTAATATAATATACTAACCGTAATTTGTTTATGGTTAGCCAATTAGATAAAAGATACGTAATTCGAATAGTAATTAGGTCACTTAAGATCAATTTGAGTCTTGTATTTAGTTGACTGTAATTTAGAAGTTCATTGTTAGCCAGAAGTTAACTGATGAAATACTGCATGAATTTATAAGAAATGCCAATTCTTTACTGTTTGGAAGTAATAATCATTATGAAATTTCAAAATTCCCCCCTCCCCACTCCCAATACCATCCTCTCCCCTCCAACCCCTAACCAACACCTCCCATTCCCCCACCACCCCGTCTCAAACCGCCGGCCATATATGTAGGAATGCCGTTATTAAACATGCCTTTGAATAGAAGGCGTTCATATTAAATGTGGCCCACATACTCGACAAATTTAATTATCACATAATAAGGAACAGAGGGTTTAGTAAAAAACTGTTTTTTATCATAAATAAAGTCAATTACTGTCAATGCATGTCAATTACTATTTGTTAAGTTGCGTCCGCACTGGCCAAACATTCGCGGCGAACTTCAATATCAACAACAATTCCTAACGAACTATTACCGACCATATGATTTACATTTTAAAAAGTTACTAACGAACAAACAAAAGTTCGGAAGAACATTGCTTTGTTAGTTAAATCATTAACTATGACTAAATAATTATTTAGATTATGGTTTAGGCCTCCAAGTTGATCGCAGAGTTTATAGGCCTAATTTAACGTTTTATTTTAAAATCAATGATATTTTTATGTATTAAATTGTGATAACTTTACAAATTGTATTGAAGTTATTATAAAGGGAGGGCAAAATGCTACATGGACTTGATATTTTCTTAGGTGTTTTTTATAAGAAACCATAATTGTAACATTATGCTTACAATTAAAAATAACGAAGCGAATTTCAGTTTTGTGACAAATCACTGGGATAATCCACCAGGAATCAGAAGATAATCATAATGTTAGATTGATATAAGTAATATAGGTAAATATAGGTTGATATCAAAATTTCCATTAAAATCAAATGGAAAAAATTTAAAAAGTTTTATTTAAACATCCCTGAGGGACGTAACGAAGGGAATCTTGGGGAAAACATCTGTAGTAAATAATGTTACAATGAATATTATGCGGTAAATTTATGAATTTTTTATACTCTACGTCTTCTGAACATTTAAAAAAAACTTAAATCACTTTATTAACTTCAACCCAGAGGACACAAAAATAACATGTTAATATGTGGTTAATAACTCAACAGGACGGCGTGTTGGGGGTGCCTCGCATGCGCAAAGAGGTCGACAGGAAAAGGTTTGGGTATTTTGCTCCTGTAATCTACAATAACCTAACCTCTGGAATAAGCGGTCTTAATCTCACCGCAGAAAAATCTTTTAAGAAAAAGGTTTACAGTTATTTATTTTCATAGATGGTTTGTCTAGATGGTGTCTCATTTTTATCTAGACCATTATAAAATCTAGATAATATACTATAATATATATATAATATACATTATATATGTCTAGATATAAAAATCTAGACAGTGATTAGTTAACACTGTCTTGACGAAATTGTTTTACATTTATTTATATGAATTTGACTTGAGTTATTTAGTAAAGCAGCATGATGCTGAAACTCGCTTGAAATAAAGACATGATTTATTTATTTATTTAATAATAGTTTATTTCGTGACTAAGGCCGAAAGTGACGTTTTGCCGGTCTCGAGATCATGTTGTAAGTTCGCGATTTGTCGAGGACTTGAACTGATTAAGAGTAGACAAAACGTTTTAGGTCGAGTTACAAATTATATTTTTCATCGCATTACCGTACACTATGAAATAAACTCTATAAAAATAAAAATTCAATAAAATAAAAACTTTCAGCGCTAGACCTCAAACGTTCATGATCTTCGTTGTTAAAAATGAGGGACGAAAACAGGTGATAATGATGTAGTGTAATGAAAAAAGCAATTACTTGAAGGCTTTTTACCAACATTTTCACATTCACACATTTTCACATTTTTAAGCCACTAGTTAGTAATTTTTCAGAGGATTAAGTTCAAAGGAAATTTTCAATGAAAAACAATCATGCCAAACAGTTAGGGAAGACCTGTCAAACATTTTACGGATGCAATGTTACTAGTGAGCAGGTAGAGAGTGGTCATCTGAGAAATTCGGGCCGAAATGTTACTGGGTCGAAATGTTACTTGGGTCGAAGTATTGCGACACGGTTGTTTTAGGTGTCTTTTTCTTTTACCTCCTTTGTATTTCTTAAGCCGCGTCCGCACTGGGCGAACATTCGTGGCGAACTTGTTCGGCGAACACAAAAATCAACAAACATTCTTAACGAACAATTAATCGGCCATATGATTTACATTCTAAAAGGTTAGCAACGAACAAACAAATGTTCGGAAGAACTTTGTTCGGCGAACATGTTCGGCCAGTGCGGACGCGGCTTTATACAATACACTGTATTTGCTAGATTAAATAGTTAAAAAAACATTTTCATTAAAATTCTATCAACCGTGTAAATACAACTACAGATTTTGAAGTTATATATTAAACATCCCTAAGGGGTGTCCCAAACGAACTTAGAGAAAACTCCAGTGGTAAATAATGCTACTATGAATATTGTATGTTTAATTTATTATGAATTCTCGCAGGAATCCAGTTAAAGATGTCCATAAGGTCAGTAGGACGCAGGAGAATATAATGGCTTGTAATATCAGCGAATGGCCGCCATAAGCTAGGTTATTGACAGGTATTGCGATACTCGGGGTTTGGATGGCCTACGGTCATATTGTTGCTTTAGTTGACTGCGATCTTTTAAGTCTTTTGTATTTTTTTAATAATATTTCAATACACTGCAATGTGTTTGCTTGATTAAATAGTTAAGGATATATTTTAATAAAAATTCTATCAACCGTGTAAATACAACCACAGATTTCTCTGTGATGCTACTAAACAATGCTTATAAATAATTTTCAAAATGAAATGCCTTAAAATTGAAAATATTTGTATACAGTCGTAATTCGGTATAGCAAAAATGTTGTGCATAAGATTAAATAAAACAAACAAAATAAAACATATGTTGTATATATTTATTTATTGGCAATTAGGATACAGCCAAAAGATAGCTTCATAAAAGCGAGGTAGATTTTAATTTGTTATAAACAAAATATTGCCGTGACGTATTTTTCCCAGACAAGACAGTGATGGACAGGGGACGGAGATTGATGGGATGGCAGGTGTGGGAACTGACGGATGATCGATGCTTGTTTAAGGGGAAAGAGAACTGACAGTCTGGCTCTATTTTTATTTTATATTGGAGAATATTTATGTCTGTTTTGATGGATTTTGGTAAAGTTTCTGAAGACATCCTGCTTTATTAAGTTAGCTGCATCACCACTGTTTGACTAAACAATATGGTATCATGAGTCGAATGAAAGCTAAAGGAAATTCTATAAGACTCGTTCGTAAATTTCATGAAACTTTCATCTTCCTTACTACACTTAAGGAATTATTGGAATTATTACTCATAATTATGGCTATCTCTGAAATGTGGCTATTGTTATTTTATATATAGAAGTGACATTTTATTCAAAGTCCTCCTATGTGAAGCCCTAAAAGCAACATTAAAAACGGGAACAAAGGTTTCTGAAGTCCCCATGCTATAAATTACCTACCCTATATTAAAATATTGGGTCTTATGTGTTTGTTAATTTGTTAAAACTGAACAAAAAGATATTTAGAAAGACATCAAACACCTCTACATACTATAATAGACATATACTTTTTTCTTTAAAACCTACATTAAAAACATTTTTAAGAATTATTTTAGGGTTTTCTGAGTTAAAAATGTTCAACTTATTAGTACACAATTTATTTGTTTTTATGCTTATTAAGTATACTCTATTAATATGACGATATTCGATCTACGAATGATTTGTTCTAAAAGTTACGAAAATTTTAAAATGCCGTCCAAAGACCAAAATCATGAAAAACAACATTTGTATTATTTTGACATCGCCCAACAAAGTTCTGCTATAAAAAATCTCTTGTTATGAGAAACCTTGTAAACAAAACAATGATTTATGTGGATTTGAGTGAAATCAGATCGCCTGGCTGGTATCATTTCCATGTTCATAGTGAAAAACAAGAATCGAGATGTCTGCATTGAGAGATGAGCTTTATCTTCAGTCTTGTAGGCTATAAACTATGACTATGTCTCGTTTCAAAAGAGCAAAAAGTGTTCTTTTACTTAATTAATAATTAATACTCATTAGTTTTCTGAAGACAGTTACTTTTAACATCTTGGAAATGTTGATTTTTATCTTGAATACAATTATTTAGGTTAGGTGTACATCAAGGTTATTTAAACTTTTTATTGCACAGTTGCAAACAAGAAAAAAGTTAAGTAAGTGTTATTTTTGGTTTTAGATAAAGATGAATAAATTGTTTCTTATGCTGGAAATAGCAGATATGCAAGAAATCTATTTTGTTTTTTAAAGTAAAATCACCAAACACTTTACACAAACACTTAAAAACTAATTAAGCTGTAATACCCCACGTATACTGCAACGAAAACACAGCATTGTGTATTTTGGGACGTGAAATACATATGTGGCTGACATTTGTTTTGTCTCTAAAATTGTTGTTGTTTCACAGAGAAAAATTGTGTTTATTATTATTTTGGGCTGACATTTATTAACGCTTTAAAACTTTAACAACTTTCATCACAGAACTTTTTTTATAAATATAAATATGTAAATTGGTTCAGAAATTCAATAACATAACAATAAATTTACCAAATTGATTGTCTTGGTTTTTTTAATAATATTATAGGCTGGCAAGGACAATATTAGATGTTAAACTGTACGTACTTTCCTTAACATGGAATAATTGTGAAATCGCGCAATCTCTCATATTAATACAGTAATTAGTATTTGTAAATACAGTTAACAAATCTTTTCTCTGGCTTATTTTTTTACCTCATTATTAAAATAACTTTTAAAATGTCATATAAATGTTCCCGAATTTACATGATTTTTCTTCTATTCCTTCTAAAAACTATAAGTTAAATTTCGCTTTTAATGCATATTTTAATCATATTTGGTGAATCTAAATTGGATAGAAATATCGATATAAATATAATCCTTAATATTGTTATTATAACTAATACTAATGTAATATATAATGATTAATGTTAATAATGTTAATATTGAAATAGCGATAATGGTCTTCTTGAATCCTCAAACCTGTGAATCATTATTTGTGTATTTTTTAAAGTTACATTTTCTTACAACAGTAACCCACAGTCATCAACCTGTGCTAATTAAAATTACGTTTTTCAAGGCATCATTTTTACCGGTAACGTTAGTATTATGCGCATAACTAAGAGGTTAAGTAAAATGTCTGGCAAAGTATATGGAATAAACAAAACCAATTGTTCGTAGAAACGACTCTGACAAAGTACTCCAAGGCAAAACAGTTTGAGGAGGACAACTTAGTTTCCTGTTTTTGTCGCTTCGTTTCCCGGGCTGTCTTCCTAAATCTCTTGGATTTGCATTTTAAATACCTCGTGATTTGTGAAGTAGAATGGTTGACGAAAACAACATTTTCTTCAAAAAAATTTGGTTTTGTGATTGAAATAAGTACATATTCAACTTATGGATTATTGTAAATGTTTGGCAAAATACTTAGAGTAATTTTAACTACCAGTTGGTGTTGCGTAATAGTAGTGTTTTTTTTTTTTTTCAGTTGTGCAAAATCGATTACTATATTGATCAAAATATTTTTTCCCGTGGTTATGTACACTGTACACCCGTAGCAAAAATTATTTAAGACTACCCCACTCAGATTTCATTTTGACCGTAGGTGGCCGTGTTGTTTCCGCCAAAAATTTACGAAAATCGAATAACTTAAAAGCAATATTCATCATTGAAATTTGAAACTGTTTCTTTAAAATGAAATTGGGATTGTGTTGAGGATTCAAAACATTTGGTAATGTGCAGTTGTAAAGAAGTGTAGTTTTGGGTAGTTACTAACAGATAATCACATTAAAATATATGTATCAACATATTCTGTCATTGGTTTTATATTTGAATTTTTATCAAAGAAGTTAAATTAAATCATGGAGGATATTACGGGTTAACCGATTGTTTAACCGAGTGTAAGCAAAAAAGAGTCTCTTTAAAAGAATGTAAACAGTGAAATGGACATGAGTTTTAATTTTAATACTCATATCCAAACTAACGTGTGCATATATATATTTTATTAAAATGAGTTTTATATTAAGTCCCCTAGAGGCTGTGTGATAGGCCTATGTTTAGTTTACAAGCTATTTTGAAATTTTAGATTTGGCTGTTTCAAGACCAGGTATTTTCAAGATTAGCTTACGTAATGAAAGAATTTTAAAATATATTTCACTGCATTTGATGGGTTACAACTAGAAGAGATCGAAACCCTACAATTGAGTGGCATTTTGTTCGCATAATTGAAAAATCTACTTTGCCGACTCTTGCATGGAAGGAAGGTAGAGAGATCTGGCGTCAGAGAACAGAATTACTAGCTCTCTACTTGAACATTTTTACACCTGGCAACATCACTTTTATTTGTTCGGATAACTTCCGGCAGTAACCATGTAAAATATAACAGACGTAAAATAGTCGAGGAGCTAGTAAATTGATATTGATTCAGTTAAATTACACCTGTAAAGAAAATGGATTAACTATAGGCCTAGTCACAGAGAACGTGTTCCATTGATTTTAATGTTGATCATATCTCTACTTGTTCCCCTAAGTGAATATTCAGCTATAGAAAAAAGATTACTTCAATAAATATGTTCTAAATTGATTTGTTTTGATAAATATTTATTTTAGACACTATAGTAGTGGGAAAAAGCCACTTCTAAACCGGAAGTGACGTCAGCTGCCAGGGCAGCTGCAGGGGTCAGATGGTGTCAGCTGCCAGGGCAGCTGCAGGGTGCAGATGGCGAGAGTATATGCCCTGAATTTGAAGTAGAATTGGGCATGAATGAAGAGTTAGTTGAAAAGTAAAATTCAACTGTGTTAACTAAACTCTAAAAGTTGAACAAAAATTAAGAGTAAGATCAAAACTGAAATTCAACAGTTATAACTGGGGGCCTGGAAAGTATGTCAAGGTTATCCAGAGTAAGTTTTAAAAAAGCCTACCCAACTACCACCAGAAATAGTTCAAAGTTGAACTAGTTGGTGATAGTGGGATAATTCATTTGTGCCATGGGAGAGGTGTTTATTGTTTGAAAGTTGGCGATTGAATGAGAAGCGCCGCCTAGGGAGAGGGCTTATAAAATGGCAACCTTCTCCCCACCACCCATTCCCCCACTCCTTTAGACCAATAACCGGTCGCCGACTCTATGTGGTGAAACTGAACTAGACATGGCGGCCGCCATGGATAAGTCTAACCTCAAACCTTAGCTTAACTGAAGAGAATAAAGGAGCATGAAGTAGGAATTGTGGTGACAGCGCTTATATGAGGAATAGTAGGGGTAAAATAAAAAAACTTGTTGAACACAGTCGATAGGTGTAACAAGTTCAAAGTTGTTGAATTGTAACATAGAATGCAAAATGTTGTAAATAACATTATCATCAACATTAACCTGCGAAGTCTTTGAGTATAATGGGTTAAAACTGTACTTTTTCCTAACTCTATTTAAATTAGTTCTACACTTTGAAATTGAAGGTTTAGAAGTACTTCGTAATATGTGTTGTGTTCGCAAAAGCTTTAATTTTAAACATTGTGCAGTCATCATAACCGATGTGTTAAGTTCAGAAGTTAAAATAAGACTGAGATATAAAATGAAGTGTAAAAGAAATTGAAACAGAAAGCCAGAGTAGTAATTTTATAGGTTAGAATTTACGAAGGCTATTCCATGGATAATTCTAACCTCAAACCTAGTAAGTGAAGTAGTCATAACATAAAACTAACGAGAGATGATGACCGAGCGGATGCGAGGCAATGAATGTTTGTAGCGCGATAAACTACCCACCTTTATAGAGGCAATAACTCCAGCCAGATGGCGGCAGATGGCAAGCAAATGACTGGTTGACCGACTTTCACCTGAGTAGTAAGAGAAGTAGGGTTCTGTGTCTATCCCTACTCCTTGGGGTCAATGACCGACCGGAAAGGTCAATGACCTCCCCCCCCCTCCCTCCCTCCCCTCCCCCCCGTCCCCCCCCTCCCCCCCCTCCCCCCCCCCGAAAAAATGGAGCCCCCCCCCTTCCCCCACTCCTTCCCCCACTCCTCCAGGTCAATGGCCGGTCACTACCGGTTGTTGACTTTATGTGGTGAAACCAGACTAAATATGGCAGCTGCCATGGATAATTCTAACCTCAAACCTGCTGCGCATGCAACGAGTTCTCCGGATCGGAATAGTGACTATGCTATTGCGCATGCGCCTAGTCCTGTATTACTCACTTTAGCGCTACTGCACATGGATAATTCTAACCTCAAACCTTGGTTTTGCGTTGCTGTGCATATGCTGCTCCCCACTCCTTCGCCTTCCTTTTACACTGCTGCGAATTGGACTGGATTGAACACTGTACTGGAGTGAAACAACTTCCCCCACTCCTTGAAAACCCGAGGAGCGATAGGAGCTATATCTTTGCTTCAGTCGCCAACAAACTTTCATAGCGAAAGGTTGTTGGCGACTCAGCAAGAGGTTTCAAATATATAGTAGGCCTATATATATTTGAACTTCTTCTACTATGTTGCGTTTTTTAATGCAATGTGGTATGTGTGTGTGTGTGTTTAGTTTTAAGGTGTATTTAATTTAAGAAATAATTTGCGCATTGCGATGTTAGTTATAAGTTGGGTTTAGCATTAAGGTGTATTAATTTTTAAGAATAATGATGGTATTTAGCATTAAGGTGTATTAATTTTAAGAGGTGTTTAGCATTAAGGTGTATTAATTTTAAGAATAATGATGGTATTTGGTTGTGTTGAATTATTTGGTTTTTAATAATGATGTGTTGGTACTAATAATTTATGTTTGTTTTGCCTTACAGCTAGATGTTAGGGGGTAGATTAACTGTAAATTCAGAAGTTCAGTTGAACTTCATTTAAAATGGGTGGGACATCCGCAAGTCGGACTTTTTTTGCATTTTGTTTAGGAATATGATGGGTGGGATTAGTTTGGGTGGGGTTAGAGTTGCGTTTCTGCATTAACTGTTCCAGTTTCCCTGAAATTAATGGTTACGCTTTGATGCGGACGGGAAGTTACGCTTTGATGCGGACGGCCCAGGGACCTCCCTTGCAGAACGTAACTAGTGGGTTGGGAGTGGGAACCGCTAGGCAAACAGGGTGGTGGGAACAGTATTACTGTTCCCATCACCTTGGATCATTATAAATCTTGAATGACCTTGACCCACTTTCGGAAGGGTCAATGACCCCCCCCCCCGAAAAAATGGAGCCGATTCCCCTCCCCCCCCCCTCCCCCCCCTCCCCCCCCTCCCCCCCCCTCCCCCCCCTCCCCCCCCTCCCCCCCCCTTCCCCCCCCCGAAAAAATGGAGTCGACCCCCCCCCCTCCCTCCCCCACTCCTACCCCCACTCCTTCCCCCACTACGGGTGAACGACCGGTCATGACCTGAAAAATTAAAATGGCTATAACTTGATAACGGATTGACGGATTTGGACAAGCGATACATCATTGAAAAGGTCTATGTAAGACAAACATTTTGGTAAAAGAAGAATTTGGTTATCTTATTTTAGTCAAAAGTTATGCGAATTATTTTAAATAAATACCTTCTCTTTCCCCTTTTCCCCCACCTCCCAGGTCAATAATCAGTCTCGGCCAGCTGCTACCCCTCTCATTTGCATATTGTTATAAAAGACGTACCGACTGCGGCTAACATTTCATTCTGATTCCAGACGTTACGCTGCGAACTTGGAGCCACAACCATGTTATCTCTGCCAACTACAACTTCTACTTTAACTTCTACTTCGACTTCTATTTCTACTACGGCTGTTCCTGCACCTAAGAAAACTCTTCGCCTCAAAAACCTTCCTGATTGCTACAAGAATCGACTTGCATCTCAACCTTCAACTTCTGGAGCTATTCTTCCGCCAACTAACACTTCTAGACTTCGTAGTATTTTTTCACCGCCTTCGCCTTCAAAGGACTCCGCACCACCATCAACTACTATGCCGCCACCGCAGAAGCCAGTTCACCACCATCCTAATACCCCTTCCGTTGAAACCATTGTTCATCGTCTAAGCACACCCATTATCCCACTATCACCATTGCCTCCTACCCCACCACTTAGTACACCTGAAGATCATACCTATCACAAAACTGAATCCTCTCAACCTGCTACTAAATCATCTCCTAAATCAGCTCCTAAACCAGCTTCTAAACCAGCTCCTAAACTTACTCCTAAACCTACTCCTAAACCCGCTCCTTCAGAGCAATTTCAATTATTACAAGAACAGCGTCGTAGGGCATTTAGCCGTCCCACTACTTGCCCTGAAATGCTTACTAGGGGAATTAAGAAAGGATCACCTTGTGGGAGGAAATGTGTAAAAAACGAAAGTTTTTGCCGTGTACATGTCGTAAAACACATTTCTGAACTACAAGTGACAGAAACCCCCACTGTTGAATACCAATCCAAAATTATTGGTGTGAAAGGAAATAGGCTTAAGAGAGGTTGTGTCTATTTTTTTGAAAGTGTTATTGACAACGAACACATTTTGGCAACTTGTAACGGCGTAAGATATAATATTAAAGTGATTGAATCCTTGCGCAAAGAGAAATCCGTTTATGAGTTAGACTCTAAAGACTATCTCCTCAGACACAAACTGGATGGTATTACAAGGTGGGGGCGTAGCAAGTAAATTCACATAGCTTTTTCCAAATTATTGCTTAAAAAAATACTGGGGGAGAAACACAACGCGTTATAGCGTCGTGTTTCTCCCCCATTATTTTTTAACACTCTAAGTCTCGTGACCTACTAACCTACTTCCATCCAAGTAGTAAGAAAAGTACTTGCCCCACTCCTTTGGGTCGATGACTGGTCATGGTCAGCACCTACCCCTCATTTGCATACTATTATAAAAGCGGAGCGAGCGTTGGTCACCTTTTCATTTTTCTTCTACATGCCGCTCTTGTCGTTTCGTCTCTGCTGTTTATAATATTTCTTGCTTCAAAATGCCTCCTCATCTGAATGAAAATTTTAATTTTTCTGAAATTTCTGATGTTTTTGAACAATCTGAAGACACTTTAAGTAACGACAGTGAAAGTGAAGATGATGAGGACGATGATGATTATACTGTTGAACTTAGTGAAGAACGTAAAGTCATAGCAATTGATCCACAATTTCCATTTGATACAATAGAAAAGTTTATGGCTGAAGCTAATAAATGGTTGGACTCAGGATGTTATGTACGAATTGACTCTTTTATATTGTATGGTGATAGTCATTCTTTCCTTGTCACACCAAATGACAGAGACCGCATGTTGGAGTGGGCACAATCTATGATGGAGTGCTACGAACAAGGTGTGGACACTGGCGGCTATTTTCTTGCACAACTAGTGTAATAACAAATTACCCTTCCCCCACGTAGTGAAGAAGGAAAAGAAATATTAGGAATCTAATTATAATACTTCCTTCCACATATAAAGAAGAGGGGGAAAGGAGTGGGGATTATAAAGTGGTGGGGGAATGTGTATAAATGCAGGTTGTTTCAAGAGACTTTTATTATTATTGTGGCTTTAGCAGAAACAACATGGAGTTTAAATCTTCAGCAAAAATAAGGAATAATATAATAAAGAAAGAAATTCGCAAGAAAGAAAAGATTGAACTTATAAAATTACAACTTATAATACCTTCCATTGAAATTGGATGTAGCAAACTAAAGACTTTGGTGAAAACTAACGAATATTTGTTACAATTGCTAAAAACAATCGAAGAGTTGAAGAGAAAGAATGGACATTCTACATAGTAAAATTTGAACATTTTAATATAAATAAGTAAACTGAAAAAAGTAGATGTAGAATAGAGAGCGAGGAATAGATCACTTTGTGGTAATGGACTAACATGCCACTTAGTGCTCTATTCCTCGTTCTCGCGTTAAAATTGGATTACCTTGACCTGTTAGAATTTGGTTAACACTGTTGAATTTCAGTTTTGAACTAATGTTTATTCTTGTTCAAATGTTAGAGTTTCTTAACACTGTCGAATTTTAGTTTTGAACTAACTTTTAATTTATGCGAATTTTTAGTTCAACTCTAGTTAATTTATGTGCAAATTTAGTTTAACCAAGTGCCTGTGCTCTAGCCATTTCCACCCTAATATTTGTTCTTTCAACATCTGTCCCATAACATCTGTCCTAATAGATGTTTGGAGGGCAGGTGTTTGGTTTTAAAAGTAACTAAAATTAGTTGGGTGGGGGAAAGTTAGTTAAAGCTTGAATATAAAGAAGTATATACTAAAACTCCAATGGGAATAAAGAACACGAATGAACAATTAGTTTGTTGAAGGTTAATATTTTTATTTAAAAAGTTTGATTTCCTTGTATAGTGAAGAAGATGAAATAGTGGTGGGGGGACCGTTATAAAAGGAGGAACGCGAGAGCCTATTTCATTTCTTGGCAAAATTTCGAAGAGTAAACATCTCAACATGTATCGTTGCGATAAATGTTCGGAATCGTTTCACGATGAAATTCTATTAGACTGTCATAAAGAACTAATTCACAACAACCCAGAAGAAAAACAAGAACAACAAGAACAAGAACAACAAGAAGAACAAGAACAAGAACAAGAACAAGAACAAGAACAAGAACAACAAGAAGAACAAGAAGAACAAGATGAAATAACAGCAACATCTTCAACTACTTTACTGAATCTACAAGTATTTGCATTACCTGGTAAAGTAGTAATGCATCATAAGATTCAAAATGAAAACTTGAAGCTAGAAGAATTTATTAGAGAAGCAAAACCAATCGTAAGTAAAATTTTAAAAGAAGAATTGAAAAGATTAAACTTTCTTAAATTTGGTTTACTACTAGAAGCTATGTTTATAAATGTACAAGAAGAATTATCACCAAGAGGATTCATAACAAAAAACCGAACCATTATGGAAAGTTCAAACATTGATTCAATAATAGAAAATTGTATAGAAGAAATATTAACAAAAATTCAGGAACACGAAGGAAGAGGATCCGGATGGAGTCTTACAAGTATTGAAGTATTAGATATAAGAGTTCACAAACATGGATATGGACTAATGGGATCTAGTTACATTCCTTTACCAAAAAGAATTGAAAATACAAAATCTTGTGTTAATGTTAAAAATGAAGACAATGAATGTTTTCGTTATGCAATGACAGCTAAATTTGTACCACCACTTCATGTGAATAGACCTAACCAAGAATATGAAAATCAAAGATTTAGATACAATTTTCAAGGAATCACTTATCCTGTATCACTGAAAGATATATCAAAATTTGAGAAGAAAAATCCTGGTACGTCTATCAATGTTTTTGCATTAGATAGTTCAAACAAAGTGTATCCTTTACGTATTGCAAAAGAAGAGCTACCAGATCATACGGATTTACTACTACTAACGCGAGGAGATGTGTCTCACTATGTGTACATAAAGCAATTTGATCGTCTTGTTAATAAGCAGCTTTCTAAAGATCGACACAGAAAGTTAATTTGCAAGAGATGTTTCAATTTTAAACGAGATGGGCTACACTCAAGAGAATGGTTACAAGAGCACAAAAGATTATGTAACAATAATTATGAAGCAAAGATTATTTTACCTTCGGAAAGCAGAGCATTTGTTACATTTGAAAAGGTTCATCATCAGTACCGTATTCCTCTAGTTGTGTATGCGGACTTTGAATCAACACTTGTTCCTGTTGAAGATGAAAATTGTGAAGCTAGAAAAAGTGTCAAGTATCAAATGCACAAACCAAACAGTTTTTGTTTAATGGTTAAATCAACATTATCAGAAGAACATTTAAACAGATATGGATTAACTTCAGAACCTCTAATATATCGTGGTGAAAATGTAGAAAAAATATTTCTTGATCACTTATATTCAATAGCTGGAAATGCACAAAGATTATATACAAATATTGTACCAATGAAACCGATGGAGGAAGAAGAAGAAATTCAACATGAAAATGCAACTCGATGTTTCTTATGCAAAAATGATTTTACTATTGAGAATTATAAAGTTAAAGATCATGATCACCTCACAGGTTATTACAGGGGTGCTGCTTGTAATAAATGCAACTTAAGCTATCGTTTACCACTATTTATTCCTGTGGTTCTGCATAACCTCAGTGGGTACGATGCTCATTTTATAATACCTGAACTAGGAAGAGACGACGGTAAAATCGATGTGTTAGCTGAAACTTCAGAGAAGTTCATAAGTTTTTCCAAAGAAGTTGGAAACATGAAACTAAGATTCTTGGACTCCTACAGATTTATGCCGTCGAGTTTGTCCAAACTTTCAGAAAATTTAAGGAAACAAGATTTCATCGAAACAAAGAAGATTGTAAATAATGACAAACTGGATTTGGTACTTCGGAAAGGTGTGTTTCCATATGATTACATAGACAGTTTAGAAAGATTTAATGAAACATCACTTCCGGCTAAAGAAGAATTCAAAAGTAAACTTTATGACATGGACATATCTCAAGAGGACTATGATCATGCATGTAAAGTATGGAACGATTTAGGATTTAGAACATTGGGAGAATATTCAGATTTTTATGTTAAATTGGATGTAACTTTACTATGTGATATAATGGAAGAATTTAGAAATACATGTTTTGCAGCATATGGATTGGACCCTCTTCATTCGTACACTTCACCTGGATTAGCATGGCAAGCTATGTTGAAAGAAACAAATTGTAAAATACAACTTCTTACTGATATAGATATGGTTATGATGTTAGAGTCAGGAGTTCGAGGGGGATTGACGCAAAGCGTTACACGACATTTCAAGGCGAACAACAAGTATCTGCCCGATTATGATGCATCAAAACCAACAACATTCCTGGGTTATTTTGATGCAAATAACTTATACGGATGGGCAATGTCGAATCCCCTTCCATATGATAATTTTAAATGGATAGATCCAGAATCGATTGGAAACATAATGGATATACCGAAGCATGGTGAAACTGGTTACATTTTTGATGTTAATTTTGAATATCCTGAACATCTTCATGATCAACATTATGATTTACCACTTCTTCCTAAGACTGAAATTTCCCCTACTGGAAGATGGCCAAAATTAATGATGACTTTAACCGACAAGTTTCGATATGTTGGACACTACTGGATGATACAACAAGCTTTAGACTTAGGATTGAGAATTACAAAAATTAATCGAGTACTACAATTTTCTCAATCTTGTTGGTTAAAACCTTACATCGACAACAACACAAGAAGAAGAGCCACCGCTACATCAAGTTTTCAAAAAGATTTTTTCAAATTAATGAATAACGCAATATTTGGCAAAACTTTGGAAAACAAAAGGAAACATAAGGATATCAAATTGGTAACTGATCCAGTAAAATTACAGAAATTGGTGCAACAACCAAACTTTGGTTCATCTATAATTATTAATGAAAATCTAGTTGTTATTTCCATGAACAAGAAGTCAGTTACAATGGATCGTCCTTTGTATCTTGGAATGTCAATCTTGGATATTTCAAAAACACATATGTACGAGTTTCATTATAAGAAGATGGTTAACTATTATGGAAGAGAGAACATTGGTATTGCATATATGGACACGGATGCACTAATTTACTGGATTAAAACAAATGACATGTATGAAGATCTACGCACCTTTATATATAAAGATGATTTCGACTTTTCCGATTATCCTAAGGATCATCCAAATTACGACTATGACAGAAATAAGAAAGTATTGGGAAAATTTAAAGATGAAACAAATGGTGTGCCGATGATGGAAATTGTAGCATTAATGTCCAAACTGTATTCATTTCAACTGTACATAAACGAGAGGAACGAACATCAAGTCACGAAGAAGGCCAAAGGAATAAAAACTTCTTTCCTGAAGAAGAACGTACAGTTTGAACATTATAAAAGATGTTTGTTTGAAAATGTTGAAACAACTGCAACGTTCAACACTATTAGAAGTTATAATCATCAACTATTTAGTGTCAAACAAACAAAGTGGGCATTAAGCTACAAAGATGACAAGCGCCATATTTTAGAAGATAAAATTAATACTTTACCATTCGGCCACTACTCTCTAAACCCTATCGACCAGTAAACCTATTCTTCGTCCTCTACCTTCTTCCTTTTTCCTTTCCGTAAAGAAGAGGGGACATGGCAAGCCCAATGCCATGTTCCCTCTTTTTTACACTAATATGAATTGGCCTTGACCTATATTCAAACTATATAAATGAGAATAAACTATTCTATGGATCAGTATTTTTACATGCGGTGTACAAGCAACATCTGAAGATGGAAAGTGTGAAGGACAAGATTGTAAATGAACTACATAAACCAGCAAGAAGAAGATTTCCAAGAAGAAGTACAATCATTAAAGGGATGAATGATCTTTATCAAGCTGATCTCATTGAAATGATACCGCACAGTAAATTAAACAAAGGATTTAAATATATTTTAACAATTATAGACTGTTTTACTAAAATAGCTGACGCTTTACCATTGAAGGATAAGACTGGTAAAAGTGTTACAAAAGCTATGGAAACCATAATACAAAGAAATAAATTTAAAATTAAACATCTACAGACCGATGATGGAAAAGAATATTTTAATAAAGACTTTAGAGCTTTGATGAAGAAATATCAAATAAATCATTATTCTACAAATTCTGAAGTTAAAGCTTCAATAATTGAAAGATTCAATAGAACATTGAAAGGTGCGATGTATAAACAATTTTCAAAACGAGGATCATATGTGTGGTATGACATATTACCACAACTTATAAAACAGTATAACAACAAATATCATCGTACCATTGGAATGAAACCTATCCAGGTAAACAGTGCTAATGCGAAAATTGTATTACAACGCATTAAAAATAATACAACACCGAAATTAGAAAAATTGCAACCAAAGAAGTTCAAGGTCAACGATAAAGTTCGTATAAGCAAATACAAAGGTGTATTTAGTAAAAGATATCTACCAAATTGGACTAATGAAGTATTTACAATTTATAAAGTGCAACCAACTATACCTGAAACCTATTTATTAAAGGATAACAAGGGTGAATTACTTCAAGGTGGATTCTACGGACACGAATTGTTGAAATCAACAGTTGGTGATGTATATCTTGTCGAGAATATTTTACAAAGGAAAAAGGATATGGTTAAAGTCCGGTGGTTAGGGTTTGATAAAAGTGAAGACTCTTGGATTCCTTCAAAAGACTTAGTATAGTTGTTTAATAGCTCATTGTGTGTTTAACCTTTATACAAGATGGAGATTGTACAACAAAAAGATCGATTTAATATCAATAACATTGATGAATTGACAGTTGACAATGATAAGTTAAATCATGGAAAACATGGTGAATTACTACCAAATACGATAAGATGTCTAATAACTGGTCCTTCAAATTGTGGAAAAACTAATGTTGTTTTTAACCTTATAACTAATCCTAAAGGATTGCGTTTTAATAATATATACATTTTTTCAAAATCATTGCAACAACCAAAATATCAATTATTGGATAAAGTACTTGCAAGTGTACCTGAAGTGAATTTTTACAAGTTTAATGCCAGTGAAACAATTATGCAACCAAATGAAGCAAAACCATTTTCTATTTTTATATTTGACGATGTTTCTTGTGAAAATCATGACACAATAAGGAATTATTTTGCTATGGGAAGACATCATAATATTGATAGCATTTATATTGGTCAAACATACAGTAAAATTCCAAAACAACTTATAAGAGACAATGCAAATATGTTGATCATCTTCAAGCAAGATGAAACAAATTTAAAGCATATATATAATGATCATGTAAATGCGGATATGCCATTTGAAAAAATTAAAGAGATGTGTGGCAAAGCATGGAATGAGAAATATAGCTTTCTCGTTATTATGAAGGAAGAAGATATTAAAAATGGTAGATATCGTATAGGGTTGGATAAATTTGTATTTATGCGTTGAACTACCGATGCTACATCTAGTTACATGTTGAACTTCACAGTGTAAACATGGTGAATCAAGAAAAACTATTGAAAGAAATAAAATCACTGAGTGATTCTATTAGGATGAAGAATCGTGCATTGAGGATGGGTTTAAGTGAAAGAGAAGAATTTCTAGAGACTACATTTAAACCTATTACGGAACCTTTAAAACAGATATCAGAAACTATTGGTAAACCTCGTTATGAAGGAGATGTTTTACTACCAGTTTCTAAACAAGAAGTACAAGCATTAAAAAAAGAAGAAGATGATGATTCATATACAAGTGCTAGTGAGCAAGAAGAAACAAAAGAAGAAGAAGAACCAATTGTTGAAAAGGAAGAAGAACAGCCAATACCAGAAGCAGAACAATCTATTCCAAATTTAACTCAATTGAGTAGCGATATATTACAACATGGACCTCTTGGAAGAAAATATATAATGAAAATGCTACATGACATGAAATCAAACCCGAATTTGAGTAGATCACACGTATACGGAGCAAGAATTGATGGGAATGAATTGAAGATTGGCGATTCAAAGCTTAAAATAACACAAGACGATTACATCATTATTGGTGAGCATAGATATAAAGGAACAAAAGGATTATATGAATTAATTTTTAAAAACATACCACTAAGATATTCATCCAAAGATTTAAGTGTTTTTAAGGAGATTCTACAAAATACTAACGCTCATAAAAGAAACTACTCAAAGGATGCAATGATTAATCGTTCACGTGCAACAAAATATAACATCGTTATAAAAAAGTTGTTTCCTCCACGAAAATTGCCAACATTACGTACTGCACCAGCGGTGAGACAACCACTGAAAAGAAAATCTTTATCACTTATGGATTTATCACTTCTTGAACAACATGGTAAAAAGAGTAAAGGAGATACTTCAACATCTGGTAAAGGATTGATGAAAAATCTATACAATACGAATGTGATTTACTACAATGATATCAATAAATTGGTTGATAGAATGAGACTATTGCATGAAGCCATGGAAGCCGGTCATACAGGTTTGAATAATGAATGGGTGGCTCTAGTTGATGAACTTAGGAATCGCGGTATAGTCGTATAATTGTCCGTGGATATAAAAGAGGTGCAAACATAAGACGTATCAGTTCTAACATGAGCGTCGACAAGTTCGGACGGTACTCCGCTTTAGGAGTGCAAGTTGGAGAAGACAGAAAAAGAAGTGGATTACCGCAAACACCTGAAGGTGACTATAGCATAAGTAATAAACGTTTAAAACTAGTTAAAGATCCAGAAGAAGATACTGATGGAGCAAATTTGAAGACAGTAAAAGAAGCTACTTCAACATCATTAAAATTACATAAGAATACTTATGATGTTGAATCACATAGATTAATTAATGTTGGTAAACCAACTGAAGGTTCTGATGCAATTACTAAAGAGTACTTATCATCTGAACTTTCAAATACTTTAAAATTGCAATGGGGTAACAACTTAAAAGATGGACAAACATATGATGCTGGAAATTATAGAATAACCAACGTGGGAAATCCCAAAAATGATAAAGATTCAGTTAATAAAGAATATTTACATTCTATAATACCGGAAAAAACTGAACATGGATATTCTTTTTATAAATTTATTATAAATGACATTGGATACCCAAAGGAAGACGGTGATGCTGTAAACCTAAAATACATCAAGGACAACTGTATTTTACAAGATGTTAATGAAATCGATTGTCATGGTAAAACATTGACAAATGTAAAGTTTGGTTCTCAACCAAAAGATGCTGTTACTATAGAACAATTATCTAAAGAATTAAAAAAGGAAACATCCAATTTTGTAAAACATGAAGATGCCGTGTTAAAGCGGGGAGATAAATTTATACATGGAAATGAAAAGTTTAATTTAATGCAAGGAAATAATGATGAATGGGATGCAGGACGTAAAACAATAACAAATGGAAGATTTGGTATAAAAGATACAGATGTACCTCTAATGGTGCAAACATTAATTGCTACTGGTGGTACATTAGGTACATACAATGGTCGTAATAGAAGAATAAAAGATATTTATCCTGGTTACGAAGCAAATGATTGTGTTACAATGAAACAAACAATAACTTGGGATAAACACTTTGGGACCAAATATGATGCAAAGATGAAGAAAATAATTAATATTTTACCAGGCGAAGATTCAAATGATGCTGCTACTATTGGACAAGTCATAAAAACATCAAAAAGTGATTCAACAGCTTACACATGTAATGATAAACGTATTATGCAATTACATGATCCTCAACATCCAAAAGATGCTGTAAATTTAGATTGTTTAATAAGAATAGTGGGCAATTTACTTATTGATACCCATAATCATATAGCTAGTACAACGAATCATGTGATGATTCAACCCGATGAACGAGAAGCTTGGATTAAAAATAGAATTATAAATCAGTATATAATTAATTTGAATAACTAAGTGTTTAAATATAAAAAATTATACATAACTTATTCATTTATGTAATGTATCTTGTGGAGTAAACACACCAGTTTATATAAGACTACATAATGAAGGCCGTATCACTCAGTCATCATCAAGACAGCAACAAGAGAGGACGTGGTATAACTTCAACTGCGTTATCCCTGCTTAGACGGATACCTATTGGTGCTGTTGTAAATCGAGCAATAGACGCTTTACCATACGAATTACATCTGCCCGGAGGTTATCAATATTGTGGACCTGGAACTAAGTTGGCAAAACGTTTAGCAAGAGGAGATCCTGGAATTAATAAATTAGATCAAGCTTGCAAAGAACACGATATAGCATATTCAAAGTATAAAGATTCAACAAATAGATCAATAGCAGATAAAATTCTAGCGGAAAAAGCTTGGCAAAGAGTAAAATCAAGTGACGCAAATATTGCAGAAAAAGCAGCAGCTTGGGCAGTAACTACAGCCATGAAGACAAAAGCAAAGTTAGGTGGTGGAAGACGTCGCAGAGGAAGACCTGCAAAGAAAGGCGCTCCCAAAAGAGGTGGAAACATTAAAAAAGGACGTCGTAGAACTCATAAGGCAAGTGTAAAGAAGACTTCTGTTTGGCAAATGGTAAAAAACGGAGCAGGTTTATACCTAAGACCATACCGTGTGTACTAAATAAGAAGAATCAATTGATAATTCCAAATAAAGCCTTAACAAATCATCAGTTAAATGATTATGTAAAATGTTTGAAAATACCATTCTTTCGAGGAGTTTTTATGAAAGATGCATTACCAACTAAAATATGGAAAAATGAAACTGGAATAGTAAATTTGGATTCCACCTATGGTCCAGGCACTCATTGGGTATGCTATAAAAAACTCGGACAAACCATTTACTACTTTGACAGTTTTGGCAATCTACCACCGCCAAAAGAACTGCAACATTATTTTCGAAACTCCAAAAACATTTTTTACAATTACAAAAGAGAACAACCTAACAATACTGAAATATGTGGGCATTTATGTTTGGAGTTTCTAGCGAAGAGTGTCAGTCAGCTTTAAGATGTCATCGTATACAGTGTCACTGAGTGGAAATTCATCCACATTGAAAAGTACGCTGTTCCCAGCATTGCGTCTATCCAAGGAAAGATTATGGGAAGCGGCATTACTTGATTTGACTACCTACAATTCAATTCCTAATGTTACAGAAGGAAAAAACAATTTACTACATTATTATGAAACTAAGGATGCTGCAGGAAAATACTCAGAATTGAAAATAATTACATTTCCTACTGGAGCTTATGAAATTGATGATATAAACCAATTATTACAGAAACAACTCGGAGAAGACAATATCACCGTTAAAGGAAACAATAATACTTTAAAAGCAGAAATAACTTCAAAATATTATATTGATGTCAGCTTGGAACAGTCGATTGGCAGTTTACTTGGATTTACAGATACAAAAAAAAAAAATCTTAACTCCTGGAACTACTCATTCAGGTGATTCAACTGTAACAATATTGAAAGTAAATAGTATTGATGTCACGTGCAACATTATACACGGATCGTATAGAGATGGAGTTAATCAACATATTTTACATACATTTTATCCAACAGTGGCTCCCGGTTTTAAAATTGTTGAGAAGCCACAAAACTTGATATACCTACCGTTAAACACCAGTTTCATTTCAGACATCGTACTGAACATATTGGATCAAGACGGTCATAGTGTTGACTTTAGAGGAGAAACAATTACTATACGGATACACATCAGAGCAGCAACATAAAAGTCAACATGGGATTATCATTTAAACCGCAACGGAAGAGTCGGGAGCTCAGTAGCTCCTCGACATTGGAAGAGTTAACATCGGAAAACATTCGTTTTCTACAGAAGATTGGATTGAAACTTAACAGCGATGGATATCCTGGATATATCTCAAGGACCAACGTTCGACGAAACACTATGGGAGAAGGAATATCACACGCACAACCCTTACACTTCATCAAAATTAAACAATAACGATGAAATAAGGATCCCCATTCAACAACAAGATATTTACACTTTACCGTGTGAAAGTTACTTGTACATTGAAGGACGGGTATTAAAATTGGATGGAAAAACTGCTTCAACAGTTCCTTTTATAAATAACCCGATGGCATATCTTTTTGATGAAATAAGATATGAAATATCAGGGGTGACGGTTGATTCAACAAAAAAGGTTGGTTTAACAACGACATTGAAAGGATTAACATCATTAACACCGCATGAGAAGAATTCAATAGTCACCGCCGGATGGGTTGCCCCCGATAAAGACACTATAACACCAGCTTCCAACGGTCACTTTGATTTTCATGTACCTTTACGATTGCTTTTGGGATTCGCTGAAGATTACAAACGGGTAATAATAAATGTCAAACAAGAATTAGTATTACTCAGATCTTCAACTAATAAGGACTTGATACTTGCAGACCCTGCAACTACGGAAGATAAACTGGAATGGCAACTACAGTTGGATAAAGTTGTTTGGAGAGTACCTCATGTAAGATTGGCTGATGAACATAGAATCCTATTATTGAGAAAGTTGAAATCTGACCGTGATATTGTGATGCCATTCCGAAGTTGGGAATTTCATGAATACCCTACACTACCTCAGACAGAACGACAAACATGGACCGTCAAGACATCAACTTACTTGGAACGAGCAAGGTACATAATACTCGGTTTTCAAACTAAGCGAAAAGATGTTATCACTGCAAATGCTGGTCAATTTGATCACTGTAAAATAAAGAATTGTAAAGTTTTCCTAAACTCTCAATTCTTTCCCTATGACAATTTGAATGTCATGTTCAGCAAAAAACGTTTTTCTATTTTATACGATATGTATGCAAGATTTCAATCGTCATATTATGGAAAGACTAATACACCACTATTATCACCTGACCAGTATTATTCCAAGGCTCCAATAATTGTAATCGATTGTTCAAAACAAAATGAATCGGTAAAATCATCAAGTGTAGATATAAAAATTGAAATGGAATTTGAAGAACCAGTAGCGGATGGAACTTCGGCATACTGTCTAATTCTACATGATAAAATAGTTACTTACACACCGCTGACCGGAATTGTGAAGAATGTACTTTAAGAAGAATTGTACAACAACTGCAAATTTTTGAGGTTAGAATTATCTGCTTTAATTTTTGAGGTTAGAATTTCATTTGTGAAAGACAAGTTCAAAACAAACAATTATGTAATTGTATAAATTTCAAGGATTTACGAAAAATATAAAAGCGAGAAAATAATTAGTAGAAACTTCATTCTATCTTCAACCGTCGTATGGGAAACATCATTCGCAAGATGAATTCTACTAACGGAGAAGAAAATACACCTCTAATGGATGATAATAGTTCAGATATAGAAAAACAAGTTGAACGAGAAATGGACGAGTTCCTAAAATTCAACAAACATAAGAAGAGAGAAGAAGAAAAAGCTGAAAAAGAAGTAAAAAGGAAGAAGGTTGAAGTTAACATTACAACCAATATTTTAACAGAAGTATTTCTTCGGATTATCTACCCAATTTCTTCATGCATGACAAAAAGTATATCAGTTGGAATTTTAAAATCAATGGATTATTCACCAATTGTTATTTTAAATCATGGAAACAAAATGGTTACTTTCAGTGAAATTACTTGGGAATCTCTCATGAAACATTTACATCTTTTGGAGTGCTATTTAAGTAACAACACATTTGGAAGAAGAACAAGATTAAGTTTATTGGAATCAAATATTGAAGTTGATATAGTAAAACATCGTGGAGGACAAATTGTTCGCTTCAGAGATTTAACTACACATAATGTTAAATTATATTTCACTAAAGAAGAATTTTATACTTTAAGTTGTACTACCGGTCCCGTCACCAGATATTTGAAACAACTAATATTTTCAAGTGCAATAATTAAAGACTATCTAATTGATACATTGGACAAAAAACCTTTTGTTCCAATTTTATACGGTCCCGTGGATACTTCAATCTTTAATAGAATACCTCAAGAAGTTGAAATGTGGAGACAATTAAACAACTATCACACCAATTTTAATATTGATGAAGTGGCACAAGAAGTGAAAGAAGAAGAACAATCCTGTCTGTTATAAACATCGGCTCATTCAATTTTTAAGTCAGTTGTTAGTAAGATTTCATCATGAATAAACGGGTTTCGTTTTCTAATGCGCCACATATAATGGAAGTTAAAAGAGGTATAATTGAATTTCAAGCTTTCCGAGGAAATGATGGTAATTTTATTATTAAAGAATTAGTAATCTTGGACATGAACACATCAGTAGTTTATCATTATTTGTTCAAACCTCCAGTACCATTTAATAGACTAACAACTAAAGCGAAAGTTACAAACAAATGGTTGAACAAACATTTTCACAACTTAAGATGGGATGAAGGTTTCATTAATTATAATATGATGCCGCACATTATGAATCATTATTGCAAAGAGTTTAAAATTATCTACACAAGGGGATTGGAAAAAGCAAATTGGATACAATCATTTACAAGCAACGAAGTGATTAATGCAATAATTGATAAAGATTTCCAATGCTACTTCAACGAACTTTGTATTTCATCAAAAAGTTTTAAACATCGAAGGTCGCAGTGCGCTTTAAAGAATGCCTACCGCTTGAATAATTTCCTTCAACAAACTGGTGGGGGTAGTGTCAGTGGTGGGGGTAGTGTCGATTATAAAAGTGAGAGCGCTACCATGACACAGCATGAGTATTACTCAAACCTCCGAAGAGACAACATCTCCGACGGACATTCTTATTAACAAGAAGATTAACAACAACATCAATATGGCATCACAGAACTTACTTCAAAGTTTAGTTGATCAGTTCAACGCTCATTCTAAATCATCAATTCTACCTACGAAGAAATGTTCTGAACTAAAAGAAGAAAAACACTACATCATTCATACTATTAAGAAAATGGAAACTTCAGTAGGTGATGCTATAAATTGCACTTTGAGCGAGGCACCTTATACAATTGGTGATGAAGCAAAATTTCAGATCTTCTTACCAAAGCGCTTCATACAACTACTTCAAAATGAAGATCTTCGTATAATTCAACCCGGCGCACTCTATTTGGTATCACATGGACCCAGTGGAAACAACTCTACTGAACTTACAATTCATGTAACACCTACTACTGATTAATTTGTACATAACATTGTAAATATTTCTTTGTATTTGTTTTTTCAATAAATATGATATAAAACAAAACAAAAAATAAAAATAAAAAAAGCAACATATTGTAATGTCTTTGTACATTACAATATGTTGCTTTTTTTTAAAAATTCCACAGGATGACCTTGACCCAATTTTGTATAATTATAAAAGGGGAAATGTACTTGCAAAATTCATCAGTCTACTGCTACCTTTCATACCGTACACATCTCGCTCTTAATCCCTGAATATAAAACTGCAACATGTCCCTAAAGGTTAAGTGTGCATCTTATGATACCAACACCATAACTACTTTTGAACAACTTGAAGATTTAACTAACGAAATGCGAGTTTTACTTACCGGTGGTTATCACTTAACTGTTGATGTTAGTGCTACTAATACAAGGATGTTCACTAAAACAAAATATTGCGATGATGAAATATTTATTTCTACACAACCTACAACTTCTTCATCGCCAACTGGTCAACATAACATCAAGTTCCAAAAGTATTACCAATGTTGAATAACTTTTGACAGACAAAGCTACAACTAAAGAATCACATGATCAATGTGAGTTAATAAAAAGGATGTGATACTTGTATAAATAATCATTCGCTTCTTAGCTCTCACCACGACAAGACCTATTTAAGAAAATGTTGTACAGAATGATGATTCAACTTGATGGAAAAATCTATGGAAAAGACTACAACACCATTGAACAAATGACCCAAGATTTAGATGTATTAACTAAAGAAGGATATCAAGCTAAATTAATTTTAAAATTTCCTGAAGTACATCCATTATCAACAGAAGAACTTGTTGCTATGGCTAAGGCGGAGAGAGAGAAAAAGTCTGAAGAAAACAAAGAGAAACAAACTTCCTAAATTTTAATAATCCTTACACTTGTAAGGTATAATTTTTTAAAACTCCATTTGGATGACCTTGAAATTACCCCTACCACTTTTCACAGTACATAAAACTCACTATTGAACACTATACACTCTTATTCTTTCACTGGACTCCGCAGCGTCAACATGGAAGAGCAAAAATACAAGTACAAACCTCGTTACTGTTGTGAACAACAGTGTACAGATTTAGGACCAATGATGGTGGATGGGTTAGCTTGTACTAAATGTGAATTCTTCGGATCTTGTTATTGCAAATGCAAAACAAAACAACTACCACCACCGGAATTGCGAACTTTCAAATTTTACAAATCAAGATATTTTCATACATGTTGTCCTCAAAGATGTTTCAAATTTCACCCTCTAGATCTTGCTCATTGTCAACGCACCAATTCTCATCAAGATGATTTTTGTACACATATGATAAAAAGATGTAAATACAGATCAGATTGGTATTCCGATCCTGTAGAACCATCAAATGTGTAATTTCAGTTTTACACTCTTTTTTAAAACTTCATTTGGATGACCTTGAGATTTCCCCCCACCACTAGTTCTAATTTTTATATAATATTAAATCATTCCACTTCCAACACTCTAACTAACAACATGGAAAACAAATTTATCAAATTTGAACATATAATAACTGACAGGGAGGAGATGGAAGAATTGTTTCAAAACTTACTTTCTGTCATTGACGAATATCCTATAAGATGGTTCAGAATTGTAGTTCAATATTTAAATCCTGGTGAATTGTTTTCTTCATCAAGTGAAGAAGATGAAACAACTACTTCGGTTCAAATAATTGAATTAAAAGATGGAGAAGAAGAACTAAATGTTTTATTCAATCATAAGCTCAAGGTTCCCTATATAAAAGCCCCCTCCCTAGACAGCCCCCCTCCCTAGACGCCTGCTCAAGGTCACCATTATATAAGCCCCCTCCCTATGCGCCGATCCTCATTCCATCACCGACTCTCCAATAATGAACAACTCTCCATTGGCCCGAATGAATTCTAGTTTTGAAATAAACTCTAGGGAAGAGTTACAAGACATTTTTAATATTTTACAAGAACTTGTAGATAATTTTACAACCATCAAAATGAATTTGGAAATAACATACGATTGTCCTATTTGTGATAAGATTGAAAGTTCGGACGAAGACAGTTTACTAAATCTAACTCCTGCACCATCTGACACTACTGATGGTAATAATGAACAGCAAAATATTTCCCCCACCACTTCTTTGTAATTCTTCGTTCCCCCCACCACTTCTTTATTTAACTAACATTTCTCGCTTTCACTTCTCATTCCATCTTCAACTTTTGAACTATCAACATCACTTGTTTTAAAATTTCAAACACTACAAAATCATGATGGATATGATGGATGAAGTTCCCTTCATAACTAGAATGGAAGAGGATAAATTGAAATTGGAAATTAAACGATTGGAAATGGAACGAGAAAACCAACTCGAAATGTTACGTTTGTTCAAGCTTTTCAAATACATCATCTGGGGACTCTGCGTTTACCTTCTCATCGTCGTTGGTGTTTGCATTTACAACTCTGTAGTTCATCACAAAAGTTCAACTTGTTTAAACTCTGCTGTTGCACATTAATTCTATGTTCACTAATAAAATTAAAAAGTTACTTCAACCTATCCTACTATCACCAACTAGTTCAACTTAGAACTATTTCTGGTGGTAGTTGGGTAGGCTTTTTAAAACTTACTCTGGATGACCTTGACATACTTTCCAGGCCCCCAGTTATAACTGTTGAATTTCAGTTTTGATCTTACTCTTAATTTTTGTTCAACTTTTAGAGTTTAGTTAACACAGTTGAATTTTACTTTTCAACTAACTCTTCATTCATGCCCAATTCTACTTCAAATTCAGGGCATATGCTCTCGCCATCTGCACCCTGCAGCTGCCCTGGCAGCTGACACCATCTGACCCCTGCAGCTGCCCTGGCAGCTGACGTCACTTCCGGTTTAGAAGTGGCTTTTTCCCACTACTCACTATATCTAATGTAAACATAATTTAAAGTGGCATCAATTATGTCTACTTTAATAGCCCATCAAGTTTCCGGTTTAAATTCAACTTGGTTTTAAGTACAATTTTATAACTCAGGAGTGCAAAAATAGTTATAAGAACCTTCATATTATTATTTTAATGTGTTTCCTTATAAAAATATATAAAAGCATAAATTGAAATCTATTGAATTAACCTGATTTATCAAACCTTGTATGCTTTAGTCTTAAATGTACATTTTATGTTTTATAACATTTTACACTGGTGTATTAGTGGTAATATTGTTATCACTTTGACTATATACACTAACGTGAATAGACTTCTCATAGCATAGGCAAATTTGAAACCTATATTTGAAACCTATTGAAACCTATCATCTGCGGCATTCATGAAGTACAAGTGACATATGATAGATAATTCAGTATTACCACTCTTCTCAACCAAGGATGAAACATTTTATAACTGAGGGTTATGTTTATTTTGTGGTATGGTATTTTTCGTTTAATCGTTTTTAAAAACTCGGCTGCGCCTCGTTTTTAAAACACAATTGCGCACCAAAAAGACCCACTTTTGCTCCTAGTGATGAACAACGTTTTTATCATAATGCAAAAATTAGACTTTTGATCGTTAAAAATAATAACTATAAAGTTTTATTTTCGAGGTTATATTTACAAAGTAAGTAATATACAGTGTTTATTTCTGTTATTTACAAACAATGCTTTTCATAACGTTTGAATTTCAAAATTCTGCTCATCAACATAAATAAATCAATAGTAATATACTTGGCAAACAGCTGACTTTTCAGTACTAGGACCTAAAAAATTCTCCAGATGATTTTTCAGTCCTAGGACAGAAAAGAATCGGTTTTGGTACTAATGAGAGAACAAAAAACTGGCTGATTTCGTGCAGAATGATAAAAAAGTGTTTTTGCAGCACTGTAAATTCAGCTGAATAATAGCAGCATCATTTGCACTTAATCTGGCGCTAAGTACAGGAACTTTCCAAATTTTGGTATCAAACAAAAAGCATTGGATGAGAAGTCTATTCACGTTTGTATACGTAGTCAATGGTTATTCCAACAGCAGTGATGGAGGATAGAATGAACCAAGTAGATAATACATTTTTAAATAAGGCATATCTTTTTTCAAGTCAGGTAGGTTCGTCAAAACGTAAAATGTTGACCTATTTGAAATTAGCCTCAGAGTTCACTTACGGCATTCACAATAGCAATAATGAGATAAACACAAAACAAAGTGATAAAGGTTTTATAAACAACAATACTATGCAACAGTGATGACCGATAAAATAGTTAATACAGTAAATGTAAATAAATAGCAATATGAATAAATCTGAATAAATTAATTTATTTCCATCAATAACCCACAACAATTTACCATTTACAAATTTTTACAAATAAATTCTTTACCATTTACAAATAAAAAAATAAACAATATACCGCGTGTCCACAAAGTCATGCCCTGATTTCATAGCTTTACTGTACAGACACTACTATAGATACACGCATCTTACATTTCATGTTTTCAAGGGAATTTAATGTAGTTTTTTTCTTATTAATTTGCTAACACCTAAACTCAGCTGATTGATAGCCATGCATACAAAAACAAATTGTGGTTTTCCGACTTACATTTTGCATAGGAGAGAGATAGGAGAGTCTTGGGTTACCAATCTTCAGGTTGGGTTACCAACCTGAAGATAGGTAACTCAAGACTCACCAGGAGAAGTGAACTGAGTTTGTGCACGACTGTAAAAAAAACTTGAGAAGTCACTTGCTAAAACTAAAAATAAAACTTTATCTTACCACCAATGGTTTTCATACTATTCGGTTTCTTTATCAGGGCGACACGTTATGGACACCCGGTACAATAGTGTAATACATGTAAACAAGTTGCAAGCAAATTTTGATTGTACGAGGTGGTTACAAATGATAAATAAGATGTTTATGTGTCATTTATCTTTTATCGCTCACTACAGTGGAAACCATGTGGTCGAAGAATATTTTTAAGAGGGGGTGAAGAAGCTTCTCTTAGAATGGCGTGCACTCATTAACCCGCTCCCATTTAGTGGCTTCTTAGAGTTCAATAAAAGCAACAGAGGTTTTATAAAAGACTAGGAATCGTCCTCTGGTCGAAATTCGATAAAAAACTCAATACATCTTGAGTCAGTTGGATTGAAAAGGTTTTATAACTGAAACATCTATTCTTCCTGGTTTGCTAGCTTTGTTATTATAACTGCTATCTAATGATTTAATCGAATATCGTTCTCCCATAAGATTATCATTGAAACTTTGAAAGCCCATAGGGCGTAGCCCTGGAGGCCAATGGAAATTATAATGCGATTCTGCTCATCTACAGGTCTTTACCTTTCTAACGATATGCGCGGATTTCTCCTACGATGCACACGAGCTGAGAAAAAAGGAGGAAAAGAAACATGCTTGCCTATTATTATATAGATATAGACTTAGACTCTTTGATACTTCTTTATATTTTTATTCCATCGGGTCTCGCTTTATGAATGGCTATGTAATCGTCGTTCTCACTCACATATGATCACATTCTTTTGAGGTTAGTCACATAAAGGAACTAGAACATGTCAAGGAACTGATGTGCGAATTTCCAAGGCTAGTCTATATTTAACATTACTTTCGTCAAATACTAAGTTCTCATTGGTCCAGAATCTGTATTTTGATGTTATTTCTGTATCTTTAAGAGCTCAATATACAGCAGGTTTTAATTTTTTGAGGAATGTACTTCTTTAGGATATTACTTGTAATATAAATTGGTGTTGTTGCAACAAACGACGATAAAATGCTTATAAACTCGATGAACCATTTCTAGAGACCTTGTATAGTTGGGAGATGACTTGATGGCTAGTGAAGGGGAAGATACCCCCACCACTATCAGCTGTTAAATAGCATTAAAATAAAATAAGACATTAATTAACCAATAGGAGATCCATAAATCACTGAGGTGGGGGTAACCTCCTCTCAATCCCTTTTTCCCTAGCTGGCCAACAAGTCATCTCCCAACTTTATTTATTGGTTTTGATCCCCTATAGAGGTATTCAGTTAGTCCCTTCCTCATAGTGAAGGGACAGAGGTATTCCCCTCCTTGTCCCTTCAGCCCGCTGCTCGCCCCCCCCCCCTCCACCTGACCCAGGATATCCTCGCCGTGTCGTAAGCGTGTTTATTGTTCCGATTAGTGAGTATTGCTAAAGCGGCACCTTGGACGAAATGTCCCATAAACCCGTGGAAAACGTCGCTCCTTCTCTGGACTGCCTTTGGTCCTTCACTTTGACTTAACCTTCAGTCTAGGGGCTTGAGTTGAGTCCTTCACTATGACCTTATTCCGCGTTTAGTCCTTCTAACCTTTATTTCTACTTTGGGCTAACTTTCAAGGTATGCGACCTTATGGTCCTTTCAACTGCTGTATGAAACTGTTTGGCTCTTCACTCTGACGTACATTTCAGTGTTCGGACTATTTTTCTGTGATTTTTCCTTAACAAAGTTGTGAGACCTATAAATATGCATACCTCTATCGGCATATGAAAACGATCCTTTTTACCATTGAAACCAAGTTGATTTTTTACAAAGCATCCACTAAAGTTTGAATGTATATTCAATTAATTAATTTTCCACCTTTATCCCACTAAGTCAACCCCCGATGGAAATTAAAACTTGTGAAATTGATTTAACTAATTGATTTACTTCACCTAATTTAAAACACAATTTTTAGTTTTAGGGTATTTTTAACGTCAAATTAACCGTTGAAAAAATGTTATTTCTTTCAGGTTTTAATTGGGAGACATTAAAGTTTAATCAAACAAAAGTTAGCCTGAAAATGTCACAAGTTTTTCAATCCTAGCCCATATCTTTATTTATTGTTGTATGTTACTGGTATATTAATTTTGTGATAAACTTGAAATAAAATACAAACATACAAAAACCTTAGATAAAATACCTACTTCGCAGATAGAAAAGGATTGGGGTCATTATAACATTTAATGATTTTTTTCATTTAAGCTAATTGCAAATCCTGAGAAAAACTCGTTCAAATTTCAAATAGTTCGGACACTTCTCTAAATCCTCTCATACTGGTTAAGAAACAATTAAAATCTATAGTGTCCATACAAATTGTGGGCCTATAATATTAAAATTTTCATAGAAAAAAGATCGAGCTGTAGTATAAATTTAATTGAGCCGGATAAAATCTTCCCACCCACTTAAAGAGCAACTCTGAATATCTTTACCAAACACATTCCAGCATATTCCAAGCAGCCTACAGTGCAATATCTGAGTGCCTGTTTTCCAATAATTGTCTCCAGGTGTCAGATGATTAGTGCATTTCGGAAGAGTGGCCTCCGGACGGCAGTAACAGTTCCTGCAACTGTGTTGCAACTGTATGCAACAGGGCACTTATCCGTTGCACCACCGGAGCACGAAAGAACCGTTCAATGTCACTGTTACCGGGCAAGGTCGGCAGTGATGGTGACAAACGGAACTCCACTTATCGGTCAAGCCTCCTGACTGGCAATCCGATTGAGAATGGACAGGTGGGACTAATTTGAACGTGCCAACAGTGAGAGGCAAATAGTTTCTTCATTTTAAATAAACAAATTTTCGTCTACGATAAGTATCACACTAGAAATATTGGCTTAGTCTTGATGATACACTTTAATTTACAACATTATAATCTATTTAGACATTTTTTATTCTACTTTATCTCGAAGGGGTGAAACGTCAAAACTCATTCAGATGCAATATCTGTATTTTATACTTTTTTATCCATTAAATTTTTTACTACAAAGACTCTACTTATGAAAAAATAAACAACAAAGATCAATCTGTATAAATGACCTTCCAGTATATCCTACAACAAATTCTAGAAATTGGTAAAACGCAGGGTGTTCCTTTTTACAGAACAATTCTCTAGAGAAAACAAATCATTCAAAGTCAAGTGGATGACTATTGAAAGCATTTTAGTCCCTAAAGACTATTTTTCTATCTTATGAATTTAATCGGTAAGGTACTTAAAAGCCTTAGCTTGAGATCTATAGTTTAAATGGCTTTATATCCCCCATGTAGTGCACTATTGAAGTTGAAACAATAAACAATCACATCTGAAGAATCATCTGAACAACGAAAAGAAAGTTGGAAACAACCAGAGCTCCTAAACCGGGTAAACGCAATGTCCGGAATAAATTTGTGAAATGTCGCCGCCCTAAAGGGGCCAAGATCACGCCTTTCAACTCTAGCTTGACGGGGAAACGAGCGAAGCGAATCGCGTCAGTTCATTGCTGTCTTGCAACACCCAGACCGATCGATTGATACGTTCCCGGAGCTGATATCAATATTTGTTGTTACAATAGAAAATCAGCTTCGTGACCTTCAGATGTAACAGGTGACAACCGTTAACAATCCGAAGCCATTGTGCACATGTTATCTCGTGGATCTTGTGACCTTCCTATAGATTTGAGGATCTACCCTGCTCTCTTAGAAATTAGTTGTAATTTTATTTGTAGAATAATTTCATCAAAGTTTCAAGATAGTTGTATTATTAAATGTGGCTGGTTACACACTGAAGTGGCCTGCCATGAGGCTGAGGTAATTATGAAACCATATTAAATCAAAGTAGAACTCATAAAAAAAAAATTTAAAATGTGACTACTTAACCACTGAATCTTTGAAAACCCCAGGATAATTTATAAATCTAGTTAAATTTTTTGAAACCCCCATTTTTAAACCCCTTGGATAATTTAAAAATCGAGTTAGTTGACTCACAACTTTTAATCTTAATCAACTGTTTCAAAAAGGTACAGAAAACTGTCTACATTATACGTATATTTTGTATTTAGATCTGTACAAAGAACAATGCCCTTTTATTGGCCAAATATGTACTTCTATGGGATAAATGCGTTGCCAGGACCAGGAATATCTGATCTAAAGGAAATTGAATGAGTACTCATCGGTGTATGTTGATGTATCTGTAAGCATAATCTCTCATATGTAAACATAGTTAGTCACATTTCCGAATAATTCTATTGCTTGTTGGTTGTTATATCCCTATTTTTTTTTTTTTTTTTTTTTTTTGTTATTTGTTGTTGATATGTTAACTAGGTTTTGTTCCTTATCGACTTGTTGTTATATTTGTTAGTAATTTATATTGTTATAGTTCATCACACTGTTGGTCATTGTACACGATATAGACTAAGAAATCGTTAATGTATCACTTGTCTGCCATATTGTACATTTGTAAAAGGGAGTTTTTCCGTAAATAAATAAATAAATGTTACATAGTACTATTTTTACACTGTTGAATAGCGTCCCAGAATGAATTACTAATTTTTAAACCTATTAAGTCTAAGTAATGAAACTTTGTACATTGATGTATGTTATTTAAATCTACTTTTCCAGACATATTTAGGTTGTTTATCTCTTCAAGGGGACGGATCATGGGGAGTGTGAAGAAAAACTGTAATGTAAGCATACGTTATTACATACATCAAATTAAAGGTCTCGGTTAGTAAAGAACAATGCCTCAAACAAAAACCTGTACTTCCGAAAAGTACACTTATGACTTCCATTAGGGACTTCCTTGAGGAAAGTTCATTGACCTATGTCATATGGTACATAATTTTAAAGGGCTTTGCATTCAGAGTAATTAACTACAAACCTCAAAAGGTCAAGTATATCTTTATTTATTGCATTTTTAGGCAATATGTTTTAAATGCAAAGTTTTATCGCCTAGAATTTTTGACCCGGTCATTATTTAAAGGTGGGTTTTGGCATTGTTCTCTATTAATTGAGAAGTTTAACTTTATTTAGATTTTTCACCTTTGATTTCCTTGCATAATTTAAATAAAAATCGATTACGATAGGGTTGAATGCGCTGTTAAAGCTAATCCACAAGGTCGTCAACCCAGGTCTCCCCCGAGGCATCAAGGGAATTAATCATCTCCGGTAGACCCACCTGAGGACCAACAGTGACTCAGCAGAGTGATCTACAGCCCTGACCATCTCCCTGGACAGTCCGGTGGCGCCCGTCGTCTCCGTGCCAGGGGCAACGGTCATCGTCGTCAGAGGATGGTTGGAGTTCGTTCAACCAGAACGTCTCATTCACTGGGACAATGACAGCGAACACTGTGAAATTGAAGGTTAATTGAATGTCTCGTTCAAACTATACTTACTGGTGTGCGACTGATTTGTCGAGACAAGGGGTTTGATCTTTGTGGACATATTTCTCATGGCAGTTTATCTTTTTGTGAATTATATGAAATGAGACGACTGTCGTGTGTTGCTCGGGAAGATAGCTTTAAAATGTCTATGTAGGCCTAAAACTTGTAAATTACACGTTTCTTACAACCACAAACATTGTTTAATATGTTTACGTTTCTTACAACATTGTTCAATTGTTTCGTCATTTCACTTTCCGCATTCTTTAGCTTTATATTTTTTACTTATTATATAATTATGTAACCTGTGTGAAGTGCTGTTCAATAACATTCTTCAGTTACATCACGATTTTGTCAGTATGATGAAAAAAATTACGATCATACCATTCTTAAAAATTCTTAAATTATAGTCATAATCAAAATGGGCTTTCTCTCTAAAAACATTACTTGTATACGAAAATATTACATTGCATCTAAATGACTGTTCAGTAATTTTGCCACTTAAAATTGCCCTTTCCGTGTGACTAATTGTGAGTATTTAAAATTAGTGTTAAGTAACTTTTCCGTTAACCAATCTCAGTGACCTGAATATAGTATGAATTCTTTAGGACTTAGTCATAGTTATTTATTTAAATCAATGTCAACTTTTGCTCATCCATTTTTTGGGGAAGACTTTTATTTTGAGTGTTATTTTTATTTAAATTTGATTTGTTTTTTATTTATTTTACTTATTATTGATTATGATTTATGTAAATGCTTATCTGTGTACATTTTAATTTGACATTTTAGTTGACGTCATAGACAACATAATGTGAACGTTAAACAAATGGACCATCTTTTTGGAAGTCTGAGACAAAAAATATCCAATGCAGGGCCAGAACAGACCACGGTGACTTCTTATAAAAAAAATATAAAAACAAAAATATAAAAAAAACACAAATCCACGATTTTCTCAAGGGGACGTCCTAGCTAGTTTGATAGTGGAATTCATAATTAACATAAATCCTTAGTGCCACTTCACCCCAAACCATAATGGGATCTATTGTATTTTAACATTTTGTTTAAGTGACTTCAATGTAAGTTTGGTCGCTTTGCCACTTTTGAATGGGTTGTTTAAGGTCGGATGGCATTGTTTTTTACTTAGTGAGACCTCCAATTTTACACACATACTAAACCATGCTTCCATTTTGTTTTATTTTGACTCCACGTGGGTCCTCCCTTAGAGAAGACAAATTACTGAAATGTTGTTATTTTATGTCTATATCGTTGATCCATTATTATTTATATAAAAAGTTTAAAGCAGTCGTTGGACTTTTTGTACACCTGGAAACCATGATGATAATCAATATGAAAGTTTCATAAGATCGATCAGTGTATATCAGTATGAGTATTTGTTACCATCCAATTTCATCATTGTTCATAATGGACACGTTCACGTTCATCCACCACAAGAGAGGTTTGTTTACGTTTTGCCAATCACGTGACTAATTCCAAACATTTTATTTGTGGGATTTGTCACGTGATAGGCAAAAACGTAAACAAACCGCTTTGCGGTGGATGAACGTGAACGCCCTCATTGACTTCATCTGGTATCATAAACACAAGCATTACCAATATTGTTGGTGACGCCTACGATCGTGAAGTAGTCTCTTCGACATTGATGCACCTGCCTGGACCATGGTCTGTACTATACGTTAGCATTGTTGCGTTTTTCACACTGATGAGCGCTGCAGACTGGAGCCAGCAAGACCATTCACTGATGTTCATTGTTGTTCACGGCCAATATTCAGCCTCGAAAACTCCATTGTTGGACCAAGATTGGTTCAAACTGACCAGTGTTTTTATATCTTTCTATGTACTGTATCTTTACTATAGCCCTGGACAGACTTGTAGGAGGGTGGCTGATCAAAGTATTATTTTAGTGTAAACAGTTTTTTGGAAAATAATAGTACCTGTTTTTGCTAGAATCAAAAGTAACTTTTAATAGTATTATTCAATTTTAATAACAACTGTTACCATGCTTACAGAAAAACATTTTTCCTGTTTTTGGTTGAAAATTGAAAATAGATTTACAATACATACTTTTACAAAAATGCCTCTTTTCCAAGTTACTGTACAAAATTTTAAAGACTAATAATAAACATTCAAAACTTACAATCGTATTTTTGTCACTGCGCCCTATACGACGTTTAAAGAAAAGTCCGAAATAAAGGTACCGTACACAGAAGTGTAAAGTAGATGTCCCATATTTTTCAAAACTATACGTTGTCGCCAGAAACAGACTTTTCCCCAGACTTTTAATTACCTTGTTTTTGTAACCCTAGTTTACTTTGAATGTCTTTATATGTCTTCGGTAGTAAAAACTGTGCTGGGTCTATAAAAATTACATTTATATGACAAATATTATTTAACTAGTGATCCATCGTAAATTTATTACTAATAAAGGCATATATAGCTTTACACTCCTATTACCTAATCTAACAATAAAATTATGGCGTTGTTGTTTTGAGTGTATTCACATAGTAAATTTGTTATTAGTCACCCACATTTATACATTTTACTAATACTTTTCGTTAACTGAGAGATAAGTATCTATATATTAATACGCAAGCATGTTTCATTTCCTCCTTTTTTTCTCAGCCCGTGTGCATCGTAGGATAAATCTGCGCATACCGTTAGAAAGGTATAGTCCTGTAGATGAGCAGAATCACATTGTAATTCACCTAGGACACCAGGGCTACGCCCTACAGGCTTTCAAAGTTCCAATGTTAATCTTATGGAGGAAGGAAAATTGAATGAATCATAAGACACCTGTTGCAAAACAAATGCTAAAAAATTAGGAAGAACAGATGTTTTAGTTCTAAAATGTTTTTAAGCTTCTTAGGTCCAAATCAACTGAAATTTTGATCGAATTTCGATCAAGAGGCGATCTCTAGTTTTATTAAAACTGTTTTATTCTCCATATTAATAATCAGTTAATTACAGTTGCTTTATCAACAGTCCACAGTAGTATCCCAATCGAAACCACATCTCCGTGTTAAGCAACAGTAAGCAGACCGTGGCCGAAACTAACCCAGGTATCCTGCACGGTGCGATGACTACAAGGAAAAACAGGTGATAACGGCTTCATAATGCAAAAACCCATAGAGCTGTGCTTTGAAATTATAGCCATTTTTATAGCTCGTACTTTGTTTTTAATATTTCCTTGACCGATTTGGTTTATCTTCGGCTGAAACTATTTCAGGAGCGTAAATGTTGTGTTATATAAACGATTTGTTGAGTGGAAAGTTATTTCGAAATGTTGATAATGATTTTCTTAAATATACGATTCTTAAATATATAATGTAAGTTAACTCTTGTGTTATAGTGAAAACTATAGATAAACTATTAAATCTGTACTTTGTCTTTTAATTTCTGGAACAAAAGAGAAATACTAGAATTATCGTTGTTACTAACGTATGTGAGAACAGATTTAGATACATAAAGAGATTTAGATACATAAAGAATCACACAATATTTGTGTGCTTTTTCCAGACTTCTTTCCATCTTACACCGATAACATATCAGTTATAACACCGGTTATGATTGATGGTGTTCCACAGTCACGCTAAACTTAACATTTACAATCATTTTATCAAATAAGTTTAATTAACTTATTGTTCTAAACAATAGTGAAACATCTTGCCATTGCAGTCCTACCGCGATTTCAAACTGCACTTTTCCTAGTCTGTCAACTAACTATTGTTGAATCAGACAGTTCATACATGGCAGGTCGACACATGGTTTAGTATTTTTTTTTTTTTTTTTTTTTTTTTTTTTTGTGGTGTGAGTGGTGATAAAGTTTGATGACGTCTGTAAAGTAAAAACTATGATGATGTCTAATGAAAATAGCGAAAAGATTGAATCCGACTTTGTTGACCCAGCAGATTATTTGTTCGCCCAAACCGAATTCCATGATTGCCACTTGAAGGTAGGTGACCCAGCCACTGGGGAAGTGGAAGAAGTTGGTGTAGTAAGGAGTCAACTTGTGGCTCACAGTTCAGTGTTCCGAGGAATGTTGATGAGCAGTGGAATTGCAGACCCCTCTGGGGGCAACACCCACATCAGGGACGTCCGACCCGAGATCTTCAGGCTCATGCTGAAGCACATGTACGGCGGCAAACTACTAGAGCTGAACACCATGGAGAAAGAGAAAATTCTGGAATTGGCATTTTGTGCAGACAAGTACAACGTTCAACGACTCGTGGAGAAAGCATGCAAGAAGATGATGCCAAGAACTGTAGATGATGTTTTCATACCTTTGCGTTTCGTCGCTTACGTACCAACGTCAGTATTGGTTCCACCGGTGACAAAGCTGATCCAAGAAGAGACTGACAAAATTGTAAAACATAATGATTTTGTATACCTCGACGAAAATTGCTTGGAATTCATTGCTAAACAGGATAAACTAGCTATTGACGAAATTTCTTTGTTTAAAGCTCTTGTCAAGTGGGCAGAACACCAAGATCCGAATTCAAACTTGACCATGAGGCAACTCCTTGAGAAACCTCTGGCTCATGTGAGATTTGCGTCCTTCCCTCTGGATGGAATTATCTACGAAGTTATACCTACAGGGATCTTCTCCACAATTACCACTGTCAAACCACTTATAAACTCTTTGATGAAACCCCATTTAATTGACATTCCAGGATTGTGCACAAACCTTAAGCAAAGAGAGAAGTTTATTAAAGATTCGTTAATGCTGCTGGATGTAGATATGTTTAAGAATGAGAGTGAAAGGACGCTCTCTCCTTCTTGGCAAGGATATTCTTGCCAAGAAGGATGTGAGCTAAGACTTTCAAACAATCTAAGCAACATATCCATGTTAACTGTCCACAATTTAACCCCAAATCTCCTTGCAATTGAGTCATTTGTGTTCAGATCTAAAAATTACTTCCAACCAAATATGTGTTCTAATCATGCTACCTACAAGTACTTCTGTGCAGTAACAATCGTCTGTTATGATGATAAAGGTTATGCTGGAAATTCACTTGATGTCGCTATTGAAGGTATAGTAGTTTTTGAAGAAAACATTGTCATGCCTCTAAAATCGTCTGATGGCAAGTACTGCATTTTCGAGCCTAATAAGTCGTATAAAGTGTGTTTCAAATTTGAATCCGCCCATCCAGTTTCTACGTTTGTAGGTATTCAAACACAGAAAATACTAAAAGATTGTTACATACGTAATTCAGATGTAGAGGTTAAGTTTTGTGGAAGAAACGTTCATGTGTTAAGTATTGGATATAAACTATTGACCTCCTAGCGTGGATGCAGCAATGAAGTTATGTACCTAATTTTAATATCAAATTTTGCAATGGATTTGTCTATATTATTGTTTTTAAGTGTTTAGATTTCTGAATAAACGAGTTACTTTAAAAAGTCTAATAAGTCATTTAAAAACTTCCCTTACTACAAAATAGTCAGTAGAAATCTCTAATTCTCGTCAATGCTAATGTTTAAAACTAAACAATAAGGTTCCAAGATCATTCATCTCCAAAATTTTATGCCAAGGGTTCGTTCAATTATTTGGAAATATGAAAATAGTTTCATTAACTTACTAATGTCATAAAAATGGGGGGAGGGAGTTCTAAACAAATTTTGTACGATTTGCTTAAATTAATCACTTTCGAACGGCTAGTTTTATTTAAAGTATATTTGAGCAAAACATCAACAATATACTGATATACGCTAATCATACTGAAAAGAATAATAATATTATGTTTAAATTCAAGGAAGCTAGAAAGAGACATGTTATTATTATTCTAGATTCCTTGGTTATAGCCGTACCTATTCATCGTTCCCAAGTTCTATTACCCCCAACTATAGGGCAAAGTAAATTCTTTCACAAAAATGCGATATTTTAATATTTTTATTTACTATTATGGCACATAGATGACTAAAATTTAGTAACTTACATATTCAAGTTAAGCTTACTCCAAAAATATTGCAAAAAACGAAATCCTTAATATTTTTTATGTATATTGTTTGTAATGTACTTAAACCTGAGAAATATAGTGTGCTATATCGATATATATATATATATATATATATATATATATATATATATTTATATTCTGTTTCAGACGTTCTACAAGTTTGGTCCTCAGACATTTTTCCATATCTCACCCCTTCACTCTTAAAAGAGCGTACTTTTAAATTGTGTATACAATCTAAAAATGACATAAACTTGGGGGTTCGTATTTGAAATTTTTGAGCTAAGGCTTGGGATGAGGAGGGTGTTGTGAGGGGATGAAATTTTCATGTTAAATATTTCTCCTCGACGTTGATAGCAAACTAATCAGTAATATTTATTTTAGTTTCTGGTGGAAAATTTGAACAAATCACTCTGTATAGTTATAAAATATATGAAATAGCTAGTAATACGAAAAAAAGTTCGAGTATGTTTATTGTTTTAGCTCTACGACCAACTTTCCTTCCATACCAATTAATTTTTAACATATTTTTGCACTTTCCTTAGAGAAATTAATGAAACTAACCCCAAGTGCAGCCCCCCGTCGCGGCTTTGTCCTTGGCGCTCCGTGTCCCAAGACCCCGTATATAACAGGCCCCTGCCACGCGGTGCCCAGTGCTGCTGCCATGCTTCGTACACAACAGGTGTGTTGTTTTTGTTGTTGTTGTTGTTGTGCTGTGCCAGTTGTCTTGTGCCAGGATGTGCCTCAAATGGATTATGCCATGGATTAGTGTTGGAATGTAGTTTTAGTTGGTTTGCGATGGAATTTTTTCATGCAGTTTTTCAGTATATAAGGAAACCCTTATATTCATATTTTCTAGGATTTCGATTCGAAATATAAGAATTCAAAGCAGAGTATGGAACATATTTTAATATACAATTTTCGAGTGTTTAAAATGTACTCTAGGGCCAATGAAAAAATTTGGTTCGACTTTATTTACATTTTTTAAATGTGTTGATTAAAAAAAAACTCATTTACAAATTTTGTTGAAAAAATTGTAAAATGCTCAGTAAAACATAAGTTAAAAAGGTAAAAAAATAAATGAGACAAAAACGTCATTTTTCTTTTTTAAAGTTTTTGTTCAGGTGAAATTTAGTGACCTCTTCACGACATTTTCTCGTAAAAAAAGTGAAATTTACATCTTTTTTACGTAATAATAACGTAACAAATTTAATGTAAAAAGAAAACGTGAATTTCACGTGATTTTAACGTTTTTGTGCTATCTATGATAATGCTGTTGACTTTCCTACAAGAATTACCAAAATGTCTAAATCAGCAATCGATAATTTTATTTCTAATTTAGATGTAAAAAAGTTAAAAAGCGAAGGGATTGTGACCATGATGTGCAAATGTTAAGCATTAAAAATATGACTTTGAAAGACAACCATTATTATTACATTAAGAAGGAAATTAGAAAATTCAACTCTTCAAACCATAATAAATTCGTTAACCACTTAATAAATGAACAATGGTTGGATGTATATAATGCACCTGTTAAAAATAAATTCTGTATATTTCATGATATTTTCATGAATTATTTTAGTTCAAGTTATCCAAAAACACTGATTTGTATAAAATCTGGTAAAAATAAAGATGTTTAACAAGTGATATTTTAGAAAACCACAATAAAATTATTGCACTTCAAAAGTATTCAAGATGTAACAAGTGAAAGCACATTATTAATTCAGAAATCATTGGAACATGAGAATTGAAAAAAGAACTGAAAAATAAGATTGTTAATGCTAACAAATATTTTTTTAATAATAAAATTAAAAATTCAAGCAATGTGGCAAAATCTGTTTGGAGATAATTAATTCTGAAATTGGTAAAACTCGAACAAATAAAACTAATATATCAAAATTAGAAATGGGCAAACAATGATCCAAGATCCACAGGTGGTGAGTAACATTTTCAACACCTTCTTCATAAATGCAATAGATAATTTAATTACTCCCAATATATCAAAACAATTTGAAACAAATACTGAAATAAATGAAGATATGGAAAAAAGATTAAACAAGAAAATATTTCACTTTACTGACGTTACACATTATGAAATTGAACAAACAATTTCTCTTTTAAAAAAATAATAAATCTTTTGGTTATGATGAAATGCCAGCAATTGTTTTAAAAGAAGCTAAATATTATATTTATAGGTCCCCTGCTCACCTTATAAATTCATCAATGATATCTAGGATATTCCCTCAAGAGCTTAAATTAACTAAAGGCATCAAAATTTACAAAAAGAGCAATGAAAACAAACCAGAAAGTTACAGACCAGTTTCTTTGTTGCCTTTATTTTCAAAAATATATGAGAAAATTGTAAACAATCAGATAACAGATTTTTAGAAAAACACCAGTTATTTGATGAAGAGCAGCATGGTTTTAGATCTGGTAAAAATACCATTACGGCATGTTTAAAATTTGTAGAAGATATATTAGAACAAATAAATAAAGGGAAATAAATAATAGAAACAAATAATACACCAATAGGACTATTCATTGATTTATCACGGGCATTTGACAGCTTAGAGCATGAAAAACTAATTTCAATAATGAAAAACCTAGGTATTGAAGGGAAAGAATTAAAATGGCTTCGCTCCTATTTAGAAAATCGATTACAATATGTAGAATTAAGACACACCGGAAATGCAGAAATTACTACGGTTAAATCATCAATCTCCAAGATACTTTATGGTGTTCCTCAAGGCTCCATTTTAGGACCATTACTATTCATTTGTTATATAACAGGGATTAAAAATTCGGTAACTACAAATAATAAATTATACATGTATGCGGATAATGCAACATTTTTAATAACAGACAAAAATTTCAAAGAATCTGAAAAAAATGCTCAAAAGACATTGACCTCAACAAATTCATATTTTTACACTAGAAATATGCTATTAAATCCAGGTAAATCGCATACTAATGAAATTAATGCGATTAATGAAATTAATGCGATGATTAATGAAATTGAAAACTTACAAATTAAAAACCAACATCTTTAACAATTAAGCATCACCAAATTTATAGGGCTTCACATCGATCAAAATTTAAAGTGAATGTACATATTGATTATATACTTTAAAAAAAAAATTCAAGAATTTATATATTACAAAAAAGTCGACCTACTGTGACGTTAAAAGTTTAAAACAAATTTATTTTAAAATGATTCACTGTCACTTATCATATGGTGTAAGCATTTATGGAGGAACATAAAATAAAAACTTTTAAATAATTCCGAAACTACAAACAATTCTATTAGAATTATGCTGCAATTACGGAAAAGAGAAAGTGTAAGGCATCAGTTTACTTCCCTTAGAATATTAACAATATACAATTTATATATATTTGAGACTATAAAATGGACAATGAAATCAAGACAAATTAGTAATTATCATGAATACAATACAAGAAGCAAAATTATCTATGAACAACATTGCAAGGAAATATTCAACAAAAACCCTACATACATGGGAAATAAATTTCTATCGAGATCACCAAAAGAAATATCATCGATTTCAAACATATTGGAAAATCCTTTTTATAATTTTGAAGAATATTTGAAATAAAAACTGTGAAACGAAAAAAAATTTAGATGCAGTTTTAATATATAGCTGTAATGTATATAAACTTAAAAATTCGTTCCTTGGCATGTAGTTGATATTTTAAATACAAAAATAAATAAAAAAACCTTATCTAGTTAATTATATGTTTAAAAATTGTGAAATTTAGTACAAACTAAAATTCCACGGTTAATCTTATTACAAAAAGATTTTATATACCAGCATTTCCAATCAAACTTCTTCAATATAATATAATGTTGACATTTATTCAATCTAATTTACTTTCCTAGTTGATTGCTTGTGATAGATAAATTTCCTGATAACACGTATGGCATTTTTGCGCATTTTTCAAGAATGGATACCATGTGAATATTATCATTGTATTATCAATTTGTTGATAGTGGAATCAAATCAATCAAGGAGGGAGAATTGTGTACTTTTTTACGGTCAGTTCCCTATAAAATATATATGTCTTCCTTAGAAAATTCCTCGGAAATTCTCAATGGAAAGCGCGCTAATAAAGGAAGGATTTCTCAAAATGGATAAGACAGAAGTGTTACATAGTAAAGAGCATATAAATTTATGATAGGCCTACCTATATAAGGTTGAGATATACTAATTCTAAATAAGCAAAATTTCGTCACTTTATGATTTGTTTGTCATTTGAATATATTTACTTTTGTAATGTTACTTTGACTAGGAATAAAGTAGTTCAAAACTATCGCAATGCATTCATTTCTTTAGCAGTCATGTTTAGGCCTGCCTCACATTTTTTTGCATGAATGTGAATTATGTGTACTGTAGGCCACCTATAAAACAATCGCTGTATTAGTATTGACTGTTTAACAGTTTTGCCCCACGAAGATTGGTCCACCCGTTATCTTTTCAATAAACTGTCAAACGTTTTAGACATAGAAATGACATTCTCTCGTTCCTTCTTTTTCATTAAAATTCCTACATAAAATAACTATGATTTGCTCGATTCTTAGTTAGTCATTGTTGATTCTAAATTGTTAATAATTAATAACGTTTATTGTGGTTTGATCAATCTTTATTGCATTAAAAGAAGTGCAATTAAGATTGTTGCTTGTGTTGTTATAATGGAATGGTAAATTGACACGATATCATTCGGCTTAACCAATGTTTCAGGGCAGTTAATACCTGATGTTGCTTTTGGCTTATCGAGTAGTTTCATATTTTCTTTTCTCAAAATACTTTTTTTAATACTTAAACCATTTGGTTGACCTCAAGACTCCTTTCTTAAGAAATATTTTATTGATTTATAAGGTCTCCTTCAAATGACAGTAGGCAATACGCAGTGCAGTAAGTTACTGCATATTGTTGTACAATTAGCTAGGAACAATGGTATGAAGTTATTCCTGGTTATACCTTTAGAAAAAAATCATGATAATTAAACAGACTTTAAAAAAAGTCCCTTCCCCAATTATTTTTTTATATTTGATTAAATATCGCTTAATCAATCATATTAACTTAACACAAAGTAAATTTAATGTCAAAAACTTTAATTTTGAGTCATGTCAGGAGGATGGCCCACCAGGAGTTAGCAGAAAATCTTAAATGTAAGTATAGGTTGATATGTAAACCAGATTGAAGGTCTCACTTAGCAGAGTACAATTCCACAAACTACTGTAGACATCAAAAGGATGACCGAGATGTAAATGGCAGGCAAACAAAGTTTTTATTAAAATAATTTGGGTAAAACTTAAAAATGCAATAAATTTCCTTTGACTCGACCTTTTTGACGTCAGGTTTGTGGCTTATCACTTATAACGTTTAAAATTATGTATGACTTGACAAATTCCAAAATAAATTCCTGTAAGACTTACATTGGGGACGTCCCATTGAGGATGTTAAAATTAAAACTTCTATAGCCTTTTTCCCATCATAGGCTTATATCACTTTTAACGTTTTTGCATTGGGAGTAATAATCTACAAACTCAACATCATAAGAATGAGTCTTAAGAAAAAGTTATTGAAGTTTTAAAAGGGGCTAAAGGGATAGAACGTTGATTTTGCCTGCTGTGCAGTCAAGTGGATGTTGTGGAAACTACCTGAATGTGTTTTGCATTGGCCACAATCATACTGAGGGCGAGAAACAGTATTCAGTATTCTGTCTAAAACACTGTGGCTAAAGGAACACTACACTGTACTTCAGTACATTTGTTATTAAAAAAGCTGCCGAATATTACAACAGCTGTCAAAGGCCCTTCTTTCACAAGATTAACATTAGAACTTTAAGAACCTGTGGTTTGAGTATCTTAGTTTTTTGGCAAAAACAACTACAGACCAAGTTCTATCCAACGACACCGAAAACTTGATAATCGGTTGAAAAATATAGAAGGAGTTTCAATTAAGAAATAAATAAATAATTATAAAAAATAAAAAAGCATAATAAATATCTTTAGCGCATTAAATAAATAGGAATTTATCCCAAATTTTCTGTAATTTCATTGCCACATCCATGTTACTTTAGTGTAAACCTTCAATCCTTGTATGGAAATATGTTCAACTATAAACCCCAAAATACTTTTTAAATCCCCAACACCTCCACCTCTTTTCTCCACATCTCTTTTCCAAAAGAGCTCATACGATTAGCTCAATTCCTGGATGAGGCTCTAGTTTTTCTACCATGTTGATTTACCATCATTAACATAAATGGCTACATTTATGGCATATCCATTTTTCTCTAAGTTTTTATGAAAAAAATAAATAAATAAATAAAAACAATTTTATTACAATGTTTTTTTTTTTTTTTGCAACAACAACTAGGAGGTATTCATAATCCCCAAAATATTTTTATGGGCGATTTCTAATATCAAACTTTACCTTGTTGCAGGCGCTGTTATCGTGCCTCCTCGTGGTGCTGGTTTCATCCGCTCCCTCCCCTTCCCCCTCGCCCTCTCCTGCCCCCTCTCCCTCCCCCTCCCCAGATGAGGATTACTCGCCCCATGATGACGTCAGTAGCGAGTACCACTCGGAAGAAGTGTACGACACCCACGACCACCACGATCTTCCGATCGTTCACGAACCAGTGGCCCATTACGTTCCCCTAGTGTTAGCTAAAGCCCCCATCATCGTCCCAGAGCTGGGGCACAAGGCTCCGGTAATAATCCCGGACTACTCGTACGGCAAGTCTGTGGACTTCGGGTACCCCAGCAAGTCCGTGGACTTCGGGTACCCCGGCAAGTCAGGGTACGAGTACGGATACCCTTCCAAGTCCGAAGGGCTGTCCCATGGAGTGCCTGTGGTGTCGCCGCATCTGTTCAAATCCTACTTTGATGGAGCTGAGTATGCCAGCTATGCGCCTCATCACGACCATGAGCACTATGTGAGTACTGTATAGATCTATGAGTTGATTCAGTGTTATCGGTAGGACAAGTGTAGGTAAAGCAGGGAAATGGTTTGATACTTCCTAAAACAACTTAAATCTTGAAAGACATGAAGTACAATGTAGCTAATGTTTTTATTTTACTCAACGAGAATTTTAATCCAAAAGTTACCTAATTTTTTAACATTGTTCTTTAATGTATTACTACGGTAGTTAATACTCATTATTTTAGCATGTTAACAAATATACATTGCAGATGCTACATAATACATAAAAAATAAAAACTTATAAAATAATAAATTTAAAACTAACATCTTATTTTATAAAACGTCAATAACAACTTAGATTTAAAAAATAATAATCATAATTTGTTAACCATGTGAGCTGCAACTTATAAATGTGAGATCCATTCCTTTGAATGCTTAACTTTTACTAAAGCTTTCTGACACTGTCAGAAATTAAATAATATTAACATATTCTAATGTCAACACAACAATCAAAACACAATTTTCTCTGTGGTTTTGCTCGAATGTATTTTAAAACCATTTAGGCATGAAAAACATAAACCGACATTCTATACCAGCAAAAAATTCTCTAACCATAATTTACAAAAAAATATCATCAAGTAGAATCCAAGGTTTGTGTAACTGATTTTATTTTTGATTGACAAAACACATTTTAAATGACTATACATAATGGTCATGTGATAACCTTTCTTTTTCTTACAGTGGTTTCAGGTATATTGTTACTTAATATTAAATGATATTTTAAATGTCTATCTAGATGGCAAAGTGGCTTATATCAATAAAAAAATTCATTTATTTAATAATTATTTTTTATTTTGATCAAATGCAATGAGATGTCTTGTCAATCCTAAAAATTCTTAAAAATTTCCATCAGTTTAACAAAAAATACCTTTTATCTCATTATAAGTATTTTACACCACTGACAAATGAAAAAACCATATTAAAATATATTTATCTATCATATTGATTTATTAATAATGTTTCATGATGTATTTCAGAAATTCTGTGATTACTTAGCATTGGTGTTTAACAAACTAAATTTTTTTATGGGAATAAAAATATGGTATCATTTATATAACTTTAATGTTTGTTGTGTGAATGTTTCAGCACTATCCTAAGTACGAGTTTAAATACGGGGTTCACGACCCTCACACCGGGGACATAAAGCAACAATGGGAGACGCGAGATGGTGACAAGGTCAGTGACTAGCGTTGGACATAAAAGCTAAGTGGGAAATAGAGGTCACTTAATGGTGCACATAGTGGGTGTATATATACAGTAACAGTGAAGTTATGCTGTGGAAGAGATTTAGTAGCTTGTCTGAACAAACAATATGAATTCTCTTCTCATAACTCAAATCTTATTGTCATTTCATAATATATAATTTGGAGGAGTGTTGCTATTATGAAAGCCAGTAGATGGGTCTATCAAGGAAAACATTTTTGAAATATTCGATTTTTAACATATAACAACAAAAACAATTACAAACGTAAATGTCAGGTTTAGAAAAATTTTCTGACTGTACATTAAAAACAGCAAATCGCGTATTAGTTTTGAAATGAAATAATAATAGGATTATTTGGAGTTGGTTTTAAGCCACTTCTTATATTATGGCTGTTAAATACACCCATTTTTCCAACTTTAAAAAATACAATACCCCTCTCGCAGCAGACCTGCGTACTCAGCAAATTTCCAAATTACAGTAGTAATATTAATTTTGACCCGATGAACCTGTAAACAAAACTTCATAACGTGCTCATTAGGGAAATAAAAGTGTATTCTCCTTTTGATAAATATAGGAAAAGAGTATGCAGAGAGGTATCCTGCCATGGGGAACACTGAAAGTATTTTTTAGCCTAAAAATTATTTATTTCAACCATATAAAGCCATGTACATGTACCAAGTTTCGTCAATATCTGTCCATAAATGAAGGATTTTGCCTATCCTCCATATGATTAAAATTGGAAAAGAGTACGCAGGTTTGCTGCCATTATAAGTACAAAAACTAAGATTGTTTACTATAAATGCATGAATCTCAACCAAATGAAGCTAAATACCAAGTTTTATTCAAAATAAATATTGGTTAATAAGTGGAATAAATACTAAATTGTGTGATTTTTTTGCTAAATCCACTGGTGAAAATCAAAGTTAAATTTTGTTTTAATTACATAAGTAAAATGCAAAAAAAAAACAATTTTTGGGGTACGAAAGCCCCCAAAACTACTCCTTCCGTTAGGTCGATATATCTGTTTTACGAACTCATCCAAACAAAGGAAAATTACACATTTTTACCAAATTTGGCCTCTATTGGACCGTTTTTATGAGAGTATCGTGTCTAGGAACACATACATATTTTAATGACAATTATTTTTGGTCTGTGGGCACCTCAAAACGAAAAAGTAACATGGTTCTGAAATTAGGTCTTACCTTGAGAAATACGGTAATAGCTTCCTCCCTATGGGAAATTCGCAAAAAACATTTTGTATATCAAAACATAACTGGTAAAGGTATGTTGGATTCTGTTCTAAATACTTAAATCCTTAACATTTTGAGTGGAGCCCTACTTTATTTTATTAATTTTATTTATGTAATTCCAGAAATATTAAGTCTATGCCATGTTTCTCACTAATTTATTTAGTATTAAATTCAGACCCATAGCTAAAGTATTATTAACCTTCTGTAAAAGGGGAATATGCACCAATAAATTAGGAGATTCCACTTGATCTTTTTAAGTTGCCTGTCTAATTGTAAATATTTACCTATATTAAAAATATTAAACTTAAAAGGACACCATAACTACTCAACAAAATAATCAAATAAATTTTGTAGATTTTACTATTTTCAAAGTGCGCTATTCTTCTACAGCCATTACACCTCCATCATTCATTGTGAATAGCTGATCTAGACACCTTCTTCTTCTTCTTCTTCAGGTCAAGGGCATGTACTCCCTAGTGGAGCCTGACGGAACTATCAGGATAGTGGAATACACTGCTGATGACCACAACGGGTTCAACGCAGTCGTCAAGAAGATTGGCCACGCCCACCACCCTCCCCCCCACCACCACTACCCGTCCAAGAGCATCGACTATCCCACCAAGAGTATTGACTATCCCACCAAGAGCGTAGACTACCCGGTCAAGAGCGTAGAAGTTCCCTACAGCAGCTACGACTACCCTGTCAAATCTGCGGAGTACATCCCTTCGAAATCTCTAGATTACTACGGCCCCTCAAATCGCTCGATTACAAATAGTTGATCTTTTAGTTAGTTTTGTGAACCAAAGTTTTTATATTTTTGTACTTGAAGCCAAATGAATGATTTTACAATTAATCTTAGGATTTTTTTATTTTCCTATATTTCCCAAATATAATTTACTAGCTAACAACAGGGTAACTTTTGTGATGATTTTTCTAAAGAGGCGTGTTGTTTTATAAGTTAGTCATTTCAAAATTTATGAAAACACTAGCATCATAAACTAAAAATTAAATTTTGCCATTTCTGTAGGTCTATCAATATGAAAATTTTTAAAGTAGAACAATAATAGTTCATTCTTTGATATGTGGTTTCAAAATATAGTATTCATGGAAATTACAAAATCCAGAGATAATGAAACAGATTTTTTACAATATTTTCATTCATTCCGTTCCAGTGCATCTTCTTTTGGTATTAACTAAGTATCAAAAATGACTTTGTCTTTCTCGGTCTTTTTGTTGAACTTTATTTCCAACTTCTTCCTTAATCTTAGTATTTCTTCTTGTGTCTTGTATTTATAATTTCTTCATAGTTCATCTCCAACTAGTTTCATTGACCAACAGAATATAGTGCGGAATGCAATCAAATGCAAACAAACAAACACGAGAGCGAACTATGTGAGTGGAATTCACATTCTCTAAAGAGTTTAGGATTTCCTCAGCCAAAGACTCAACTGCAAGGACCGTGGATTCCTCTCTCCTGAACCCGAACTTAGATGGCACTAGGAGGTTGTGTGTCTCAAAGTAATTGTACAACTGCATGAACATTACAGCTTCAAATATTTTGGCAAACACTGGAATCAAGAGTACCGGCCTGTTGCTCAAAATATCATGTAGGGGCCCCTTCTTGACAAACAAAAAGCATTTTGATAAGAAGTTTATTCATGTCAGTGTACATAGTCAATGGTGGTAGTTCTGATTTGCCTATCATATGACTCTGTACTTCCATGTATGCCGCTAAAGATCGCACCATCGTATATTGGTTTCATTCAAATGCGCCTATTTCAATGTATGTATACTGAACCTAATAAGTAGCAATGTATACATAACTGAATAAGTTGGGATATCCTTATGGGAAAGTGAGAACGCCGCCCCTGAAATACAGATAGCACCATCAGATGATAAGGATTATGCTGATTGGTTGAATGGAAACAGATGACTAGAATAATTTTATAGAAGTTTGTTATTGTTTTGATTTTTTGTAAACAAATATGCTCATTTTGACATTTGAGAGGTAGAAAGAGCGCTTCCTGTGACAGTATCTAAGGAGAAGTAATATTAGCATGAGCGCTTTATTTTCCTCTGGGTTTCGGGGCAAAACTATATTTTTTTTTTTTTTTTTTTTTTACATGGGATGTCCCTACTTATTCGGTTATGTATACATTGTAAGTAGGGACATCCTTATGGGGAAGTGAGAACTCGAAACACAGATAGCACCACCAAGTGATGGTAAGTATTATTCTGATTGGTCGAATGGAAACAGATGACTAGAATAATTTACAGAAGTTTGTTATTGTTTTGATTTTTTGTAAACAATATGAACATTTTTACATTCTAGAGGAAGAAAGAGAGCTTCCCATGACAGTAAGGAGAAGTAATCCTATCATCAGTGCTTTATTTCACTCTGATTTTCGAGAGCAAAGCTAAAATTTTTTAACATGGGATGTCCCCAATGTATCTAGAACAATCCAAAGTAGGTGACACCAACAGCTGATTGTATCATTTTAATGTATCTCCTGCACCTTTGACGTCATGTTATTTATCTTGACACATGAGTGGTTTGGTTTGAATATTTTAAGTTGTTTTTGTTGATGTCACCTACCTCCTTCTCCCTCTAGATTTCTTGGATGTCCGTACTTATTTGGTTCTGTATAGATACTGTGGTTCTGTATACATTGCCTTTGCTATAAGAAGTCAATTTCACTTTAGTGTATATAGTCAATGGTATCATTGTCTATGGATACTACACATTATGTAGTATCCATAGCATAAATATATACTAATACACCTGGATCGATAACTGAAATGGCGGAATAGCGGTAAAACGAGCCGGCTCCCCCCACCACTAGCCAGTATTGCCGCCGCTGCGCCGCCGCCGCGCCGCGCCGAATATCAGCTGACACGATTGTTGTTGTTTATTTGTTTATTTGTACATCAACGGCAAATGCCTTTTCAAATACAAGATTCAAATTACATGCATTTACATACGTGCTTACATTTTGGAAATTTAGATGGCTAACCTAAGATGGTGCGTCAGCTGCATTCTTGTTTGTTTACATTCTTTTAAATGTTCAATTAAAATTATGATGATGAAAAAGATGGTTCTGTACTTGCAGCTTTAGGATGTATTAGTGCACATTCCAAAGGCTGAAATTTATCATTTCATAGGTAAGATAGACTAAAAAGTTACAGTATTACTGTAATTTATTTAATTAATTAATTTATTTATTTAAATTACAGTAAATGATTACTCGCACAGGGTTGGCAACACTGACCACGAATACTTGCTAGTGGTGGGGGTAACGGCTCGTTTTCGCAACACGGAGTTACCAATCCAGGTGTATTAGTATATATCTATGATCCATAGGCAATAATGGTATTCTCACGGCATACACTTTTTTAAAGTTTTTTTTATTATACAGATCTATAATCAAAGCTATTAAAGCTATAGTCAAAAATATTTTTCATTATTATCTATAATTACTAAATAGCTTTGATTGGGGATAACTCTTAAGGTTAATATTGCGATGTCTATTAGTCAAAGTCAAAATTATCTTTATTTACATATACATCAAGCACAGTAATGGCGTCAAATATTGGCGCTATATTTTGGTTTGGCAATTGGCGAGTGGCTACACTGGGTGAGTGGGGGGCGAGTGGGGAGTGAGTGAAGAGTGAAGAGTGAGTGAGAGAGAGCGTGACCAAGCCGATCTGTCATGTCACTTGTTCTTGTTTATGTCAGAAAATCCAAATTTAGTTATAATTATGCTAATTGAAAAATAATTCAATGTACATTACGTTCAATACGGTTTGGGGGCGGTTTATTTTTGTTTTCAACCTTAAATTTGGTTATAGGCCCCTCCCATAGTAAACTACTCCTAGTGAATGTATACATAACCTCATTTGGGTATTTTTCCATTTAATTATCCAATTATGTTACCTACAATGTATGACAATATAATATCAAAAAGGAGGAGACAAATAGATACTCTGAAGATTTTTAACGCAAAGTAAGTAAAGTATTGTAAGGCATGCAAGGCGTAACACTAGTTCTTTATTTTATAGGCCTAGGCCTACAGCTTACAAAATTCTTGACTTATTTAAGTTTTAAATTGTGCAATCCTTAGGTACATAAACTATGTTTTTTTTTTATATTTGACCCATTTAAGAGAGGTGAATAAAATGAGGTGGTTTTGAGTTGCCTTTTAAATTACTTTAAGCTTACCGGTAAGTGTAAACAGTACCAGGGGTGATCGATGGGGGGGGGGACGAACGGGACCAGTCCCCCCCCCCCCAGAAGGTTTAAAACGGCTTGTTTGATAGACGAGGTATTAATTCGTAGTGGTCGATAATTTATTTAAAATATTGGTAATGTTTGGAACCTATGAAAATTAAGCAAATAAACTGCTAACTAAAGAGATGCTCGCAGAATTTCAGGGTAACGTAAAGTTGGTGAGCGCTGAGCGCCCGCTAGAGCAGGAGAACGTGTAGGTTGCTTGCTGTCATCCCATTGGGCATCCCAAGGTCATCACTCCGCCAACTCCCTCCCCTTCTCCCCTCCCTACCTGCCCCGCACAGATCCTTCTGTGCATAAAAGCCCAGTTTACACGCTACAATTTATCTGCGCAGATCTGGTTTGCACAAACCAAATTGTACAAACCATCGTAACGAGTAGGCCTAAACGGCAGATTTGCGCAAACGATTTAATTGGAGCTGGGTTGGAAAGTTTGTGGAAATTTTCATCAACCTTGCGATCAGATTGGAAGGTTGGAGCAACATGTTGGATAAAGTGAAATGTCGTTCATGACATTTTCCTCAGACCTAACCTAAAATCAGTGTTCCCACGAACACGAATCAGTTCAGTGTGCGCTGTTATACCCTACCAAGCGTCATGGCCGAGTTTAGTGAATTTTAAAATGATTTCACTAAGTTTAGAAGTTCTACATAGCAATCTTCAGTCACCGTCTAGTAATTTCTCCAATAATTCGGTTCATCGCGTTCAATTCTCTTAAGAGCCTCACGTGGGAAAATTTGCTTCGTTTCAGAAGCCAAGACCTACACCATTTACTCCTCGGTTTTCGTAGGCTATTTCGGGTTACTACTCTTGCTACACAAAAAGCATACATAGACCTCCTCCATGACGGTGATCACAACAGGTACTGGCATTTGCAATTTTGCAAATCGGAAGGAAGTTTGAGTATAATCGTGTAGTAGCGTCTAGGGTCGCACCTATTCAAACCGATGTGCACAAACTTGGTTTGTGTAAACTGGGTTTGCGTAGATATTGAAGCATGTAAACGTAGCTAAACTCCTTCAAATTTTGGCAACTTTGCCAGTAACTTCTTTTATTGCAGAGAGATCATTTTCCACTTTAAAGTACTCTTGAAGTCTTATTTGAGGAACACAACTTCAGAAACTAGGGACTGGCAATGTTGTATGTCCATAAGGACATTCCAGTTAATAGTGAAGAAGTCTTAAATAAACTTTCTAAAAAGCCTCGCCTGGACATCAAAATTTAGATTTAACTTTTAGTAATTTTACAATCAATGATTTATTTAATGCATTTTGTATAAACATCTTTAGGGTAATTATGCAGTTTAGGTGACACCTCTTAAAAATTGAATTTTTTTGTTCTAAACTGTCCAAAATTACACCCTGATTTTGAAAATGATAGTTTTTTTTTCCGCGGAAAAAGTCGGAAAATACCGGAAAATTGGAAAAACCGGAAAAACATTTTTTTGCCAAAATAAGTCAAGTGGGTACTTAAAATGACGGGGAAATCGAGCTGAATACAAATGTTCAAGAATTATCAAAATCCGTAGATAAATAACGAAGTTATCGCCGGAAAAGCGGTGGAAATGCGGGAAACCGGTTAGCCACCATTTTATTCAAAAAATACGTCAAGTGGGTACTCAAATTAACCGGGATGTTAAGCTGATCAAAATATGTAAAAATTATTTTGATCCGATTTTAAATAAACCGGATATTGCAGGAAAAGTGTTGGAAAAGCCATCAGATGAACTATTTTTTATACTACAGTACTTAAAGTATGCCATGTGGGTACTCAATTGATGCGGAATTTCATGTAGAATACGAATAATGTATATATTACTTGAATACAACAATTTAGTAAGGAATAAAATAGAAATTAAACATTTAGAAATAAAATAAAACCGGACACTGAAACTCATATTCTTGAATGAAATACTAACTGTGGTAAAAGTGGTTGTTATTGATGTATAGCCCAAACTTAGATTAACATATAGGCCTAGTATAAAATATTATGTTATAGGTAACATAACTAACCTAACCTAACGTAAGTTTCTTAACCTAACTTAACCTAACCTAACATAACCTAACCATGTGAGTACTAACTTGGTATGTTTTATTCCATATTAGGTAGGGTATATATTCGTATTTTACATAAAACTTTGCTCAATAGGACTCATATGATCGTCAGACCTTGTTTAGGTTAGGTTAGTTAGGTTATGTTACCTATAATAACACATTTTATACTAGGCTATAATATGTAAATATAAGTTTTTAAATATGCCTATAGTACTCCCTATAAGGCTAACTAGGCCTATAGCACTTTAGGCTACATCAATAACCACTGTTAAAGTTAGTTCGCTAAGTTTGAAGCATATGAGTTTCAGGGTACTTTTATTTGATTTCTAAATGTTTTTTTTTTTCTTTATTCCCTACTAAATTGTTGTATTCAAGTAATATATAGATGTCCGTATTCTACATGAAATTCTGCGTCATTTGAGTACCCACATGGCATACTTTAACTTAAGTAGGCTACTGCATAAAAAAATAGTTCATCTGATGGCTTTTCCAACACTTTTCCTGCAATTTCCGGTTTATTTAAAATCGGATCGATATAATTTTTACATATTTGTGATCAGCTTAACATCCCAGTTAATTTGAGTACCCACTTGACGTATTTTTGAATAAAATTGTCACTAACCAGTTTCCGAATTTCCACCGCTTTTCCGGCGATAACTTCGTTATTTATGTACGGATTTCGATAATTCTTGAACATTTGTATTCAGCTCGATTTCCCCGTCATTTTAAGTACCCACTTGACTTATTTTGGCAAAAAAATGTTTTTCCGGTTTTTCCGATTTTCCGGCATTTTCCGACTTTTTCCGCGGAAAAAAATTATCATTTTCAAAATCAGGGGGTAATTTGGAATAATTTGACACAAAAAAATTCAATTTTTAAGAGGTGTCACCTAAACTGCATAATTACCATATTTAGTTCTAGTAAAACCACTTCTGAACAGTATTTTATTGAAGTTCTTATTTATTCCTTTATACAAATTATTCGAGGTAGGCGATAGGGTTATAAAATGCAGTCAAATAGTGTAGTAGTTGTAAATAAATAAAAAGATTAATTTTCTCCGTCTATTACAAAAATAACTTGAGGCAAGAAAAAGCCCTTTCTTTTATCGTAAAGAAAGACATTTTGTTTGCAAAAGTATTTTACAATAATTGATTGTATTTGAATAGTTCCGTAGTACTTGAAAACAGACAAGGATTCTGGATATTAATTGGAAAGCGACCCCCCACCCGCCAAACACCGTGCGGATGACGCACAGCCCACTCCTGAATATCTGAACTGCCCCCCCCCCCCCCCCCCCAAAAAAAAAGCAAAATCCTGGGTGCGCCACTGAACAGTAACTTTGAGCCTCACCTCTGTAACTTCATGAAAAGCTTGATGGGTTGGGGTGGGATACTTTTCCATACTTATTGAGTTTTTGTGTCAGGTTATTCGTAAACTGATTTAATTGTTATTTCTGCTGATCATCTGGCTAAATTGCTGTTTCCGATTTCAAATCGGCCGGCTACGCAGTTTCATAACTAGGAATATAACTTTCATAACTCCACTATCAAATTAAAATATTGATCGACCTGATCGATATCGTATTGGATCAAAATTTATGGTCAAATTCAAAGTTTAGCTCAACAAATTTTGTTCTAATCCTAATATAACTACCCTAACTTATCATAACAGAAACTAATCTCCATTAATATGGAGGACCAACCTATGCCCAGGAAAGTTTAAATACCTTGATACCTCCTTCTTCATCGTTGACCAGTAATACTGGATTGATTGAGTCAATGTAGGCCTATGTATAACACTTAATGAAATAAAACACTTTAATTTAATAAAACTTAAGTAAACTTCTACTTCTGAAGGCAAGTGGCAGCAGGGTTTACATAATTGTGTCCTTTCCCAGCCTCAAAGTATTCCCCAATGGAATAGAAGGGAATTTTCGTAAGCCACGCATCTACTTTTTTCAACTCCCTGGGTTGCAGGCTCCTGACTGTGTTGGCCAAGGCGTTGTACATCCTCATAGAAAGGGTGGGGAAGGAATCTTTTTTTTCTTGCTTAGTCTACAGTATGGTATGTTGGCCAAGGCCTTACACAGAAGAACTGACGTGGACGTGGCGAATGGCGGATCTGTGAGGGGGGCGGGTAGGGAGGAATGAAGGGGAGGGAGTTGGCGGGTCGATGACCTTGGGATGCCCAATGGGATGACAGCGAGCAACATATACATGCTCCTGCTCTAGTGGGCGCTCCCCAACTTTACGTTACTCTGCAATTCTGCGAGTGTCTCTTTAGCTAGCAGTTTATTCGCTTAATTTTCATAGGTTCAAAATTTAGCAATATTTAAAATAAATTACCGACCACTACAAAATAATACCTCGTCTATTAAAACAAGCCGTTTTAAACCTTCTGGGGGGGGGGGGCCGGTCCCGTTCGTACCCCCCCCCCCCCCCCAGTGCGCCCCTGTTCTTTATTACAGTACCTCCTTCTTTACTTGTGACCAGAAAATTCTGGATAAGCTGTGTTAGGTTTACTTTATAGTCTACTTAAATGTCTAATTTAACATAGGCCTAATATTTACAAACAAACTGGACTTCCGTGTATGGTACGTTAAGACTTAATTAGATTGCTGCAAACGGCGGTGGAAGGACATTTAAATTCAGGCCTGAGCAAAACCGCACAGACAAACACCACCGCCGGATCTTCAGCAAATTCACTGAGGACAAAAAAAGCATGTCTTTAAGCCATGTCTTGAGTGTCACAGAGAAATTCCTCTTGTTCAAGGTTTTCAGGTTGGCCGGTTACTTATTGTAAATTCTCAGGGCCATAACAGGGAAGGCATCTTTGGTTTTTGATGTTCTGCAGAAGGGGACATAGGCTAAATTTTAAACTACCGTCTGCGTCTGGTGTTATGGGAATGAACTTGGTTCCTTGTGCTGAACGTTTGAAGATGGGAATGAACAAAGTTAGCACATTTAAGGATGTAGTTCCTGTAAAACGGTCAGGACGCCTTTCCTTATACATAGAGGCCTGAAGTGGTCAAGCCATCCACTGCTGGTCAAGATTCTTACAGCCTTCTTTTGCTTTTTGAAAAACTTTCTTTGATGCATTGTTCTCAATATGCAATGATTTCTCTCCATTGCTGACCAAGAAAAGTAATGTAAACACAGCTTTGTATAAAGGTAAAAGCACTAAGGCAGATAATTCTTATAAGTACACC